>CM055876.1:18450000-19050000 GCA_029582165.1 Portulaca oleracea
CTGCCAATAAGATGAGTGGTGACAATAAAGTTACATGGAAATTACACACACCAAACTAATGAATCACATTGTACCTACCAGTATACCGTTACCATATTAATGTTTTCTTCTGCTATGACAATTAAACCCCATGCGAATCACACATCCATAATGAATGCATGCCCACACTATGAATGCGTAATGTCCACGGTGTCACAAATAGATGTCCATATCTTACAAATAATCTAAAAATGTCAATTAAACTTCGTACCCCGCCACCATTAGTTTCTATTGCAATTATATTACTTATACCATAGTGGTGCCAACCACACATCCATAATAAATTCTAAAAAATGGCACACATTATACATACCATCACTTTTGAAGAATTAATTAACCTATATCACAATGTGGACATTCATCAATCACACTGTGAACAATGCCTTTACCATATATAATCACCTATGATCAATCATCACGCGCTGTCTGCTATCAAATGCCACTGCTTTTCGAAAATAGAACCAATTCCCCCATGTCTGCTATTAAATGCCACTACTTTTCCTCCTTTTTTTTTTCCTCTAACACCTTAGAGCGTGGCGCGGTGGGAGAGATTGTGTGACTAGCTTGAGAACCTTGAATCAACGATCTACAAAAGCTTGAAACCCCAAAAGGATTGGATATGACTTTGGATAAAGGAGAATCCACCACCAAAGCCTAGCATCCCACCATGACCATCATAAAGGAAGAATCCACCAAATGATCAATAAAGAGAAGACTTGCAAACACCACCATTAATCAATTGATAAAGTAAAGCAAGATTTTGAGAGAAAGGGAAGCAACCCTATTCCATGCATAAGCATATTCATTAATCACCAAAAGCTGTCTGGAAAAGTATAATAACAAGCTATTTATACTAAGCCCAGAATTAAGACAAAACAGCGAAAAAACGAAGTCGTCCAGAACGTTGGCTCGGGCGAGCAGAAGGTCGGCTCGGCGGCGTGCCTTCGTCTGGCGTAAGTCGTCGCTCGGTTGTGTCCGCAGCACCTCCGGCAGGTCCTGGCGGCGGGAGAAAGGCTCGGGCGGCGTGTCTTCGCCGTGGTTGCGCGCAAAGGCGATCGTCGAACGTGCTTTCGGGCGGCGAAAAAGAACTTCTCGAGCAGCGGGCTCTCGGCGTCCAGTGCATACTCGGCAGAAACCTTGCTCGGGCGAGCCGGGGCGTGGCTCGGTCGAGCAGGCTCCCTGACGACCACAGTTGAGCCCTGAGCTTTATTAGTCCCCTGGTCTCCGGGGTCGGTGTGGTGAGTGGGCCCCTCCCTAAGGAGCCCCGGGGCCCATCCATCGGATGGCCGAGACTAGCCTCCCAGCTCCCGAAGTGACCGGAAATTGCAACTCGAGGCTCGAGTTGACGGCAGCGATGGGCGGTGGCCACCAGAGAGGAGAAAGGAACCCGGCCTCTTCATCCTCCCTTCAAGAGGATTTGCCCTCAAATCCACGTCGGGCTCAACATCCTCAATGTAGGGTGAGAGGTCCCCGATGTTGAAGGTTGACGATACACCGATGTCCCCCGGAAGATCGAGCTTGTAAGCGTTGTCATTTACCTTGGCCAAAATTTTGAACGGTCCCTCGCTTCGTGGTTTTAGCTTATTACTCCGGGATGGAAACCGCTCCTTCCTTAGATGGAGCCAAACCAAGTCGCCGGCTTGAACGTGATATCACGGCGATGCTTGTTGGCTCGGGCCTTATAGAGCTCATTGGTGCGCTCGATCTTTTCCCGAATTTGACGGTGAAGCTTCTGGATCTCAGCGGCCTTTGCACTTGCTTCAAAGCTAACCCTCGACTCTAGAGGAAGAGGAAGGAGCTCGATAGGAGTTATGGGGTTGATACCATAGCAAGTCTGAAAGGGTGAATGACCCGTAGCAAGAGAGGGGGACCGATTATAGGCAAACTCGGCGTGACATAACTTGGCATCCCAATCTCGTAGACTCCGACTCACAAGACCACGAAGTATTGTAACGAGTGTCTTGTTAGTTACCTCAGTTTGGCCGTCCGTTTGGGGATGGTGTGATGTGCTAAATAACAGCTTCGTTCCCAAGAGCTTCCACAAAGACCTCCAAAAGTGACTCATGAACTTAGTATCACGATCCGATACAATAGTCCTCGGGACTCCATGCAAGCGCACCACCTCTCGGAAGAAAAGGGTGGCAATATGTGTGGCGTCATCGGTTTTCTCGCAGGCAATGAAATGCGCCATTTTAGAAAAACGGTCAACGACGACTAGGATTGCATCCTTGCCACGTACGGTTCGGGGAAGGGCTACAATGAAGTCCATACTCAAATCCTCCCACGGACCATTCGGAACCGGAAGGGGTGTATAAAGCCCTTGGTGGAACTGGCTTTTGGCATGGTGGCAAATAATACACTTGGATATCACGTCCTGCACATCACTTCCCATCTTCGGCCAATAAAAGTGCTCTTTCAACATGTCGGTGGTCTTATTGATACCGAAGTGGCCGGCGAGTCCACCTCCATGAACCTCCCGCACTAGAAGCTTTCTCAACGGACATTTTGGAACGCACAACTTGTTGCCCTTGAAGAGAAATCCATCTTGTAGTAAATACGGCCCATCACCACCACCGAGGTGTGATTTAAAGTCATCATCCTCCTTATAAAACTCCTTCAAGTGTTGAAACCCAAGTACCCTTGCCTCAACTACGGAAAGAAGAGAGTGTCTCCTCGAAAGCGCATCGGCGACCACATTTATACTCCCCTTCTTGTGTTTCGCCACAAAATTAAATCCTTGAAGAAACTCAACCCAATTAGCATGCCGGGAGCTAAGCTTGTGTTGTCCATTCAAATATTTGAGCGCCTCATGGTCGGAATGAAGGACAAACTGGCTCGGCCTCAAATAGTGTGACCAATGATCTAGAGCCCGAACGAGAGCATAAAACTCCTTATCATACGTGGAATAGTTCCTCCTTGAACCACTGAGTTTCTCACTGAAATAAGCGATAGGACGTTGGTTTTGCATCAACACGGCCCCAATGCCTACACCACTGGCATCGCAATCAACTTCGAAGGCTTGTGTGAAATCCGGGAGAGCAAGTACCGGAGCCTCACAAAGTTGTGACTTCAGCTTCTCAAAAGCTCCTTGGGCGGCTCGGGTCCACTCAAAAACGCCTTTCTTCATGCATTCGGTAATGGGAGCGGTAAGGGTACTAAAACCCTTGATGAACCGTCGGTAGAACGAAGCAAGACCGTGAAAGCTCCTCGCCTCCGTGATAGTAGAGGGAGAGGGCCAAGAACGGATGGCCTCCACCTTTGAAGGGTCCATAGAAATACCCGCGCCGGAGACAATATACCCAAGAAAGGTGACTTGGGGAGTGCAAAATTCGCACTTCTCCAGTTTGCCGTAAAGCCGTTGTTGTCGCAAAACCTCGAACACCCGCTCCAAATGCATAATATGCTCCGCTTCACTCCTCGAATATACTAGAATATCATCAAAATAAACCACGACGAATTTACCAATAAAGGGCCTCAACATCTCGTTCATAAGACGCATGAACGTGCTCGGGGCGTTGGAAAGCCCAAATGGCATGACAAGCCACTCATATAATCCCCCTTTTGTCTTGAACGCCGTCTTCCACTCATCGCCTTCCTTCATACGGATTTGATGATAGCCACTCCGTAGGTCAATCTTGGAGAAAATACAGGAACCGTGTAGTTCATCGAGCATGTCGTCAAGCCTCGGTATAGGGTACCGATACTTGATGGTAATATTGTTGATGGCTCGGCTATCTACACACATCCTGAAAGTACCATCTTTCTTGGAACCAAGAGGGTGGGACGAGCACGGACTCATACTCTCTCGAACATAACCCCGTGATATAAGCTCGTCAACCTGCCTTTGTAACTCTCTAGTCTCTTGTGGATTGCACCGATATGCCGCTTTGTTTGGAAGAGGAGCGCCGGGAATAAGGTCGATCTGATGCTCAATACCTCGGATAGGAGGTAGACCCGGTGGGAGCTCTTCGGGGAACACATCTCCAAATTCAGCAAGAAGGGGGGCAACGAGAGGGTGTTTAGGTTTCACTTCCTCACAAATGTTCGCCTCTAAGAGGAGCAAGGCAAAGATGGCCTTCCCCTTACTTAGGGCTCGCTCGACCCGTGTCTCACTCAAGTGTTTGGGCCCCTCACTTCCTGCCCCAGGTTTAGGTGGTGATATTTCATGTGGTGCTAGTGGGAGGAGTTTAACCCTCTTGCCCTCGTGGATAAAAGAGTAAGTATTCTTCGAGCCGTCATGAGTGGTTTTCTTGTCGAATTGCCACGGTCGACCCAACAATATGTGACACGCGCTCATGGGGACAACATCACAAACAATAGAGTCCTTATAGTTAGTGCCAAAGGTTATATTCACTAAGACACGATTTGTTACCTTAATGCCGTCGCGGTCATTGAGCCATTTCAGTGAATAAGGACGGGGATGTGGCAATAGGGGCAATCGGTTTCAACCATATATGTAGAGGCCACATTAGTACAGCTCCCTCCGTCAATGATGAGCTCGCACACCTTGCCCCAACTAGGCATCGGGTTTGGAATATAGTCTCCGTGGCTCACAAGAGGACTTCTTGAACATGAAAAGCTCGCCTCAAGACAAGAGCGTCTCCTTGGTCACGCGAACAGCAGTTTCTCCTTCCTCACTAGTGTATGCATCCTCGACAACAAATCCGGGTTCATCCTGGGCTCCTTGCAATTCCTCGTCAATGTCCTGAACCTCCTTGAGAGTCAAGGTCCGCCGGTTTGGGCAATCGGCCTGGAAGTGGCCATATCCATGGCACTTGAAGCATTTCTTCCCTTCCATTAGACGAGTGGTCCCCGTAGGAGACGCCACAACAAGTCCCTTCCCTTTTTCAGTTCGGGGTGTCGCAGGGAACTTGGGTGTCTCACTAGGTTTGGGTGTGGCCGATTGAAAAGGAGATCGATTTGGCGGAGGGAGATAGTTGCGCGAAGTAGACTTGGCGAGAGTCCTTTCTATGCGACGTCGTTTAACCCGAAGGGCCAAGCTACACAACTCATCCAGGGAATAGTATGGTTGGATCTCGACCCTTTTAGCGATGGTGGGATCCGAGCCATTCAAAAAACGCATCATGGTTTGATCTTCAGGTTCGTGGAGGCCACTTTTGATAAGAAGCTGCTCGAATTCAGATATGTACTCTCCAACGGTTCGTCTGCCTTGAGTTAGGGCATAGGCCCTTTTCAGATTGTCATGACGGTAAGTGCTTGGTAAAAAACGGCGATTCATCACTTGCTTAAGATGGGTCCAAGTGGAAATTCTCGCCTTCCCTTCTCGAGCCCGTTGTGATTTCATATTCTCGAACCAAAGCGAAGCGGCCTTGGTGAGTTTCAAACTTGCGATCTTATAAGCCTTCCCCTCATCATACTCCTTGGTTTCGACGATCCTATCCATCAATTGGGTCCATTCGATGTAGTCGTCCGGATCAGTGGTACCGTGGAACTCGGGAATGTCAATTTTAATGTCCTGGAAATCATCTCGAGGGGGTTGTTCATGCACATTCCGGCGAATTCGATGGCGTGGAGAACCTCTAGCATCGTCACTCGACTCAAAATTGGGAGGAGGACGGACTGGGCTTTGTGCACGCCTCGGACGTTCAACTCGAGGCGGAGCAGGACGCTCTAGGGCGAGGTTATCCAACCGTGCCATGATGGCATTAAGGGTTCGATTGATGGAGGTGAATTACTCGTCATGTGTAGCAAGTCGATTCTCGAGGGCCCGAAGTTGAGGGCTACCCCGGTGGCTTGATTCCTCTCGATCGGAATCATCGTGACCATCCATATCGAGGGAAAGGTATGAGACGGATTGTGTTTGGGATTATTTTGTGGAGTTTGGGGGTTTTCTTGTAGTGGGCTTGTGTTTGGATAAGGGTTCTTTGTATTTTTTCTCACTTGGGCATTTTATCGAACACCTTGTGTGTGCAAATTTTCCAACTCTTCCTCAAAGCTCCAATATGCATCAAAATCAACAAACACAATAGCAATAACAATTTCTCCAACACACTTGGAGTCACAAGGGTTGGGGAACACCAATATTTCATTCAAATAACAAAATTCCAACAATAGAGAACAAACTAGCAAGAACAATGGAGAACTCAAGCTAGATGAAAAACCTTGTGCTCTGATACCAAATGGGGCGTGGCGCGGTGGGAGAGATTGTGTGACTAGCTTGAGAACCTTGAATCAACGATCTACAAAAGCTTGAAACCCCAAAAGGATTGGATATGACTTTGGATAAAGGAGAATCCACCACCAAAGCCTAGCATCCCACCATGACCATCATAAAGGAAGAATCCACCAAATGATCAATAAAGAGAAGACTTGCAAACACCACCATTAATCAATTGATAAAGTAAAGAAAGATTTTGAGAGAAAGGGAAGCAACCCTATTCCATGCATAAGCATATTCATTAATCACCAAAAGCTGTCTGGAAAAGTATAATAACAAGCTATTTATACTAAGCCCAGAATTAAGACAAAACAGCGAAAAAACGAAGTCATCCAGAACGTTGGCTCGGGCGAGCAGAAGGTCGGCTCGGGCGAGCAGGCCTTCTGTCTGGCGTAAGTCGTCGCTCGGTTGTGTCCGCAGCACCTCGTGAAGTCCGCTTCGGGCGGCGGAGAAAGGCTCGGGCGGCGGTGTCTTCGCTTCGTGGTTGCGCGCAGCGATCGTCGTAACGCCCGCCGGGCGGCGAAAAGAACTTCGAGCGGCGGGCTCCTGGCGTCCAGTGCATACTCGGCAGAAACCTTGCTCGGGCGAGCCGGGGCGTGGCTCGGTCGAGCAGGCTCCCTGACGACCACAGTTGAGCCCTGAGCTTTATTAGTCCCCTGGTCTCCGGGGTCGGTGTGGTGAGTGGGCCCCTCCCTAAGGAGCCCCGGGGCCCATCCATCGGATGGCCGAGACTAGCCTCCCAGCTCCCGAAGTGACCGGAAATTGCAACTCGAGGCTCGAGTTGGACGAAGCAGTTCGCTTGGCGGTGGCCACCAGAGAGGAGAAAGGAACCCGGGCCTCTTCACACCTCATGTGCCATCACTTAAAAATGGTTGGAAAAAAAGTTAAAACCTTCCTTTTTTGCCATCCCTGGATCCAAGATCCAAGGGTCCATATTAGTAGTGCTCACATGCTCATAATAACAAAATTGAATTTTAATAATCATGACTTTTACGAATTGGACAATAATAATCCCTACTATCAATTTGGATTCTGGTGGTCCAAAAAAAATGGATTGTAGTGGGACAACATCAAGAGTATACCCTAAATATAATAGATTTTATGATGCAGTTGATTCAAAACTTAGTGTAAGACTTTTCTATGATTTTTAATGAATTTACGGCGTTTCTCCCAATTTTGTTCAATCTTTTTACGATTTTTAACGAATTTTTCACTTTTATTCCTTTTAAAAATCATAATAATTTCTCGGAGTCTCAAAAAAATAAATTAAAAATTGTTTTAGTGACTACAATTCATTACCTTTCCAGGGGTAGGAACGAAAAAAACAAAAACAATATGAGGTAGGAATGGAAAAAATAAAAAGAATGTGGAGGTGGATTTGGTATCACTACAATCCAATTTTTTTTTTGGACCACCAAAATACAAACCGAAAGTAGGGATTATTGCTGTCCAATTCGTAAAATTCAAGATTATTATAATCCAATTTTCATATATATATATATATATATATATATATATATATATATATATATAGGAAAATTGGATTATAATAATCCCAACTTTTACAAATTGGACAACAATAATCTGTACTATCGATTTGTATTCTAGTGTGCCAAAAGAAAATAAAATTGTATTGTAGTGGGACACCGCCGAGTTAGAGGGTGGTGACTCGGTGGTTTGCTGACGTGTACTGAAAGAACCCTAGAGGGGGGGGGGTGAATAGGGTTATTGAATTTTTCTGCACAAATCACAACTTGACAAGGACGTTAGGGTCTCAGTCTAAACAGACTGAGAACTTCCTTTACGCAGAGTAAGAATAGAGTAAGTAAAGGACAATATATATATGAACTGAATAACCTCCTTTTATTGTATAGATCAGAAAGATGACCCAAAGTAAATGACCTTAGGTCTTACAGAGAACCAAGCGCCTTACAATGGACGCTTCTTATTTGCGACAAGGGCCTTCACAGTGAGATATCTCAACTGTCTTACAGAGAAGGGCCTTTGCAGCAGTTATCGTATCAGGACTGAAATCCCCAAAGGCAAATGTCCTTAGGGTTTCAGATTAACCCAGAATTCTTCAATCAATTTCTGGGCAATTACACGTTTCTCAGAATTTCTCACACACCAAGATCAATTTGGTGTTTACACAACTTGAATCCTAATTCCGTCTAGGATTCAACTATGAAAGTCTAACACACTCTAATTCCGTTTAGAATTGCTAGCACTTTCACACTCAAAAACTCACTCAAACACAAGACACTTCTTTGTTTGAACGCTCGATAACTTCCGTGGTATCGAATACTTTTCTTCACTTTGGATGCGTCTATTTATGCTGCGTTGCTGGGTCTTGTATCCGTTGAAGATAGCTTCCATTTTTGTCTTGATTTCCTTCCGCAGTTGTGCTTCCATCTTTGGTCGAGATCTACAGAGGGTCCTTTCCTTTTTCTGTCCTTGATTTTATCCTGCAATATCACAAGTGGGATAAGTGAACTGGTTTACATAATAGAAAAGGAATATGGAGATTCTTGCCAAAGAAGAACAACTTCCCTGATTGATTTTCGACACTTTGTCTTTCACTTCAAAACCTGCTGTGCTGTGTAAATGTCCTTCGTAGGCAGACGTCCTTTGCTTTATTTCCAAAAGTCGCAGACAGACGTCCTTTGCTTCATTCTCAATTGGGGTTTCTTCAATCTCCCCCTTTTTGAGTGAAAGACAAAACTCCATGGTTGTGCATGCATTGATTATAGCAAGAGCAGCATACAAGAGTAACATGTAGTAGTCTAGCATAGCATTTCATTTAACACATAAGGCAAAATAAGCATAGACATAGCAGGAGTTCATCTCCCCCTTTTTGGCTTTCACCAGAAAGGAAACAGGAGGAATGTTTGGCACAAAAGTGTTTTCGAAAACATAGTAAAATAAGAAAGGAAATTAGGGAGGGGGAACATCTGTATCGGCAGGGGTTGGGGTGATTGCAGCATCAGGAGGTGGGTTGATGGGAGTGAGTGTAGGGATCGGCATTGATGAGACAATTTGTTGAAGAGATGTGATGGCTGCTTGAAGAGATGCATTGGCAGTTTGAAGGCTTTGGATCTCTTTATGAAGACAGAGTATTGCATTCTTGAGATCAGAGACTTGGAACTGCAAGCTTTCCTGAACGTCCTTGGCAGCAGCAACTGAGGAGGTTTCTTGAGCAGCCTTGATTTCATCTGTGTGAAGCCATGTGCCATTGTCTTGCTGAACATAACCCAGATTTTTGAGAAGCGGAATGCCTATGTTTGTAATATTGACAGAGACTCTTTCTGAGGCGGGCAAGGGAACAGCATAGGCCAGAAAGATTTTGGTAAGGAGGTTGCAGTATGGTAAAGGCCCAGAGGTAGAGGATGCGGTTCGGATGAGTTGAGTGACGACAATGTCACCTATCTCAGGGTGTCTGTCATTGAGGACATTGAGGAGAAAGTAGGCGGTTGCTTCATTTAGGGTTTCTTTGTTGGTGCCCCGGGGCAGTATGGTTCGGACAATGGTGTAATATAGGAATCGGGCTTCAGAGGTGAGAGCAGTGTATTGATAGTTTTTGGGCTCAGAGGAACGACCATACAGTTTGAGAAGTTCTTGTCTTGGGTCAGAGGGTAGAGGAAGGGGGGATTTTGTGATAGAAGGAGTAAGGTTCAGGATTTTTTCCACGTGATTTGCAGAAAGAAAGATGTCAATACCTGAGACTTTGGAGTGGAGAGATGTTCTGCCTGGATTGGTTACGAGGTTTGCAAAGAATTGATGCACAAGGGAGGGATAGACTCCTTGATCACAGTTGAAGAAGGACCGACAGCCAGCGTCCTTTAGTGTTGAAAAGGAAGGGAAGGCCTCTATGAGAGGGTCCAGATCAACAGTGTCACAGCAGAGCATGGGCCTTTTGGAGAAGTTCTCCAATCGTTGAGATGGGGTGAGTTGGAGGGCAGAGGAGGATGGTGGTGGGATGGAGACATCGGCGGAGGAGGAACTGTGGGAGTTGGTTGAGTCGGGGGGAATGGGTGATTTGTTGGATCTTGTGCGTTTTGCAATGGCAGAGGGGGTTGCTTGTTTGAGGGCTGGTCGCTTTCCCATGGTGAGAGTTGTGAGGATGAAAGGACAGAAAAGAAGAGGTTTGTGATGGGGATGTGGTGTGGGGCTTTCTGTGGGGTTTATTGGGTTTTATGGAGGGAGTGTGTGAGTGATGCAGGTATGATGACGTGGGGATGGACGTGAAGAAGGATTGAAATTTGATTTTGAAAAGTTTGAATGGATAATGGTGAGAAGTTATGTGAGGGTTGGCGTGTGTCAGGAGATTTAATTAGGGGAGGTGAATCTGACGGTTGGGGGAAAGTTTTTGATGATGATTGGATGCATATTGGGAAAAGAGGAAAGAAGCGATGATGGGAAAGATTTTTCAGAATTTATTTTGGAAGTTGGCGTAACTTTTTGGAAGTTTTGAAAGGTTTTAATTGTTTTGGAAACAGGAGAGAATTTTGGAAAGAATGTCTTTTGTTTTGATTTGTTGAAAAGATTGTGAGTTTAAGCAGAATAGTTATGGGAGAACTAGTCTGCTAAACGTCATTGCCAAGATTTTTGTGTAGTGCGTCAGACTTAGTTAGGTTTAGTGACAACAGTGTCAAGGACCTTGTTAAGTCTATAGGTTAGAGCATACCTGATGGTGGAGGCCCTTGGCTCCCCCTGGATGGAGGGATGCTAGCTCCCCCTCAACTGGTCGTCCGGTTGCAGCATGCCAAGTTCCCTTCGGTTGTTAATGAATTGCTCGGTGAAAATGTCAGCCAGTTGTTGATGAGTGGGGACAAAGTCCAGTGTAATATGACCTTTGTCAACATGATCTCTGATGAAATGATGTCGTACTTCAATGTGTTTAGTGCGAGAGTGCTGAACTGGATTTTTGGTGATTTGAATGGCACTCTTATTGTCACACTTGATGGGAATTTTTGAGAGGGTGATCCCGAGGTCCTTTACGTGTTGTTGGATCCATAAAATTTGAGCACAGCATGCCCCTGCTGCTATGTATTCTGCTTCGACAGTGGAAAGGGCAACGACATTTTGTTTCTTGGACTGCCAGGAGATTAAGGAGAACCCAAGCATTTGGCAACCTCCAGAGGTGCTCTTTCTATCAGTCTTTGATCCAGCAAAGTCAGCATCTGTGTAGCCGACGAGGTTTAGTGTGTTGTTTCTGGGATACCATAGACCAAGATCCTTGGTACCTGCGAGATACCTTAAGATCCTTTTGACAGCAATCAAGTGAGATTGTTTGGGGGTACTTTGAAAGCGAGCACATAGACAAACACTAAACATAATATCTGGACGACTTGCAGTTAGGTAAAGTAGAGATCCTATCATGCCTCTATATTGCTTATCAGGAACGTCCTTACCTTGTAAATCCTGGTCAAGTTTTAATGTGGAGGACATTGGGGTGCTGCAGTGTTTGGCGTTCTCTAATCCATATTTCTTTAGAAGCTCCTTGACATACTTACTTTGGTTGAGAAAGATGCCGTCATTGTCTTGTTTGATTTGCAATCCAAGGAAGAAGCTTAGTTCTCCCACAAGGCTCATTTCAAACTCTTTACTCATAAGGTCAGAGAATTCCTTCACTAGACATTCATTAGTAGCACCAAATATAATATCATCTACATAAACTTGAATTATAGTAGAGCCCTGACCTGAGGTTTTGATGAAGAGAGTCTTGTCTATGAGACCTCTTGTGAATCCATTTTTAAGAAGAAACGAACTTAGCCTCTCATACCAAGCTCTGGGAGCTTGTTTCAAGCCATAAAGGGCCTTCTGAAGTCTATAAACATGAGTGTCTGAATTTTGTTCAAATCCAGGAGGTTGCTCCACATAGACTTCTTCCTTTAGGTAACCATTTAGGAAGGCACTTTTGACATCCATCTGATATAACTTCATGTGACTTGATGCAGCATAGGCAAGTAGTATTCGAATGGCCTCAAGTCTTGCAACAGGTGCAAAGGTTTCTTCATAGTCAATGCCTTCTTCTTGGTTGTACCCTTTGGCAACTAGTCTTGCCTTGTTTCTTGTGACTGTGCCATGTTCATCTAACTTGTTACGGTAGACCCACTTTACACCAATGACTGGATGATGTGTGGGTCTTAGAACAAGTTCCCATACATTGTTGTGCTTGAATTGATTCAATTCTTCTTACATAGCTAGGATCCAGTTGCTATCCTTTAGAGCCTCTTCAGGCCCTTTAGGTTCAATCTGAGACACAAACGCATGAAAGGCACAAAAGTTTCTAAGAGAGGATCGAGTTCTAATACCTGTCTCCAGACCAGAAAGGAGGTTGTCGGCTGGATGAGCAGGTTTGAATCTAAAGGTCCTTGTGGATTCCTCAATGTTCTGTTGTGCGTCATTAATCGGTTGAGGAATCTCTGTCGATGAAGGGCCTTGTCCTTCATCGGAGGAGTGTTCTTGTTCAGTGCCTGAGGAAGGATCTTGTTCTTCCTCGTGCAAAGGTCCTTAGGTCTCAATTTCCTCATCTTCTGAATTTGATTGTAAGGTGTTATCTGGATGAGGTTCTTCATTTTGTTGGTGAGGACCTTGTTGATACTTACGGGGAAGGTCCTCGTTATCATCATCTTGATGGATCTGGAATTTGGTGGAGGTCCTTTCTGATGGAGTGGTGGAAGTTTCGTCGAAGATGACATGAATTGATTCTTCCACTTTTCTGGATGCTTTGATGTAGACTCTATAAGCTTTGCTGGTTAATGAGTAACCAACCAAAATACCTTCTTCACTTCTAGGTTCAAATTTGCTTAAGGCCTTCTTGCCATTATAGTGAACGAAGCATTTGCATCCAATGGCCTTGAGATGAGCTACATTTGGTGTTTTACCTTTGAACAGCTCATAGGGTGTTTTCTTCATGAAGGATCTTATGGTACATCTGTTGAGAATATAATTTGAAGCATTTATAATTTCAGCCCAGAGAAAGAGAGGTAGATTATTCTCACAGATGATTGTTCTGGCCATATTTTCCAGCGTGCGGTTCTTCCTTTCAACCACACCATTCTGCTGTGGTGTCCTTGGGGCAGAGAAACTATGTGTAACCCCTTCTTGATCACAGAATTTTCCAAATTGATCTCGATTATCAAATTCTCTTCCATGATCTGTTCTTATAGACACCAGATTGAGTCCTGTAAGGACCTTGAGTTGCCTGTATAATTTCTCAAATTCTGGGTAGGCTTCTGTCTTATCCTTCAAAAATAAAACCCAGGTAAATCTAGAATAATCATCAATAATAACTAGTATGTATGAACGTCCTCCTAGACTTTTGTATGGAATAGGTCCACAGAGGTCCATATGTAACAATTCTAGACATCTAGAGGTGGTTACTTGAGATACAGGCTTGAAGGATGCCCTGGTCTGTTTTCCTCTAGTACATGCATCACATACCTTGTCACGAATGAAATTTTGAGGTGGTAGTCCTCTAACTAGGCCTAGATGTTTTAGCTTTTGAAGGGTTTTCATGTTCATATGTCCTAATCTACGATGCCATAACCAGGTTTCATCTGATGCAACTCTAAGACAGGTAAGGTCCTTGGTCATATGCTCACTGAGGTCAATAACATACACATTGTTCATACGATGACCTTTAAGGACTATTTCATGAGATTCCTTTTCTACGACACATGAGTTCTTATTGAACCAAACTTTATAACCTTTATCACAAAACTGAGAAATACTTAACAGATTGTATTCTAAACCTTCTACATAATATACATCATTTATACAGTTGGTTGAATCCTTACCGACCTTGCCGACTCCAAGGATCTTCCCTTGGCTTTTGTCTCCAAACGTTACCTTCCCACTTCTGATCCCTTTGAGTTCTCTGAATTTGGTTGGATCCCCAGTCATGTGTCTTGAGCATCCGCTGTCCAAATACCAGAGGTCGTTGTGAGCCCTGAGGCATACCTGCACTGAAGGACATTATACCTTTCTTTGGACCTTGAGGTTTATGAAGGGTTTCTTTGTTTGAGGGAATTGATCTGTTGGGTTGCTTCTTTGGAACCCACTTTGCCTTGGTTTTTCGTTTTGGTATAGGTGTGGGTTTATGAGTAGGTAAGGTTTCTGGATCAGTTCTGGGTGAACCAGGTTTATCTGTAGAGGTTTTCTTCTCAGGATTTATGGTCAAATGAACTTGGTCTATTTCTTGATTCAAAATGGAGTTCAGCTGTTTTCGGTTCTGTATCATTTCATTTCTCATGCTGATATTATCAGAGGTAAGGTTTTTGATTATCTCCATTTGGGTTTCTATGGTTTTGGAGTTTGTTTCAGCAATTCTAGTGAGGTATTGTACTTTGTCAGTGAGGGTTGTAATGTAGTCAAGCAGATTTAGCAATCTTGGTTTCAAATTGTGTGAAGGACATTTCAGAAAGAGATCTGTAAATACCTCATCACTGTCATTTATCTCTGTTTCATCTGCTTGTGTTTTATGCGTCCTTTGCCATGAGACAAAAATTTGCAATCTCCTCAGATTCACTTTCACTGCCTTCACTTTCGCTCCATGTGGCAACCATAGCTTTGCTGTCTGACCTTTTTCCTCTGAGGTCGCTTTGTTCCTTGACTTTCTTTACATAAGGACATTCTCTGACCAAGTGATCTGTAGCACCACAAGCAAAGCATTTGTATTCATTATCATCCTTGGTTAGTGTTTTACCTTTGGGTGAAGGTCGTTTGGATGATGACTCTCTTAGGTAACCACGGAATCTGAGATTTCTTCTGTATAGTCGTTTGAATCCTTTGGCTAGCATGGCCATGGTTTCTTCATCCTCATCCTCTGATTCATCTTCTGGTTCCTTGGTGCTTTTGAGGGCAATGTCCTTGATCTGATTTCTTTCGGGCAGTCGTATCTCATAGGCAAGGAGTTTTCCTATCAGCTCTTCAAGCTTCATGGTTTCCAGATTTTGAGCTTCTTCAATGGCAGTTACCTTGGAACCCCATTTGTGCTCAGGCAAGCATTGAAGGATCTTGTTCATCTGCTCTTCATCTGTGTATGTTTTCCCGAGAGATTTGAGATGGTTGATTATGGCACTGAATCTTTTGAACATAGATTCAATGGATTCATTTTCTTCCATCTTGAAGCCTTCATACTTTTGAACAAGCAAGTTGATCTTGGTCTTCTTTACTTGATTTGTTCCTTCATAGGTGGTGACCAAGTAGTCCCATATCTGTTAGTTTGTATCAAAATTTGACACCCTTTCAAACTCATTAGAATTAAGACTACAAATTAAAAGATAATGAGCATGAGTATTCTTTTCGCTCGCTCTTTTTCTTCTCGTATACTCGGATCTTGGTTTGTCACTTGCTCCATCTTGGCGTCTTCGAGGTGTAGGATAATTTCCTTCCCTGACTATGTCCCAAATGTCCTCATCTTGATTTCTCAAGAAGATTTCCATTTGGCGCTTCCATACTCGATAGTTGTCACTGTCAAGAAAGGTGATCATTCCATGAACGTCCTTGGCTTAAATCACCCATGTTGTGATCTCCCATGATCTTTGCCACAGAGCGGTTAGTCTCTGACTTTTCAGTGGACCAAGCTCTGATACCAATTGAAAGAACCCTAGAGGGGGGGGGGGGGGGTGAATAGGGTTATTGAATTTTTCTGCACAAATCACAACTTGACAAGGACGTTAGGGTCTCAGTCTAAACAGACTGAGAACTTCCTTTACGCAGAGTAAGAATAGAGTAAGTAAAGGACAATATATATATGAACTGAATAACCTCCTTTTATTGTATAGATCAGAAAGATGACCCAAAGTAAATGACCTTAGGTCTTACAGAGAACCAAGCGCCTTACAATGGACGCTTCTTATTTGCGACAAGGGCCTTCACAGTGAGATATCTCAACTGTCTTACAGAGAAGGGCCTTTGCAGCAGTTATCGTATCAGGACTGAAATCCCCAAAGGCAAATGTCCTTAGGGTTTCAGATTAACCCAGAATTCTTCAATCAATTTCTGGGCAATTACACGTTTCTCAGAATTTCTCACACACCAAGATCAATTTGGTGTTTACACAACTTGAATCCTAATTCCGTCTAGGATTCAACTATGAAAGTCTAACACACTCTAATTCCGTTTAGAATTGCTAGCACTTTCACACTCAAAAACTCACTCAAACACAAGACACTTCTTTGTTTGAACGCTCGATAACTTCCGTGGTATCGAATACTTTTCTTCACTTTGGATGCGTCTATTTATGCTGCGTTGCTGGGTCTTGTATCCGTTGAAGATAGCTTCCATTTTTGTCTTGATTTCCTTCCGCAGTTGTGCTTCCATCTTTGGTCGAGATCTACAGAGGGTCCTTTCCTTTTTCTGTCCTTGATTTTATCCTGCAATATCACAAGTGGGATAAGTGAACTGGTTTACATAATAGAAAAGGAATATGGAGATTCTTGCCAAAGAAGAACAACTTCCCTGATTGATTTTCGACACTTTGTCTTTCACTTCAAAACCTGCTGTGCTGTGTAAATGTCCTTCGTAGGCAGACGTCCTTTGCTTTATTTCCAAAAGTCGCAGACAGACGTCCTTTGCTTCATTCTCAATTGGGGTTTCTTCATGTACCAATGAGAGTGTGTTTGACCAAGAAATTATTATTGTAGTTGTATTCTAGTGGTCCCATTTAAATTGTTATAGTATTCTAGTAGTCCCATTGATATACTTATCTTATTTTGGTGGTCTCATTTCATAGCTGATTATGTTCTGGTGGTCTGAATTATTGGTCAAACACACTCTCGTCGGTCCATGTCAGCAAACCACCGAGTCACCACCCTCTAACTCGGCAGCGTCCCACTACATTGTTGGAAATATTTCAAGAGTATAAGAGGATTATATAGCATAAGGAATCGTGTGGAACAAGTATAATGATCATATATAAGATAAACATCAAGAATATGATCAACACGGATGAGTTTGAGACCAACACGGATCGTGTAGGTCTCCAGAGAGCAAGAAAAACCATCATGGGATCAACACAGGTCGTGTTGAGGCAACACGGACCGTGTTGCATTCAACACGGACCGTGTTGCATTCAACACAGACCGTGTTGATCCAACACGGACCGTGTTGGAATCCAGAATGTGTTTTTAATGCTAACGACTATATAATCTTGAGTATTAAGTTTATAATATCAATATTAAGCTCGGTATTAAGATCCAACAACTATATTATCATGACCAAGTCAAAGGTCTTGATTCTCCATTAAGGACCTTAATTACACCTTTGACTAAGGGATGTAATTAGGGTTGGATTATGTGTGGAAGTCTCCTATAAATAAGAGACATTCCCAAGCCATTTGAGATGAACACAAGTATCTATTCTATTCTATAATCACATCCTCTCAAATATAGACTACAGCTATACTTGAGAGAATCAAGTGAGAAACCTATGTCTTGAGTGCAACAAGAGCTAAGTTTTATCCCTTTAAACATTTACGGTACAGTAAATAGTTCTTAAGGAAAATGAGTACGAGGTCATGACTCTTAGCATTATCCAAACAAGTCAAGTTAACCATTTGGTTATTAAGTTCAATCTCCGTCTTGTCATATGTACCGCTAGAAGATCAAGATACCAAGAGAAGATGATGAAGATTCAAGCCGTTGTCAAACATCATTTTCCAACAATCTTAAGAACTATTTTACGAGACAAGATTGGAGGAGGCTAAGAGTACATTGGACATCCAAGATTCAAGAGGGATTACAAAGATAAGTAATTTATATTTTACAAGTTTATTAGTATCAATTTTCATATAAGTTTATTAAGTTTTATTGAACAAGTTTAATGATTAAAAGTCTATTAATCATTTGTTTATCTATATGTGTTTTATATAGATAAGAAATTGATACATAAAAGTGGCAATACAAGCACAAGATCTTGATGTTCATGATGGGAATTGTTGCATGATTATGCAAAGAGGTTTACATGGATTAAGGGCAAGGTAACAACAAGTCATTTACAAGGAGGTCAAAGGTAATTAAGTTGTTGTTTATTTGGGGGTTATATGCATGTGCATTGACCATGTTGAAGTTGCCTCTTAATTTTATCAAGTTAATACCAATGGCATGAATGTGTTTTACTACCTTTGACATGTTTAATTGGTTTATAAGAATTTCCATTAAGGATAAGTGTATTGAAATTCCATGATAAGGTAGTTGTTGAAGGATGGTGCAAAGAAAAAATCAAAATAAGTATCTATATATTTATTTATTTATATATTATTAAGTGTACCATTGAACATTGAACACCTACATAAGTTACAAGTTTATTTTAGCCATATGTTTTAAGTTGGCTATGATATTAAGTTACATGGAAGTTTCATACTAGTAATAAGGATGAGATTGTCATTAAGATATTCCTTGGTTGGATGTTTTAAGTTACAAGTTTTTAAGGGGTTTAATGTGGAAATTCATCGTAGCAAGATTATATTTTGCTTCTTATAAGCTGAATTTTTCCATGTTTATTCACATGTTCAAGTATCATCAAGTTTATTCCGCCTATTGCTTTGATATTAATCTAAAGGATGAGTACAAGTTGTTTAGACATTTTATTAATATCATGATTGGAAATTTGTTCCATGTTTATAAGTGATAGGTATGAGTGCTTTCATGATTAAAGTTTTACCTATTGTTATTCAAGTATTGTTTAATAGCATGATTTTTAAGTTAATTTTATGATTAAATTTGAAGCATGAAAATAGAATATAAGTATTGGCAAAAGTATTATATTTTTAATTTATAAGTTGCCATGAAATTCTATTTGGTTATCTCAAGTTTATGATTCTATTCTTGATTATTACAATGAGTTTATGCAATTGAAAGTCAAATATGATTTTGTTATTAAGATAGACTTTGCATATAAGTGTAATTTTTATGAGAATTATTTGAATGCATACAAGTGACTTGTTTATTGTCTTAAGAAATCCACTATAAGTTATGTGTGCATTAAGGTTCAAATTTCTATTATTATCATGAGTATATGTTTATGCTTATAAGTATTGTAATAAGAAAAGCATAATAAGATTATTATTATCATTATTTTACAAGTACATATATATGTGATTATATATGTGGATAAGTTATTGGCAACATTATGTGGTTATTAAGATGAAATAGCAAGTTTGTGTACAAGAAGCCATATAAATAATTATATATGAGAAATCATATGTGATTTATTTTGTACAATTAAGTTTGTAAATGGCTAATATAATTTCCTAACTATTGGAAATTTAAGAGTACACAAGTAAATAAGAAAGACAAAGGATTAATCATGTTTATATGATTAATGGTATGTATAAATATAAGGTACATATACACAAGTTGTCTAGGCTATTTCAAAATATTATTAAGTATACATAATATGGATTCAAGTATGTGAATTCATGATATGTATAAATTTGATAAGAAAGCTTTCTCTGCTTATAAGATGTTGCATAAGTATAAGATGTTGCATAAGTAAGAACACATGATTATTTCTAACAAGTTGAACCTATAAGATTATTTGGCTAATTTTCTTAGCTAATTATGCAAAGAAAATTTCATATGTTTTGTCTTTGTACTAAGTTTAAGTCGAGTATGAAATTTATTTAAGTGTTGACTTTCATGCATATTTACAAGTATCTTGTCATGTGATTCATGTTTATGAATGTTTATAGAGTTTTATGATTTATTCAAGCATGCCAAGAGGATTTAAGTTTTGGTTGTTTGATTAAAATAAGTATATACTCTATGTTGTTTATGACATGACAAGTTTAAGAATAATCACTTGATCATATAAGTGTTTAAGGCAATTTTGCTTGTTTTTCTAAGTGCAAAATTGATTCATGTGATTATATGGGTACGTAGAATCATAAGTTGTTTATTTCCTTTTATTAATGGAAATATAAGTAGACAAGAACATGCTTTATTCTTGATATGAAAATATGAGTAAAGTTTTATTCACTAATATTGTGTCTACAAGTTTGATCATGCTAGTAAGCTTAAGTATGTTATATTTTACTACATGTACTTGCTACTATGTTCTTAGGTAATGTAAGTTATTCATAAGTGACATGGACATAAACTTATCTACATGTTTGATTGTTGTAAGCTTCTCATGATATTCAATCATATTTTAATATGATAAGAGTTTATTAAGATTTATGCAAGTTCACTATAAGATAAATTTCTTTATGAAATAAGTGAATGGATTGCATAAGATATATGAGAAGATTTCATACTTTTGTATGGTTTATGTGTCAATATGTATATGTTTACATAAATGTATTCATTGAGTAACGACATATGAAAATCAAACATGATTAGAAAAGTATAAGATTGAACATGATTACTCATTTGTTTTAGTGTATTCATAAATATAAGTTGATATATGTTTGTCCTTGTTAAAATTTTCAAGTTTATAAGAGCATGTATAGAATATAAGGAAGGTTTCATGAGGAATTATGCATACTTGTGATAGGCTATAATTCATGATTATGGAAATGGTTATTTTGATGTTTTACAAGTTCATAAAGTTTAATTTATGAGGTTTCCGGATAATCATGATTGAGAATGATCTATGTTGTTTGTATAAGTTGAGTATGCATATATCAAGTTTATTTGCTACATAAGAAATGTATAATTTTTGTACATTTGATTACTCTAAATTCATGATGATATATCTATATCAATGAATTTAGTAATGATAAAGTTTAAGTATTATGTTTAAGTCTTCATAGCTATATGCTTTGAAGGGTGAACTTAAACATAAGAGGAGAGCATATAACCATGGTAATGTGATGGTTTAATTATATACTTGGTAGTATACTCTACAACTCAACAAGATAATCATTCATGATTATGAATCATTGTTTATTCAATGAGTTAAAGTTATAAGTTCAAGTATGTAGCAAATGATTGAGATGTAATGGTTTAATTACATATAAGTTGGAAATTCAATTTTTAATATATATATATATATATATATATATATATATATATATATATATATATATATATATATATATATATATAAATCAAAGGTTAAGTGGTTTATCAAGTGCGAGGTTATCTTATTCACAAGTTTGTTTCCATGGTTCTTTGGATGATAAACATATAAGAGGATTCATATCAAGTTTACACATGGTATAGAGTGATTATATCCAAAAATAATATGATGATTTATGCATATTATGGTGAGGATATTCTTATTAAGGCCATGGTAAAGATATAATTGTATATCTAGTGGACCTTGTTGTTAGAGATGGGTTAAGTAGCCTAAATATCTACTACTTCACAACAATGACTCAACTTTACGAATTGGAATACCACCAATTTCTAAAGTTCAAATGAGTACGAAGTTGTCTAAAGTAGTAGGAAGCATCGATTTTATACATCTCAGGTTACGTGATGCTTAATATCTGTAATGACAAGAGGTTGAGTGGTGACACTCTTAATAGACTTTGGGGAGCCTAATTACAGGGGCGGTAAATTCCAAATACTACCTATGTAAGTGTAATGTGTGGCCGCATAAAGGAACTATGGGCTAAAGTTCTGAAACACTTACTAAGGATAAAGACACAAGGCCGGATAATAATGTCAAAGTTTTAGCACTTAAGATTTAAAAACAAACGTATGTGTATTACGAGTATAGTTGATCAATATAAATCCAAAGTTCAAAGACATGTCTACTTTGTGATTTGGATTCAATCTTGGCTTGTATATACTAAGTGAAAAGTTCAAAGAGCAATCTACTTTTCATTATGTATATGTTTGTGGGTTTCTCGGGTGATTACAAGTTAAGATATATCTCAAATGGCGGGGGTGTTAACTCCTTAAGTAAAGTTATTTCAAGGGTTTTTACATACTCTTGAAATAGCGGGGGATTGTTGGAAATATTTCAAGAGTATAAGAGGATTATATAGCATAAGGAATCGTGTGGAACAAGTATAAGGATCATATATAGGATAAACATCAAGAATATGATCAACACAGATGAGTTTGAGACCAACACGGATCGTGTAGGTCTCCAGAGAGCAAGAAAAACCATCCTGGGATCAACACGGGCCGTGTTGAGGCAACACGGACCGTGTTGGAATCCAGAATGTGTTTTTAATGCTAACGGCTATATAATCTTGAGTATTAAGTTTATAATATCAATATTAAGCTCGGTATTAAGATCCAACAGCTATATTATCATGACCTAGTCAAAGGTCTTGATTCTCCATTAAGGACCTTAATTACACCTTTGACTAAGGGATGTAATTAGGGTTGGATTATGTGTGGAAGTCTCCTATAAATAAGAGACATTCCCAAGCCATTTAAGATGAACACAAGTATCTATTCTATTCTATAATCACATTCTCTCAAATATAGACTGCAGCTATACTTGAGCGAATCAAGTGAGAAACCTATGTCTTGAGTGCAACAAGAGCTAAGTTTTATCCCTTTAAACATTTACGGTACAGTAAATAGTTCTTAAGGAAAATGAGTACGAGGTCATGACTCTTAGCATTATCCAAACAAGTCAAGTTAACCATTTGGTTATTAAGTTCAATCTCCATCTTTTCATATGTACCGCTAGAAGATCAAGATACCAAGAGAAGATGTTGAAGATTCAAGCCGTTGTCAAACATCATTTTCCAACATACAATACAATTTTAGTTTCTTTTGGACCACCAGAATACAAATCGATAGTAGGGATTATTGCTGTCCAATTTGTAAAAGTTGGGATTATTATAATCCAATTTTCCTATATATATATATATATATATATATATATATATATATATATATAGGGAATTGATAGAATAAGCATGAGCATAATGTGAGCATGGACATTATGGACCCTTAGATGTTTTTATCAAGGGTTGTAATTATTTCACCCTTTTGCCTTTTTCTTTTTGCTACTTATACTTAAATGTTGCATAGGAATCAACTACTTGAGAATTAAATGTTGTCTGGAAACTAGCAAAATCAAACGACCATCTAACATAAAGAAAATGAACATCATATACATGTACGAATTTGTATGGTAGCAAAAATGAACATCCATCAAAATGAATATTCAACATAGACAACAATATATATAACAGCAAAATGAACATCAAGCATAATCAAAATGAACATTGTGCAACATTATAATGAATATCCGCAACAAGAAAATGGACATCGAGTGAAAGATACTGAAAACATTGAAATGAACATCCAACAACAAGAAAAATGAACATCAAACTCAACGTCTAACACAGTCAAAATGAACATCCAATAAAATAGACATTAACATTTGTCGTAAGTGACGTTCATTTATGAGTTAAGATGTAGTGACTAAGGATGTTCATTTTGTAGTTAAACAAATTGTTTTCCCATACTGGATGTTCATTTTTATTATGATGCATGCTCATTATGGTGTTGTTTGTTTAGTTTGATGTTCATTTTTCTTGTTGCTGGATGTTAATTTCATTGCTCTCAGTACCTTTGATTCGATGTCCATTTTCTTGTTGTGGATGTTCATTATAATGTTGTTTGATGCTCATTTTGCTTATGCTGGATGTTCATTTTGTTGTTATATATATTGTTGGCCTATGTTGGATGTTCATTTTGATGATGTTCAATTTGATTAAGTTGGATGTTCATTTTTGCTGCCATACAGATTGGAGCCTGTAATTGATGTTCATTTTCATTATGTTGGATATTCATTTTTGTTATACTAGATGTTCATTTCAATTTACTCCTGCTGTTTGAATGAATTTAATGCATTTAGGAATTCGTAACGCAATTAATGCAGACTCTTGGATTTGGGGGCTGAATTAATATTTTAGTATTTATTTTTTTTTCCTCCCTTAAACCATGTGAATGGCCAAAAAAAGGAGAAATGGTTGATTAATCTCATCCATAGATTGACTAATCAATGGCTCAAATTCTTAATGCTCACATGCTTACCATTGTTCAATTGATAGGATGAGCATTGAACAATGGTGAGCATGTGAACATTAAGAATTTGAGCCATTGATTAGTCAATCGATGGTTGAGATTAATCCACCATTTCTCCTTTTTTTTTTGCTCATTCACGTGATTTAGGGAGGAAAAAAAGATAAATACTAAAAAAATTAATTAAGCCCCAATTTCCAAGAGTCTGCATTAATTGCGTTACCAATTCCTAAATGCATTAAATTCATTCAAACAGAAGTATAAATTGAAATGAACATCCAACATAATAAAACGAACACCCAACATAATGAAAATGAACTTCAAATACAAGCTCCAATCTGTATGACAACAAAAATGAACATCCAACATAATCAAAATGAACATGATCAAAATAAACATATATATATATATATATATATATATGTAACGCCCCGGAAATTCAAATATGAAAAGTCAAAGTCAAACTAACGTTAATGGAAAGGCGAGAAAGGAAAGAACTACAACTGTCTGTCAACAGTAAACCAACTAACAAACTCGTACTTTGAAATAAACCTCAAAACTAACTTCAAGTTTCTCAGAAAAGAAAAGCAACATATTTAATGACTTCTAAACATGTCGTTCTCACTTCTAATTCCCGTCCCCAACATATAGATCTTCACCTGAAAACAAAACATTTCAAAAATGAGGGGGAAATCTCAATAATGTCTACCCCTAACGTTAAAAACAAGTTAAGTTCATTTCGATTCATTTGAGGGAGAGGGAACAAGTCAAAACCTTTCACAAACCTTTAAACCCTTAACTCTTTTCCTCAACCCGACCAATCCATATTTTATTATGCGGGTGGGATATCAAATCCCTTAAAGTAACATTCGCCTACCAAAGGCATCAAAAATCATCTATCCTATATCAGGGATGAAACCCTGATCTCCTGACACATAACCCATACAGGATTCCAAATCCTGGTCTCAGGGTTATCGCTCGTAAAACAATCGCCTACCAAAGGCATCAAAAATCATCTATCCTATATCAGGGATGAAACCCTGATCTCTTGACACATAACCCATACAGGATACCAAATCCTGATCTCAGGGTTATCGCCCGCAAAACAATCGCCTACCAAAGGCATCAAACAATCTCCTACCAAAGGTATCAAAAATCATCTATCCTGTATGGGTTACCGATAACTGCTTCAAGGATCGCTGATTGGCCCCACAAATCACCACAAGTCTTTCCAGCGTGCTTCGTCCTCGCTCACACGCTGCCCGGGAAAACTTCCCAGGAGGTCACCCATCCTTAGACTACTCCCAGCCAAGAACGCTTAACTGTGGAGTTCCCAACGGATGAGCTACCATAAAAGAAGGTGCACCTTGGTGATATAAGTAGTCATCTCAATCCTTTTAAGCCACACTTTAACCACATATCCGGGGTTTTACAATCACCCCCACTTAAGCGCACAACGTCCTCGTTGTGCCACAATGCATTCCAGAATTTTTGCCCCGCTAGGTGACTGCCCATGGAACTCCCGTCCACTGGCGCAACTCACGGTCGCGGGTCGGCTCTGATACCATCTGTGACGCCCAATAAGAGTTTGAATCTTCCGCTAAATTTTGTCTGTTAACGTTAGTTGACTTTGACTTTTCTATAAATGAATTTCAGTATGCTATAATATATATATATATATATATATATATATATATATATATATATATATATATATATATATATATATATATATATATATATATATATATATATAAACAGCAAAATGAGCATCACGCAACATCATAATGAACATCCACAACAAAAAAATGGACATCGAATCAAAGATACCGAAAGCAATATCTCTATGTATGTTATCAATTAGTTATGAAATACCATTAACTCTATGTGTATTATCAATATCTACGTGTGATTCGTTGAGACATAAGTCTACTTCCATTTCTTTTTAGGTTTCTAATAATAAAATAAAAATGAAACGTATTTAATAGATATATCTTTCTTTTTTTATTCAATAGCCTGGATTAATAAATTAAACTAGATAGTTAGATGAGTGAAAGAAAATAGCTTCGAAATTATTCGCAGTAAAAAATTTGGATCTCATTTCCTATGTACAAGGCCAAGGGTTAAACGAAAATAACCATAAACAGTAAGACTCTTTACCCCAAGATTGGTTAGAAGCAGGTTGAAAAGAACAACTCTATGGAGTTTTTACTATACTTTTGTATGTATGCCCATACATGAATTAATATATAGATTGAGAAAAAATGAGTGGATAATTAGGAACACCAAAGTACACAAAGGATTCGTAATAGAGATTATTGTAAACATCCAACAACAAGAAAAATGAACATCAAACTGAACATCGAACACCTCAAAATGAACATCCAAAAACATCATAATGAAAATGCATCATTTTAAAAATGAACATCCAGTATAGGCAAACAATCTGTTTGATAGCAAAATGAACATTTACTTAACGACTACATTCTCGTCTACAATAAATGTCAATGTCTATTTTGTTGGATGTTCATTTTGACTGTGTTGGACGTTCAGTTTGATGTCTATTTTTCTTGTTGTTGGATGTTCATTTGAATGTTCTCAATATCTTTCATTCGATGTCCATTTTCTTGTTGTGGATGTTCATTATAATGTTGCATAATATTCATTTTGATTATGCTTGATGTTCATTTTGCTGTTATATATATTGTTGCCTATGTTGAATATTCATTTTGATGGATGTTCATTTTAATTACTGTATATTGGATGTTCATTTTTGCTGTCATACAGATTCGTGCCTGTATATGATGTTCATTTTCTTTATGTTAGGTGTTCATTTTGATTATGTTGATTCTCAGACAGCATTTAATTCTCAAGTAGCTGATTCTCATGTAAATTTAAGTATAAAGTAGCAAAAAGAAAAAGGCAAAAGGGTGAAATAATTACAACACTTGATTCAACATCTAAGGGTCCATAATGTCCATGCTCACATGCTCACATTGAGTCCATGTTTATTCTATCAATTCTCTTGTTTGACATATTATTAAATTTTTTAAATAAATTAATAATTATTTTTTTTTAGTTTGTGAGTATTAGCTATTCACTACTAAACATTAATGATTTATAATTTTTCTAACCTTTTCTATTTTAATTATTTTTGTAAAAGAGTCATATTTATTTAATAAAAATAAGTTTTCGACAACATTATTTTTATAATGTACGTGCATAGTTTCGATTATCTTAATTATTCATTGTGATGTTTAAAATTAAGTTTTTTTTGAGATGCTATTGAGAAAGAATTTAAAAGAATTATAGAATTGCTTATATTTATTCAAATTGACTAATAGAAAATTTTACTATCTTTTTATTGTGTGTATTTATGATAAAATTATAACACATCTTTCTTAATTTTATTTGCATATTCATAATAACATTTAATTCACAAAATAAATTATTTAATTAATATTTTCTAATATAATCTATATGTGTGTATTAAAAATGTATATATTTCAATGTTAATATAGTATATTAACACACGTATTTTATCACAAAAAAAAGTTTAACATATATTATTCTCGATAGTTTAATAGTTGACAATCTTCTTGACACATGCACGGAATATACAACTAGTACAACTAGTTAATGTAAAAAACTTAAGGAGGCAAGTACCAACTTCCCCAAAGACAATACATCAAAAAAAAAAAAAAAAATACATCAAACTTTTTTATTTATGTCCATGGATGGAACCAAGGTTAGAGAATGTAGGTACTTGGTTGTGTCTTTTCTGAAGACAATAAGTTCTTATACCAATATCCAGAATCTTTCATAGTTCTGGTCAAATTGTTGTCACGATCAATGTAATACAAACCGTATTTAGTCGAATAGCCTAAATCCCACTCGAAATTGTCGAAGAATGACCAGGCAAAGTATCCCTTCACATTAGCACCTCCCCTGCAATATATAATAGATAATGGCCAACCTAGTCAATTAATCAATTACAAGAATTACACAGTTATGATTTAAATCTTATCATACCTCTTGCATTAATGTTTTTGCTCATCACATTAAGCAACTAATTTACAAAAATATACTCCATAATTCAAAGAATACATTCTTAGGCCTTATTCTTTTATGCGGTAAGTTGCGGTGCAGTACCACACTGGACCACACTCTTTAATTTCTACCATGTTCAAGGCAAAAAAAAAAAATTAATAACAATTCAGTTTGATATTTAAAAGAATAATTTGAATAAAAAGAAAGTATAATTGTTTAAAATTTTAAGGAAAATTGGGTATTGGTGGTCCCTACTTTCAACTTTTATATGTGTAACGCCCTAGAATTTCGATTTTAAAACCAACGGTCAAACCTAACGTTGACCAACAAAAAACAGCGGAAAAGTCAAAAGAAAATCGGGCGTCACTGCCGTACCACCGGAGAAGTACAAGGCAAGAATAGAGATTAACTAAACAACCCAAACTTGAATTAAACTTAGCAACAAACCGAATTCAAGACATAACAAAAACTACTGAAAGATTTCAAGTCCAACCAACACAACTAAACTCTTATATTCAAAACGATAAAATCTAATGACGTAACGGTAATTATAATCCGATTTTTCGGGGTTTTACATCATTACCCCCTTAAAAGAAGTTTCGTCCTCAAAACTTAAACTCAAAACCAACGATCTGCCGGATGGAACGAATGGTAGCCTTTACCAAAAACTCGGGGTTTTACATCATTACCCTCTTCAAAAGAGTTTCGTCCTCGAAACTCTACATATCTTATGCTTTGGATAGGTGCAAATATTTTGATCTCTTCTCCTCGGCTTTCCAAACGACTTCAGTTGTGTAATGGCTCTCCCGTCGTACCATACTACAAGGATGGTGTTTCTATGAAGCTGCTTCTCTCCATAATTAAGAATCTCTAGTAGTTGCTCCTCGTAGGTTAAGTCTTCTCTCAACCTCTAAATTCTCATCAGGGTCTTCTTCTTGCTCCAAGCCCTCCTAGGGGCTCTATTCCATACCCTCCTCGGGGTTTGAGGCCTTCCAAAGAAGCTTGGGTCGGGTACCCATGGCAAAAGCAGTGGTATCCCATTCGACGGATATCAAAAATCAACCAACATGCACTTATAACATAAAAAGAAATCAAGACACAGACACACATCCCATTCCCCCATCCTACACTCATAACTCCGAACGTAGCATCCTAAGTTCTAACTAAAACCTAATCGACCTTAGGAGCTACCAGGTCGTAACCCAGAGCTCTGATACCATTCTGTAACGCCCTAGAGTTTCGATTTTAAAACCAACGGTCAAACCTAACGTTGACCAACAAAAAACAGCGGAAAAGTCAAAAGAAAATCGGGCGTCACTGCCGTACCTCCGGAGAAGTACAAGGCAAGAATAGAGATTAACTAAACAACCCAAACTTGAATTAAACTTAGCAACAAACCAAATTCAAGACATAACAAAAACTACTGAAAGATTTCAAGTCCAACCAACACAACTAAACTCTTATATTCAAAACGATAAAATCTAACGACGTAACGGTAATTATAATCCGATTTTTCGGGGTTTTACATCATTACCCCCTTAAAAGAAGTTTCGTCCTCAAAACTTAAACTCAAAACCAACGATCTGCCGGATGGAACGAATGGTAGCCTTTACCAAAAACTCGGGGTTTTACATCATTACCCTCTTTAAAAGAGTTTCCTCCTCGAAACTCTACATATCTTATGCTTTGGATAGGTGCAAATATTTTGATCTCTTCTCCTCGGCTTTCCAAACGACTTCAGTTGTGTAATGGCTCTCCCGTCGTACCATACTACAAGGATGGTGTTTCTATGAAGCTGCTTCTCTCCATAATTAAGAATCTCTAGTAGTTGCTCCTCGTAGGTTAAGTCTTCTCTCAACCTCTAAATTCTCATCAGGGTCTTCTTCTCGCTCCAAGCCCCCCTAGGGGCTCTATTCCATACCCTCCTCGGGGTTTGAGGCCTTCCAAAGAAGCTTGGGTCGGGTACCCATGGCAAAAGCAGTGGTATCCCATTCGACGGATATCAAAAATCAACCAACATGCACTTATAACATAAAAGAAATCAAGACACAGACACACATCCCATTCCCCCATCCTACACTCATAACTCCGAACGTAGCATCCTAAGTTCTAACTAAAACCTAATCGACCTTAGGAGCTACTAGGTCGTAACCCAGAGCTCTGATACCATTCTGTAACGCCCTAGAATTTCGATTTTAAAACCAACGGTCAAACCTAACGTTGACCAACAAAAAACAGCGGAAAAGTCAAAAGAAAATCGGGCGTCACTGCCGTACCTCCGGAGAAGTACAAGGCAAGAATAGAGATTAACTAAACAACCCAAACTTGAATTAAACTTAGCAACCAACCGAATTCAAGACATAACAAAAACTACTGAAAGATTTCAAGTCCAACCAACACAATTAAACTCTTATATTCAAAACGATAAAATCTAACGACGTAAAGGTAATTATAATCTGATTTTTCGTGGTTTTACAGTATGTTAGTAGTCTCTTTTTTTTTTTTGGTATTCTGGTGGTCCTAAGAAATGAAAAGTTATACTCTGGTGGGAAGCCACCGAATTAAGGGGCTAATTTACAACATTAGTCCCAATTATTTCCGATTTTACCCTAATTTTTATGATTTTTTCTCTTTTATTCCTTAAAAAATAATATTATATGCTAGGATTCTCGAAACAACAATTTTAAATTTTTTTAAGTAACCACCCTTCATAATCTTTCTAGGAGCAGGAATTAAAAGAACTAGAAAAATGGAGTAGGAATGAAAAAAATAAGAAAAATAGGGAGAAAGATTTGGTACCACTAGAAAGCAATTTAGATTTGGTTAGGAGCACCAGAATATCAAAAAATAAATATAAGGATTATTGACATATAAAAGTGAAAGTAGGAACTACTAGAATCCAATAATCCAAATTGTAAAGAATGTTACTTCATACATCAAATTGAAATGGTACTTTTTAAAAACTTATGCTACACTTAACTGAAATAGCATTGATAGAGAAAGTAAAAAAAATAGCTTACACATATTAAGATACTGACCTTATTCTTTTGTCAGGTTAAACCTAACTATCATAACTTATCCTAACCTAACATAATTCTTCAAAAAATATCCATTCTAAAAACATAATTCCCCAAAAAATATCCTAACTTATTCTAACTTAACTATCCAAACTTAAAAATAACTCATTCAAAAAACAGGGTCTCCATAATGAAACAATAAAATAAATGGAACTATTAAACTGTATGGATTTATAATACCGATAAAAAAAATGTTAGAAAAATAAATGACAAAAAAGTAATGCAATAGTACTACTCCTTCCGTTCCATATTAATTGTCGTCTTTGAAAATCGAGCGGTCAAATTTCAAAAATTTTGACCATAATTTTCGCAATATATACAATGAGTTGCTATATAAAATTACTACCATTAGATTGACAATAAAAAAAACACTATCATAAAAGTATAATATTACAATTTTATTAACATATTATGTAAGAAATTATCAATAAAAGAGTGACATTGGATACCGTAAAAATCAAAATTATGCCACTTAATATGGAATGGAGGGAGTAGTTAGCTATCTTGGTCCTTAGAATTGAGGGGAAATTGATTCTAAGTTCTAACTATAAGTGATTGTCCCTACAAAGTCCACGTCACTGAATCAAGCCCATGGTGGCAATAATAACCCGTTGCTATTAGTAGGATAGTAGGATTTTATTATTTTAATTCTGCTGTGATTATTTTGATGTTTAATTGTCTTGTTTTTTTTTTTGTTAGCTGTGTATACACTGTTGTTTTTCTGTGATTTTAGTCTTTTAAAACTCTTAGTACTTCCTTCTTCCCCGTCACTTTAACTAATTCCTTTTTTTTATCTGTCACTTTATATTTTCAATAATATATTAATTACTAATTTATCAAATTAACATTATTAATTACATCTTTTTCTTCAACTTTTCTTTTTTATTCACCTTTTTCTTTTTTTATTCATCATTTTATTTTCTGCATTTCTAATGTGCTAAATTAATACATATAGGAAGTTTGCTTAGTCTTCTAAATTGTGTCCAAAGTGACACGTAAATTAGGATGGAGGGAGTAATCGGAAAAAAAAAATAAAAAACAAGGTGTGCATCACCAATACCGAAAATGACGCATCTAATATTGAGGTCCCAATGGTGATGAGTCAAGTTTAGTGGAAGTTAATATTGGAGAACCTGAGGGCTTTGAAAACATTAACAGTAAGATATTTACTGTAAAATTTGGTTTATTAGAGTGTCAAATAGGTTATTTTTGTGTTTGATAAACAACTTATTTAGTTGGATGTTTTGTCCCAATAAGTCAATTTCCAATAGGCTGGATATAGTAGCCTATTGAGAATGACTTATTATGAAAAGTATATTTCAGTTCAAAAATTATCTAGAATTACACAATCGTCATCTTAAAAATATTATTTATAAATGGTATAAATGAAATTTTAACAAATACCTTATTCAGAAACAACTAATTTTATTAAACTTTTTTTTTTCCAAATAGTCAATCTAAATAGTCAATTATAAATAACCAATGCAAATAGCTAAAAGCCGACAACCAATAACTATTTACCAAACACGCCTTTGTGATGTAGAAGTCAAAAGCTTTTGGAGTCTAGCTTGGATGGTTTTGGCATGTGAATATAGTGACTACATGAGGCTAAAGGTGGAGATGAAAGCTATAGAGTCATAAGCTTCAAAAGTCCATTTCTTCTAACTTGGACAATCCAATAATATTTTGTATTACAGCCTATTTTGGGCTTTGAATAATAAGAAATTATTGAACCAATTCATTTCTCTACTGACTGATTGAAATTCATTAAACTAAAATCAAGAAGAAAACATACTCAATAGCCTCAAGAAGGTGAGCTAAATGGCCTTGTAAATATTCAATTCTTGGTGTATCTCTGAGGTACTCATCAATTGAATGATTTGAATTTGGTTCATCCTGAATGGCATAACCTGTAGTGTATGATACCAAAATATAGGAAAACAAAAAAAGTTAAATAATGAGACATAAATTAATTTGAACTGTAAATTTACTTTATATAAGGTAAAGCACTTGCCATTTTAAGCTATGAAAATGACTGGATTTCCATAGCTTTCTTTCAAACGCATGACCATATTTTCCAATCCCTTTGGATAATCATAAAACCAAAACAGTGATGTCTGTAAAAAAAAAAAATGAATGCATTAATATTCTTAATAATTAAAGAAATTGTAAATCTTTAGAAACCATGATTTATATAGTTCTTAAATAATATGGATATTGAAAATCATCGGTGACATTTACATCAATCGACATTTGATTTCATAGTATAAAGGAATAGAGAGATCCCCTCAAAACAAAAAGAAAAAGGAACAGAGAGAGATACCGGCTTTCCAATCGGTTGATTATTTTTGTACCAAACTGCCAGATTAGCTTGTTTGGTTAGACCACTTATAATATATGATCAATCCATAAATTTTAAAGGGAAATTGGATTTAAATAATCTCAAATTTGAGTTATAGTAGACTAAATAATCTAAATTTTGGATTCGGTTTTAAATAATCTGAACTTTGGTCCCCTTAGATTCTAGTAGCATGCCACCGAGTTAAGTTCAACTTAACTCGGCGGCGGGATGACAATAGTAAGCTGGCATGGAACAACTAAAAAGTCCAGGCACGTGCCTCCTTCGCCATGTAATCAAGCCGCCGAGTTAAGTTGAACTTAACTCGGTGGCGTGTTAATAGAATTCAAGGGGGTCAAAGTTTAGATTATTTAGACTCAAATCTAAAGTTCAGATTATTTTGTCTACTATGACCCAAAGTTCAAATTATTTAAATCCAATTTTCCAATTTTAAAATATGTTCCAGTGATTAATGGCACTCTTCTCCCAACTTGCAGTCATAGGTTCCACGCTTATGATTTGCATTTGATCTTTTTAGCGCGGTAAAAATTCAGGTCTGGGTCAAATTTGGATCAGTCAATATCAAAATTCGAACAAGAAATTAACGTCCGAGTTCGGGCTTTTTCGGGTCGAACAATTCGAATAGAACTAAATTCGGGTCAAAATTGGGCTTAGAAAATAGAAAAAAGAGAAAAATTATATTCGAATCGGTCAATTCAGTCAATATCAAAGTTCAGACGGAAATTTTTTGACTAAACCTTATTTTTTCCGGATGGACAAATTCAACAATATCCCCTTTGAAACAATATCTTCTTTGGGTAATTGGGCCTTACCTTGGGCAAGTATGAAGTCCATGGCAATGCTTCACAATTTAAAGTCGATCTTTGAATGGCAAATATTGTGAAAATTTGGATTGAAACAATTAGAATTAAGAAAAATATTGTATCTATATCAAGAAATAGTTTGTCGATGTTAAAATTTCAATAGAAAATATATCCATAAAAATTTTCGAGTCAGTTTCTTAACCCTCTTACATCCTACTCAAATCCTAGGTCAGTTTATCAAAGTTATGGACCAACTGATTGTGACCAACCTTTTATTTGTCCCAAAATAGTTTGTATACTATTTTTAATTAGGAGTTTTAATTGTTAGGCAACAGTGATTTGATGGTATGGTTAGTAACTTGGAAGCTCCTTTAAGTCATAGAATTAAAGCGAAAGAAACATAAAGAAACTTGCCAGTACTGGCATATGCATCTTGGTCATAATGTTGCATGGTAGGCTGTTGTTCGACAACATATGCTCCAGTATAGTAATTTGCACTTAGGAAGTCAAATGAGTTTTTCAGTGATTCAGATTGTTCCTCTGTAAAGTTAGGCAATCTGCTTCCCACTAACATTCGCATCGATTCTGGGTATTCCCCATATGTCACTGGATTAAACATCCTGCCAAAAAACAAATTCAACCAAAATAAAAATCACACTCAAATCAAAGATACAAGCATAATAATGCACTAATGTCGCACATTTATGCCTTTCTATCTAATTTCGCCTGTAAAAAAAAATTACAACTTTAAGAATCACTTGATTTAGGCTCTGTTCTTTTGTACGGTACAGTGCGGTGCGGTATTACAACTCATCTTATCAGTCAATATTTCTCTACACTTTACCATATCATACCAAATTTTACTATAATCATTACCAATATATCTCCTCACTTTTTTTCTTGTCGTTTTTCTGCTCTACTTTTCAGATTTTCTCTCATCACAGAACACATCAATTACACTTTCTACAAATTTTACTATATCATTTTGCACCTTACAATACTTTTCACAATTTTACCACACCGCACCATTTCCACATCTTACCAATCACAAAAAAGAACATGGCTTTAGTTTGTTTTTGAAGATAATAATGCTTGAATGTGAATCAGTGGATACCTACTGTAAAACCTTTTTTTTTGTTTTGCAATCAAACAAACATATTTATTAATATACAATGAATACCTACTAATGCAAAAATATTTATTAATATCCTTACATAATATAAAGAGGCTTATGGAGGGTGTTGGGAGGGGGGGGGGACAAAAAATTTTTGACACGAATTTACTCTTTTGCCCTCAAATATATTTATAATAAGTGGATTAAATACGTCTTAGCTGTATATCTAGATAAGGTAAATACGGGTTCGACTTATACATTTTGGGTTCGTGTAAACACGAGTTAGGTGTATTTCGGGTTCAAGTAGATATGAGTTTTCATGTATCTCCGGTTCAGGTCAATACGGGTCATGTATATTTCGGAATCGGGTAAATACGGGTTGGATATTATTTGACAATAGAAAATGCTGAAAGTCTTAACATATGACCATTTTTCAAGCGTCATAATTTTTCTGAGTATGCAAACTAAATTAGTGTGCATTCTATTTGAAAAATGAACATAATATTACATATAAACTTACAAATACTTGTATTGTTCTTTGTAATTTTTTATACTTATTGAAATCCAAGGTAAATTAAAATATGATTAATAAAATATATCTTATGTACATTATTACACCAAATAATATAAAGAGGCTTATGGGGGGTGAGGGGACGAAAAATGTTTGACACGAATTTACTCTTTTGCCCTCAAATATATTTATAATAAGTAGGTTAAATACGTATTAGGTGTATATCTAGATAAGGTAAATACGGGTCCGACATATATATTTCGGGTTCGTGTAAACACGAGTTAGGTGTATTTCGGGTTCAAGTAGATATGAGTTTTCATGTATCTCCGGTTCAGGTCAATACGGGTCATGTATATTTCGGAATCGGGTAAATACGGGTTGAATATTATTTGACAATAGAAAATCCTGAAAGTCATAACATATGACCATTTTTCAAGCGTCATAATTTTTCTGAATACGCAAACTAAATTAGTGTGCATTGTATTTAAAAATGAACATGGTATTACATATAAACTTACAAATACTTGTATTGTTCTTTGTAATTTTTCATACTTATTGAAATCCAAGGTAAATTAAAATATAATTAATAAATATATTTTATGTACATTATTGCACCAAATATATATGATAAAACTGTAATTTTTAACCTGTGCTACAGTAACTAAGGAATCTAACATTAAATAAAACTTTATATCCAGATCAATCAATTCGGGAAGTGGGTTAAATACGTGTCGGTTGTATATCTAGATAAGGTAAATACAGACTCGGTATATTTCGGGTTCGGATTAATATGAATTAGGTGTATTTCGGGTTCAAATAAATATGAGTAAAGTGTATTCCGAGTTCGGGTCAATACTGGTCATGCATATTTTTAGATCGAATTAAATGCGGGTTTGATAATATTTGACAACAGAAAATGCTAAGAGCCTCTTAACATATGATCATTTTTAAATCATTAAATTTTTACGAGTATGCAAACTAAATTAATGTGCATTATTTTTTAAAAATGAACATAGTATTACATATAAAATTATAAATACTTATATTGTTGTTTGTAACTTTGCATACTTATGAAAATCTAAGGTACGTAAACCGAAATGTATTTAATATATTTTCCTCCAACAAAATATATTTAATATATTTTATGTGCATTAGTACACCAAATATATATAAGAAAATTATAATATAGTTAGCGGGTGGGAAACGTGGAATATAGTGGGTGGATAGGATAATGATTGAGAATCTAAGACACGTCAGTCACATCATTTAAGTATATGAATTTTAAAATATATAGTTTATAATTTTTACTAAGGTATTGTGAGTAAGGTAAATCTTATTAGTGACATTATCTATTAAATATATGAATTTTTAAATAGATATTATGTAAAATAAGTAAGAAAGAACTAATAATGTGAAAAAAGGTGAAACAATGTAACTAAAAATATGATATGTAAGATAAATTTATTACACCTTACAAAAAAAAACAAGATCCTAACCCGTCCATAAGACGGGCCACAAATCTAGTACTATATTATAAGGTTTTAAACAATATTGCAATTAATATACTTTATTTGTATGAGAATATATCGTACTTTGAGGATTTGGGTGTTGGATACATACCATACTAGGGCTTTTCTATGAATTTTGCACTAGAATATAGCAAAAGATTCTATTAAACATCCACCACTCCAAAATACAATATATTATCATATAAAATTTATATAATATAATATTATCCAATGATTTCAAAGTTTAATATATTATTGTATAAAAAAAATTTTATAGTGTAATATTGTCCAACACTCTCATAATAAACTATATTAATATCTAACAACCATTTTATATAGTAAATTATAATACTTATCCATAAATTAATGATCAAAATTTGAATGTTTATCTAACATGAAAATAATACATAGTAACAGATAAAATAAGAAAGGATTATAAATCTAATGCAACATAAATGGGTACTTACCAACCACAACGGTGTTGGTAGAGTCTTTCAGCAGCGTCCTTGCTGCTTTCACTATCGTCATAGGGCTCTAGCCAATTACATGAGATTGTAATTCCAATTTTTCCTTTCTGATTTTCCTTCAAAGAAAGTTCCAACAAATTACGCCTATAAATTTACTTTAAAAAAAGAGTAAGAAAAGTGAAGTATATAAATTTCACATTCTTGACTATGAAAACATTTTCATACAACCATCTTGAATTATTTATAATCTATATTTCAATAATTTTACATCATATTTTCTTTAGTATCTACATATATTTATCAACAATAAGAAAATAGAATTTATTAGTTATGTTATCAAATATCAATAATAATCTGATTATATCAACCATAATTAAACAATCCACATTTTATATATAATTCAATATTTATAAAATAATATAAATATGAAATTACTTTTATATATAGCTTATGCCTGGTAATAACTAATAAGCCTCAAGATAATGAAAGATATAGTTATAATGATTTAAATATATTTAAATATAAATTTTGAAAATCAAAATTATTAATAATCATCTTAATTCAAGACACTTATCATATTTATTTAATATATATATATATATATATATATATATATATATATATATATATATATATATATATATCATAGTCCAATCCCAATGCCAAGCTCTTATTGTTCTTTATATATATAGACTAGTACTTAAACCCTTGCAACGCACGTGACGCAAGTAAATCATACGTATTGTAGAAAATATTATTTATATTATATTTACAGTAATTCTTATGTAAAACCGTCTCATCATAAATTAAATTTTTTATAAGGCGTATAATTTTGTAGTGACTATTTATGAATAAAGGGGTGACCAATAATTTATTTTGGTTGACTCAGGAAAATGTCATCGCTTAATAAATTATTAGTCATATTCATATGAAAAAGTCATTCTAATATCACTTATTAATCATAGTAAAATATTATAAAAGTCATATGATGAGGAGTCGTCTTAGGATAAATTTATGTGAGACGGTCTTATATTAGAATTTGCATTATATTTAAAAGATTATAGAAAAAAGTAACAATAAGAAATAAAAAAATATTGCATATGAGAAAAAGGTAAAAAGGTAGAGTCATCAACGCAAACATATAAGCATTAATGCACACACATTAATAGTACATGATTTTTTTTAAAAAAATTAAATAGAATCAATTATAAATTTTCTAAAATGTGGTTATTAGAATTCACATATTTCGATCTTCGCTCTTTATACCCAGAAATATATATGATATATGATATCGTTACATCACAAAACATGTTAATGAGAAATGAAAGCATGACATTCATAGCTAGGTGCAATTATCCTTTTTTATTATTAAATATCTACTTTAGAATATACATGTGCATAGCACGAGTGTTATACTAATTTTCTTTAATAATAAGTATTAAGTATCGATTATAAGAAGGTTAGTGCATGTAATAGTTACGCCAATGTACACATATGATATCTTAATCGAATCCAAAACAAGAGAGGGGAACAACGAACCTGATACTTGCGTTTGTACAAGTTGAAGGCGGCGGCATGGGCGAGAAGGGCATGGTGACCAACAAGGTAAGGCTCGACGGCAGAGTCTCCGGCAGAGCAAGGGTAAGAGTGTTGGGTACGAGTACAACGATGTGGAAGACTAAGCCCTGAAGCATATCCCATGTCTGCCAAAAAGTTCGGCTCATTTACCGTCACCCAGTACTTCACTCTGTCTCCAAATTCCTTGAAGCATATGTTCGCATACTCCTCAAAATCTCCCCTAAACAAATATGTACACATCCATTCATAATATTTCATTTCATTCCAATCCAAACAGTGAATAATAGACTATGATGATAACTAGCTAGGACCGACTTACACTATATTAGGGCTTAAAAAGCCTCCATATTTTTCTTCAAGACCTTGTGGAACGTCCGAGTGGAACAGGGTCACAAATGGTTCTATACCTGCCCTCCAAATCACTGCTTTGTTAGTTTCATATTAATTCATTAAATCTCATGCTGTATGCAAATTTTAGAAAAATTGTCAAGTATTCATGTCCAATATAGGTTAAATTAAATTATGGTCGATGGACATGCATTCATTTGGTTAAGATCGAATGCCCCAAATTTTATTTCATGGGTCATGCTAATCAGTCATCAATTGTTATATAGTTTGGTAGCTCATTGATACAAGTAGCAATACCAATTTCCAAGCCTAACTTTATCAACACATACGTACGTAAGTACCTGTATAAATATATTCATTAATAAGAGAGGCCATGACCAACCCAATATTTCTTGACAAGGACTTGTTAGAATCATAATCGTATAATCGGATTTACAATTGTATGATTCTAAATCATTAAGCAAAAATGTATATATATATATAATTATTCTATAATAGTGAAAGAGATGTGAATTAGTTAATACATAAAATAAAATAACAACAGTAGCGGTGATCACCATTTGCAAGAAGTTCATTGATGACATTGTTGTAGAAATCAATCCCAGGTTGGTTGATACCGCCAGCTTTGGTTCCATCTGTGAAGGGTGTGGACAATGAATTAGGTAATGAATATGTAGTAATGAACATCAATATGAAATGTCAAATTGCGTATGCGGTTAACCAGTTATGTCCATCCTTATCTAGAGGCAGTCTTTAGAAGCTGTTAGGATAGTTTTTAATATATTAATCAAAGTTAGGAGGCGGCAATCAAGAAAAACAATGTTAAAGCTTGTAATATGTTAATCAAAGCAAAAGTTGCGGTGGATAAAGTTTGGTTACAGATAAGTTAATAAACTATGGTTAGTATGGATAAAGGTTGATAGTGTAAATGTGGAAAAGTATTTATGATTTTTAATAAGATATTGTGAGTAATGCAGATTGTGCAGTTAAATTTAGACTGTATTGAGAATTGTGCAATTTATTATGTGTATTCGGAGTTTGTGTTCCAATTAGTACGATTGTTCACCAATAGATATTATGTTGTTCGCTTTTGTTACTACCAACGTGGTTGGCGGATGCCTGGACAGTAGCTGACCGAGGATAAGAATACTTTTGTGTGACTCTTCTTTTGTATGGTTTCATCAAGTAATCAAATAATATTATCTTAGCTATACACCCAGAAGTAATCAAGGTTTACTCGCTAATGTCCTTGGTCTCAATTGACAGATTTTTCAACAAAGTCTATTCATCCACCTCTCTAGAGTTCTTTCAACTCCCCAATATCTAGAGTACATACTCTAAGTACATATAATATATATTAATTAGGTGAGTTAATTAACTCACAACTATATCAATCATAGAAATTGTGAAATTTGAGAATCGGACACTTACTTGGCAATATTCTTGTCCATGAGATGGAAAATCGAAAATAGTCCAAGCCCATATCTTTCATAAATTTGATATCCTCCTAAAATCATTAAAAACAATTCAAATTATTGTGCATGTAAAATTTTTATAAAAAATATAATATTATACTATTTTAATAATATTTTTTATTACGAATCTAATAACATCAATTTTATATGATCGATGAATTATTATATAAATTAAGATATTAACGGTCAAAGTTTTTAATATAATTTTTTAACGACTGATAATTAAAAACGGAGGAGGTATATAATACCAATTAAATCTTCAAAACAATGTCCAGTCAATTTTTATGCTTTCAAAGTGAACCCGTAACTATGAGTTGTATTAGCTAGTGGATGAGAGATCCAAGAACAATCGCATACGGAGCAAGGATTTTGGATCAGATAGTTGGTCAGAAAGACATAGAGTGTTGCGATAAAAATGCACTAAACTTTCTCAAATAGTAAAAATTGACATTATTGTTTCCAAAATGTCAAAACTGTCATTACTGTATTCAAATTTGTCAAAATTGCTACTCTCCCCTTTTGTTACTTGGTATTGCCGGTAAAGCTTTCAAAAAAAAAAAATATCCCCAATTTCCATTCACCCCATTCAACAGCCTCTCCTCCGGCTCGTTGTCTTCCACCACCACCTGAACATTGTACGCCGATCGAAAGAACATCGTGTTTGAATTCACCATGCTAGGGTTTAGCACCGCCATTAATTCATCTGGAAGCTCGCATTTCGATGTTTTCAGAGGACTCAGTGCACCATTTTTGAGCTTGGAAGAGGAGATTGAGATGTAATTTGGGGGTGGGAGTTTGGATGAGGTTTGTTGTGGAGTGTTTGAGTGGGAGAGAGGAGAGAGAAAGGTGAGGAGGGAGGAGGTTGAGGAAGCCATGGATATGGCGGAAGAAGTTTGGGTAAGCTTTGTTGGGGAACTATTACTCTTAGTCTTAGTACAATCACCATGGCTTTTATCCCCATTTTTCTTGTCCCTGTTCATCTTTTCTTCACCTTGAACAATCACCATGGCTTTGATTCAAGGACGCAATCTAGACAACAGCTACTAGAAGTGAGTGTCCAACTTCACCTTTCTTTTTTAATTTCAAAAGTTTTCAAAAAAATGGCAATAACCGGCAACAACCAGTAGTATTAGGTCATAGTGGCAATTTTGGCAAATTTAGAAACAGTAATAGTAATTTTGACATTTTAGAAATAATAATGGCAATTTTGATTATTTGAGAAATTTTAGTGACATTTTTATCCCAACACTCAAAAGACATATAAGGCGGTCAATTGTGATACACAACATGGATGTCATGCTCTTAGGTGGAGTGATTGCAACACCCTCAGCTGCCAGTGTTTATGATGCACATTACAGTCCCAGTTTTTAATGTCATAGTACCTTGTAGCGATGGTAAAAATTAACTGCCACATCTCCGTTGCTTCCATCCGAGGTGGTAGTGTCTACAACAACATAAATGAAAATATGTTCAATGCATCAGTCAAAAGGTTTAAAGTTTCATAGCACACGTCAAATCGCATACAAAATAACAAACAACTACCACCAAATGAAAAAAATTACAACCAAACTGCTAAATAAAATTAACACATGCAGCAAGGACTTTCGTATGCACCACAGCCAAACGAAACCTTCATATTTCAAACACGATGTAAAATTAATAACCACAGTTTGGTGGGTCATTAAGGACTCACACACCTACCAATAATTACAGCTTCAATATCATCAAGCACAAGTTTTCTTTCACAAACTTAATTTCCCTCCCCCATCCTTCAACGTGCTTCCCGCCAAAGCGTTTGAAGATTAGATAAATTAGACAGATCGGTTAAACTAATTCCAATTTTTTTTTTTCTTGTTGGCAGTTTTTTTTTTAACATACTTATTGCAAACGATTGTTGAATTTAACTGCACCGTTGCCGGAACAACCTACGCTTCTAACTACATTATTGTCCAAAGCTTTATGGGTTGACCGTTTGATGTTACGTTGCTTATTCGTTTCCATTTTAAAAAATTGGCACAGTATGTTACTTGCTCTTTTGCCATTGTTTTCCCATATGTTCAACCTTTAATTGGTAGTACCCATGGTATCATACCTTTTATATATTATATAGTTTATTGATAATTTTTCTGCCAGCTTTGATTAATGATAATATAACGTGTTAATTATGAATAATACACATATAAGCATTTGTTAAGGATAATTAAAATATGTCTAACACTTCCAATTTTCAATTTTATTTATAAGTATGCTTAAAATTATATATATATATATATATATATATATATATATATATATACACATATTGTTGGAAATTTATGATTTAAAATTTAATAATTTGATTGTTTGATCCCCCATAATCGATAGTAACTTTTATTACGTACCACCCATCGGGCTCACTCAATCCTATATATTAAAATATAGATTATTTTTCAAGTCCTTTTATTTATCCTAAAGTCTTTTTATTTGACGTGATCTTATTTAGTAACTTGGAATTTTGCCAATTTTTATTTTTATTGAGTTGGTTGAAGCTCAAATTAATAGTGTTTTGACTGAGTTATTGAAACTTCTATTTTTGGAGTGAGGTAATTCTAGGAAAATCCCTTAATTTCTGCCTTTGTGGAAGGTGGTGGTTGTCAACCACTTGATGGTGCTAATCTCTTTATAAGCACATTGTGTGCATAGAGTTTTGGCTAGAGTGGATGAGTTTTGACGTGCATGCATGAAGCTACACATTTGTTAAAATATTTCATATCATATTTTTGGGTTTCTAAAATTCTATCTCGTAGAATTAGTGGTTCGTAAACCTTTGTCATCTATACTATTAATTTTTGAGCATGGGCAAATAGTTGGTTCAAGAAATTTCTCTCACTCCATCCAAAGGAATCCAACGGGTTGTAGTATTTTGGGGGAGGATCGCACTTGAATTAAATTACCAGTGCAGTGGGGCGTTTCCTCTTTTAGGAGAATGCTACGTGCACGCTCTACTCAAAATCAAGTTATCTCTAAAACTTTACTCTCTTATTATTCTCTTTATATATATATATATATATATATATATATATATATATATATATGTATATATATTTATAAGTTGTTTACTATTTATACATAATGTATGTATATGTCTCTCTTTTTAATGTGATACCTGATACTCATTGGTTGTATAATTTTTCATCCGATTGATATTGTATGAGTTGTATCATGTTGATATTATGATAAATAAGATGTCTCATGAATTATAGTCAAGTATATTTCTCCCACTTATTATAATTTTCCTAATATATATATATATATATATATATATATATATATATATATATATATATATATTAACTAAAAATGTTTTATTCTCTACCTTCTTAGTTATGGTTTGAAATTAGGTTGTTATACAAATTACATGTATTAATTGGTAAAAACACAAGAGCATTAAAGGGGGGGGGGGGGGGATGGTGTGGAGAACAAACTTGGATTTTTGTGGGTTTGATAATCCCAAACGCTTTGACCTTTTCCATCTTCATCGAATGCTCCTTCAATCTGCACCCACATCAATATGCACATATCAATTCCACATTTGAAACAGTGCGCATGTATTCCATGAATAAGGTGCAATTTATTAGATGTATGCGGAGCATATGATCCAGATATTACGGTTATTCACCCATATATTAGATTATTCACCCATGTATATTAGGTTGTTTACTCTAATTATTATGATTGTTTACTCTCAAATATTTGAAGTAAATGCTCTGGTTGCATCCGTGCATGTAATAAATGTATAGGTTTTGTTATTAAGAGGAGATGCAGAGTTCAGTTAAAGAAATTAACCGATCCATAAAAATAAAATTACCGTGCTTCACTGTTTGTATGTCCCTTTAATTAACTAATTTTGTCCAAAATTATTTGTTACTAGTCTTAAACCCGTGCGATGCACAGTATATGATAAAATGAATATTATTTTTTTTAAAAAAGAATCTAAATTATTATTGTACATATAAATTAAAACGACCACAACATAAATTATATAATTAAATTAAAAATACGAAAAGTTGTTCAAATAAAAATATATAAAATTAAAAATACATGTAGGTCAAGAGTTTAAGTAAAAAAAAATGTACAATAACAATCAAGATTCTAACTACAACAATCAAATTACATGTAGGTGAGGAGTTTAAGTAAAAAATATCGATGAATTTTAAAATAATATTGACAAATTTACATTGAATTTTATAATAATTATTGATAAATTTATTAAGAAAATTTTAACACTTTAGTAGACATAAATAGGTATTACATGGTGTACCATATAATAATAATAATAATAATTATTATTATTATTATTATTATTTTGCCAAAATAATTACTGATATTTGGACCAAAATAATTTAATTCAGTATTTATCTATCCTCTGATTGGTCGAAATCCCTACAATTAATCTTCTTTCTCCATTCAGCGAGAACCAAAAACTTTACTATTAATATTATATAAATTATTATTATTATTATTATTATTATTATTATTATTATTATTATTATTATTATTATAGACAACACCAAAATAATTACTGTTATTTGCACAAACATAATTTAATTCAGAGTCCAAAGCAGTTAAGGATTAGTGATAATTTCTGTTTTTTTAATTTTAAAATAAAATCTGGATTGAAAATAAAAACAATGAAAATAGAAAAAAATAATAATTTTCTACGTTGTGATTGACCAATTCCCCTACAGTCACTCTCGTGACTCTATTTCGTGAGATCCACAATGATTTCTATTATAATATATAGATTATTATTATTATTATAGGCAACACCAAAATAATTACTGTTATTTGCACCAAAAGAATTTAATTCAGAGTCCAAAGAAGTTAAAGATTAGTGATACATTTTGTTTTTTTAATTTTAAAATAAAATTTGGATTGAAAATTAAAAAAATTAAAAATAGAAAAAAATAATAAATTTCTAAGTTGTAATTGGCCAATTCCCCTACATCACTCCCGTGGCTCTATTTCGTGAGACCCAAAATGATTTCTATTATAATATATAAATTATAAGCAACACCAAAATAGTTACTGTTATTTGCACCAAATAATTTAATTCAGAGTTCAAAGCAGTTAAGCATTAGTTATACTTTCTGTCTTTTTAATTTTAAAATAAAATCCGGATTGAAAATAAAAAAATAAAAATAGAAAAAAATAATAAATTTCTAAGTTGTGATTGGCCAATTCCCCTACATCACTCCCGTGGCTCTATTTCGTGGGACCCAAAATGATTTTTATTATAATATATAGATTATAAGCAACAGCAAAATAATTACTGTTATTTGCACCAAATAATTTAATTCAGAGTTCAAAACAGTTAAGGATTAGTTATACTTTCTGTCTTTTTAATTTTAAAATAAAATCCGGATTGAAAATAAAAAAATAGAAAATAGAAAATAATAATAATTTTCTACGTTGTGATTGGCCAATTCCTCTACAATCACTCTCGTAACTCAATTTCGTGAGACCCACAATGATTTCTATTATAATATATAGATTTTTTATTTTTGATATAGGTTTTATCAATTTTATATTTATATTTTTCATCCTCATAATTTATATTGCCAATTTAAGTAACTTCATAATTCTTCTCCTCAATTTTGTTGATTATCTTAGTTTGTCCACACTCTTTAACATAGTAAATAAAAGAGATAAAGGGAGTACTATAATATAGTCGGTCTCCATGTATTGAATTGAAACTTATGTTGAAGCTGTATGAATTTATTTGAAGTCCACAACATATTTTAGATATATACCAGTAAAGAATGCAATCACAGTTTTATAATATAAGTTTGGTATAATAATGTATATTAAATTTATTACAGTAAGTAGATATTGTCTGCCACATCGCACCGCAACTTTCCAAATTCCACCACAATCCACCATAATTTACCACAACCCACCACAATTTACTTTTTCTAATTTAATTTATCTTTTTATTAAAAAGTTAAACTTCCATATTCCGCTACAACCAACCACAACTTCCCCCAACCCACTACAATTCACCACAACTTTTCCCAACCCACCACAGTTTCCATACAAATATAAAATCCTTTATAGATTGTCGTATGTTAAGAATTTTAGCGTTTTTATTGTACAAATATTATAATTGTATCAAAATATATTTACATAAAACTAAAAGAAAATTTTAGATTGAAATTTAATTCAAACCAAAATACACCCGACCCATATTTACCTTAAAAATGAATTTTTACAATCAAAGAACATCTGACCCGTATTTATCTGAATTTTAAATATACCCGAGTCATGTTTTTAGAGTGAAATTTACCCGAAATCGAAATACACCAGACCCGAGTTTGCCCTCTCTTTTAATATATCCAAGGGCAAAAGAGTAAATTCGTGGGTCATTAATTTATTCAAAGGTAAAAGAATAAATTCGTGTGTGATTAATTATTATATTCAAAGGTAAAAAAAGTAAATTTATATGTGATTTATTATTATATCTAAAGATAAAATAAAATAATAAATTCGTGTGTGAACACGCTTCTTACTTTCTTTTCTTCTTTCTTTCTTTTCTTCTTTAGTAAAGGAAGTTTATAGAGACAAGAGGGAAGGGATGAAGTATACCTGATAAGCTGATGAACCAGCACCAAATATAAAGTCTTTTGGAAAACTTGAACGACTTATTGAAATACTGGCACATGCGTCTGTCAAAATATAATAATGTAATGAAAAACGGGTCATGATATGAATTTTTGGACAATTATCTTGCAAGTTGTTCTCTTTCGCCCTTCAAACTAATGTGTCGTATGGTTTTTAATGCTACTTTAATTTTTGTAATTGTTGTGATTATTTATTAAATATAAGGAACTCAAAGTTTGTTAGCTAATCAGACAAATATAAATGACACCTCACCAAAGTAACCTGATCTGTTGCACATGTTTCAGATCATTTTGTAAATTTATACATTTTATTATAATTATAGAATTGAAATATGTCTTTTGTTCTTTCAATTTAATATGTAATATTGCTGTTCTAACCTCTCAACTTGAACCTCTTATGTGGAAAGTCGAGAGGGAATGAAGACCTGCAGAAGCTTAGTTTACTCAAAATTTGGGTCAGGTTGTGGTTAGGTCGCGCGGGTCAAAAACTAGTGGATCCTAGATTTGACCACCAAGCAGGTTGGATATCCCTAACCCTGCTCTTGACCCTATGGATCGCGGATTGAATGTCGGTCGGTTGACCCAAGACAATGGAATATATATAATTTCATCCACTTTCATTATGAATAATCCTAAAATTTCAACAACATGCATCTATAACGATCGAAATTTCAAACGTAAAAAAAAATTTAAAAAAAAAACCAACATTGATTGACCAAACAAAAATTCAGTCTGTAAATTAAAAATAAAAATTAAACACAAAGTATTCTGGTAAAACAAGAAAAGTCAGATTCAATTTTTCTTTTAGAAATTTTAGAAATCAAGTCATATTATAATATACCCAACCCGCTGATCCTTTAAAAAGGCCCTACACTTTGCAGGTCATGGCAAGTTAATGCAAATATGGTTTGACACACCCCACAAATTTGCAGGTTGAGCCCGTCGGATGGATCCTAATCTACCTATCGATCAGGTCTACTTATATGTCATCAAGACCCGCAAGAAGAAGAATAACACGAATAAACTCAACCCCTTTAGAGAGTGTCGCACTAGTGACGGAAAGAAAGATCCTTGTGTTTCCATATTCAACCAGAATCCAAAATGAATTTACAAGAACCCAAAACCCCCTAACCAACACTCTCCTCCGTTGTTAGTTTCTTGCCTTTCTTCAATCTAAATTTCCATGGCGATCTTGCTGTTGATGGATCATCCTCTTTTATGGCCCTGTTTGGTAAACTATGTATTCAATTACCTATTGCAAAAGTTGGTTTATTGGTGGCAAATAGGTGCTTGTTTGAGGGTTTGGTATGTTTTTTGACTTCTTGTTTAAGTGCTTCAAATTTCGTTTGTTATTGCCTACCGCTTTTCTTTTGTAAAGTGATAGACTTGTTTAAAGCTCAGGTCCCGTCGGGTCTCATGTCGAGTTTTCAGGTCGAGAGTCCCATGACCCCCAACTCGGACTTCGGATCAGGATTCCCTGACCCTGACCTTACGGGTTACGAGTTGGGTCATCGAGTCAGTCGACCTTAGAATTTGAAATTTAATATTTCTTATTTTGTTCATTTTTATTGAAAAATCCAAAACTTTTAATTTTGCAGCATAGGTATTGACTAATAAAATTTCTAATTCAGAATTTGAAACCAAAAAAAAAAAATTTCAACATCAACTATATAAATTATTTCAAACACCAAACATTCTAATTGATATCTTTTTAACGAAAAGTTATATTATATGTTTGTTTATCGGGTCATCGGCTCGAGTCGGGTCAGTGCACCTGCGATCTAAACCCGACCCTAATTAGGTTGGATGTCTGAAGTTTCGAGTCATATTGATCGTACGTACGTAACCTGCAAACTTGTGGGTGGGGTCGGGTTTGACTAGGGGGAATGTCCCCGGCCTAGTGATCAGGTCTATTAAGCGATGAAGATTCTAAGCAAGCTAGCAGGTTTTCCGCATGGTATTTGATTTTAGTTTTCGAATCGAACAACGGGTGGGTTGTGTTTGACCTACTAATTTTTAGATTTTTCATGTTCACTTTACTCGTGTCTTTGGTTGAGAAAGTTGTGTCCAACACCCAAAAAATTTGGGTTCGACCTACTTAACCGACTTGCACGTCTGATTTGAAAAATATTACTCCCACCGTCCCAAATTTATATAGTCTCCCTCTTAGGAAATGAAAATTTTTAAGAGTATATTATTTAATGTGTTGTTTTATGTTGATTTCAGATGAAAGAGAAAAAAATTGATTCTATTAATAGTAAAATGGGCAATAATTTTGAGACATCCTAAAAAAGAAATATGAACTTTAAATATGGAATGGATGGAATATTCTTTTAGTAAAATTATATAATGGCTATTCATGCATCAATTTCATATCATTCCCCTAATTTATGTCAAAGTATTTATAATAATTTACCCTCGTGAGATAAAATGTACATAATACCTTGAGCCTAATAAGATATCTCAGGACAAATTCTTTTCAAGGAAATAGAAAATAAGTAATGTTAAAAACTTCAAAAGGTAGATCAAATAATTCAAGGGCACGTCAGTTTAAAAAGAATTTATCCACCCCTCCCTAGAAAACTAAGAAAAAGAATTAGATATTGTTATGGAATAATTGTGTGAATGTCCATACTCTTACTTTTCTTAGTAATGAAGTTTCCTTAGTGATGAAGTATTCTTAGCGATGAAGTATTCTTAGTGATGAAGAATCCTTGTATTATAAATACTTCCTCGATAGCAATGAAATATTCATTCATTTCTTTCTCTCAATTCCTCTGTCTCTATTCTCTCTCCACTTTCTCTTATATTCATATATTCATAACACGTTATCAGCACCAAGCTCTTTAATTCACATAATTTGGGTCATCGAATCAAGATAGTTGGAAAATTGTTCTGGTTCAATTCTTTCATCTCAAGGTGAGTTTTGAATTATTGTTTGTGATGAAGTTTTCTTACTACACCCCAAACTATCTTTAATTCATTCCACCGTTTGAAAATTTGTCAATTTAAAAACCCGTATGTTCATAAAAGAAAATCCGGATGTTTGTCAATCTTTTGCCAGATTTTTATTCATTTGCGGCTTTAATCTTCTTCTTGTTCTTATCTTTTCGGTAAGCATTGAATCGATGATGCATCAAATTCTGATATTTGGTTCCTACACGCTAGCTAAATTTGCAAGAGATTGGTTTCAGTGGATATATTGTGATATTATCATTTGTTTTGGAGTGATTGTGGTATCATCATCATTTTGCATGTTTAACTTCAATTTTGTTTGAATTGTGCTGCTTAATTTGGAGTCACTAAAATTCTAAATTGTAGCCAGAATCTTTTGATTTTCAATTCACTTGTTTATCATTCGTAAAGTTTGTGCCAATATTTTCATATGGAATAGTTTAGCTAACTGTATAAAGTATTGAACGTTTTATTCCTTTTATTTTTTAGTTATAAATTTACTCTACTATTGAAAATTTCGTCTAAATTCACTGGTGAACCAGAAGTTCATCTCTAGTTACGAAAATTTCGTTTAATTTTATGAGTGAATTGGATGTTCACCGGAACGGTAAGATTTTTACCTAGTCTCATTAAGTGAACCAGAAGTTCACGCATATGTCGGAAGTTTTATCTTATGAGTGAACCAGAAGTTTCCTCTAATATTAATAATGTTATTTAATTTCATTAGTGAACGAGAAGTTCGACCCAATAACAAGAATGTTGTCTTATTTTCATTAGTGAACCAGAAGTTCACTCTAATGTTAAGAATTTTATCTAGTTTTATTAGTGACCAGAAGTTCACTCTGATATTGAAACAAAGAAAAAGGGATTACTTATCTCATTGGTGAACCAAACGTTTATCCTACCACTAATATTGAATTTTGCTTTCGTGGATTACACGTATTAGTAGTGAACCAGAAGTTCACTCCAATCATTGAAGTTCTATATAATCTCGTTAGTGAACTAGAAGTTCGTTTTCCTGCCAATTAGAGTATAGAGTTGTTAATTGGCATAAGAATTGTTAAAAGGCGATGATAGTATACTTGAGGTTATTAAGATTTATATCGTCGATTAAATCGAGTATTTTTATTACAAGTGTGGAGTTTTAATATTTAGATGAGAAATGTTCATAAATTTTATTAATAATGACCTATTGGTTCATTAGAACTCCCAAATGATTTTGTCTCTTTCCCTGAAGTGAATGTGGTTGGATATAAACTCAAGAATCATGAGCAAAACAAAAGTCAGGCCAGTAGCCGTGACAATCGACATACCTATGGTCGTAGTCATGCTAAAAGCTGATGTCTCTACCAGGAGTAGAAATACGTAATTGGAAAGCATGAATGATACAAAAGTGAGAAATGTATTATTAACGAGGAAGTGGAAACCACACGTACCTGTTGTACGTTATAATATCTTGTTGAACCTTATCAAGTTTAATAAAAAAACACAAGATATTATTTTATAAACTTTTGATAGTAAGTGATATTATTGTTTATGTTGTGCACGTTGTTTTAAGCTGCTACTTCTTAGATATCTCTCTCTTGACATTGTTCAAAGACTTTAGTGATTGTTGTGCTTTAATTATTCTGCAACCCCTTTGTTGATATGTGCATAATTATGGATTAATATGAGTCCTCATGTGATGCTATTATTTAATGAATATTCATATGATTTGATATATATGCACCTTATTGAAAATGTTATGCATGCGAAATGCGAGTAATATGTTCTCATCTATCTAATAATATCTATGATCTATTGAAATTAGTTAATCATATTGAATGATTAAGTATTTTCCAGTATTCATGAACAAGACTACTTGTTTCGTAATGTCTAATCACAAAGTGCATTGTTATTGATTGCCCAAATATGCATGAACTTTATTTCCTAAGCATAGTACAAATTATAGTGCGTATTGGATATTTGATTGTGATACTATATGAGCAAATGGGTGGAATCTATCTTTGTGAGAATTTAATGATATTTATGTGACTATTCATTATACTCATAGACATGTTTTAAATGTAATCAATGATCTCGATATCCATGATTACTGCATGTTAACTATGGAGTATTTAACTTTCAAGAGTCATGTATTTGCTTCTGAAGTGGAATTTCTTTTTATAAGTGATTAAAGTACTTTTACTATATGCTTTACATGCATTAATGTTATATTTATCTTGAAGTGAATTTCATGCATACTTACTTGATTGGAACATGAATAAATGAGGTGATAGATACATGTCCTGCAGACACTAGAACAACACACATTTTTAGTAATACTACATTACTTATTATCCATTGATGAGGGAATCAAATATTAGCATTATATATGTGGAAATCTACTTTGATTCAAGGCTCCAGAAGAGCGCGTATAATATTACTTGGTGTAACTAACTTTCCTATTGTGGACGTACTTCTCTCCACTAAGTTAGTGTCAAAGGTAACTTATTAATTAAGTTTCAAAGGTATTCGTGGGAATGAATACCTGCATGTTGAGACGAATGAAAATTGCTTTGAGCAACATGTGTGTTGAAAAAGTTATCATCCTTATTTTCTGGGTTATTTTACATAACTAATTAACCCAATTGAAACAGATACTCTAGTAAACCAGAAGTTTACTATTGATGAAGACATTATCATAGTTGGAGCATATTGGATCAATCCTCTCAAAAAGAACTCATATGGATATATTTTAAAGGACCAGTAGATCCTTAACCAAATGAGTTCTAATTAGTTGCTCACTATCAAAGAAATTAATTATAACACCATCATTAGCAAAGATATGGATCAAATCCCTTAGATTCATGGGTTGTGTACAAGTGATGTTTGTATTGGTCCTGTAGACCCATATGTAAACCATTTGAATATAGTATGACTTTACTTGATACATCAATGAGATAATCACTTGTATCTTTACTATCAACTTGCAACTTGACGCTTGCTAGATTGTTTGCTCAATTGATTTACGAGCACATTTCATATTATCAATCAAGAAGATTCATCTTGATAATGATGGTGAAGGCTTTTGATAGTTTTTGTATGCCAATGGACATAGATGTTAAGCATCGTATGTCAAATGTTTACATGTAAAATGATCCTGCAGAATCATTGATATCTGAGATGTTGAGTATATAATAAATGACAAACTTATTATTTTTGAGAGCAGAGCTTATTATAACTTTTCAGGGACATGTCATGTTACATGCACCAACATTGATCCAAATAAGGCCAAGAGGTTATCATGAATGTTTATTTCTCCCTACAATGGTTCCTGGCATGAACCAAAAATCTCCCACCTATGGATTTGATCATGTGCGATATATGCTCCATGATAACGCACTAAGATGAGACCCCGAAGGAATTGGGAGTATATGTTGGGTATGAATATCCATTCATACAATAGAACAACTCATTGGAGATACACTAATGACACAATTTGTCGATTGTGATGACACAATTTTCCCAACATTAGGGGGAGAAATCAAGTTGTTGGACAAGGAAATAAATTGGAACGAATTATTATGATCCTCGTACAATGTAATGTGAACTGGAAGTTCAAAATATAATTCGTCTACGAACTTGAGCGAATCTGCGATTATTCTAGTGACCCACAAAGAGTTATTAAATCCTATGTCCCAACTACTAATGCTCCTATAAGAAGTGATGTCCCAGTAGGACAAATTGAATTATTAATGAGTCTAGACCACATATAAAATGTGGTAGACCAATCGGTTCCAAAGACAACAAAAATCCTCGAAAAAGAAAAGGAGCAAACGATTAATGATAACCGAAATGAGGAAATTTTGACTCCAGAAGAGTCCTCAATCATGACATATGTGGAAGTTACACCACAAGCTCAGGCGCCTGAAATTCATGAAAATGATGAGATCTCAATCAATTATGTCATGAATTAGATAAGGTGGAACCAAAGTGAAGTCGACGTCGATATCATATTTGATTGTATAATATAGCGCTCACGATTTTGAGTAATCATGAGGATCGTGAATTTATGTCTGTTAATGAATACAGACAAAGATGAGATTGGCCAAGTGGAAAGATGCATTTAAGGATTAGATTCGCTTGTAAAATCGAAAATATCATGACCTGTTGTCCATACACCAAACTGGTGTAAAATTTGTGGGATAAAGTTATGTCTTTGTGTGAAAACAGAATGAGAAAAGAAGATTATGAGGCACAAGGAGCGACTTGTTACATAAGTGCTTTTGCGAAGACTTGGTATCGAATATGAAGGAATATACTCCTATGTAGTTCATGTCACTACATCACGATACCTTAAAATTGGCAGTACATGAAAAGCTAAGAATGCATCTTATGAATATCGTTATAGCTCTTGAAAATTTTGATAATGATATTTATATAAAACTCCTGAAGGATTCAAAGTGCCGGAAGCACATATTAAAATTCTCGAGAATATTGGTTATTTAGTTGATAGACATTTATGTGATTAAAGCAATATGAACGCATATTGCATAATCAAATAAAATGATTAAATGATCCGGATCCTAATTGTTTGTAAATGCTATTGATGGTTTGGACTCCTGAAGAAGTTCAAAAGTTGTAGATTGCTTTACAAAAGCATTTGGAATGAAAGATTTTGGTAAAATATGTTGTTGCCTTGGTTTACAAATTTGCACACTTTGAGAATGAAATTTCGTGCGCAAATCAATTTACGTAGCAAAGTGCTGAAATAATGTTGCATGAACAAAGCACTCCCTTTTAAGTACCCTGGTAGTGGTACAATCATTTGATATGAAAACAACCCCCTTTTGATCACGAAAGGATGATGAGAAATTTAGTTGTCCTGAAGTACCGTATTTGAGTCCTGAAGTACTGTATTTGGGTCTTGAAGTACTGCATTTAAATGATATTGAAGCACTGACGTATCTTGCTAATCATACATGATCTAACCTATTTCGGTACCTCAAAGGTACTAGCGATTTGGATATTCATCATCCCCATCGGCTCAAAATTGGTATGATTAGCTATGTTAATCTTGGATATTTACCTAAATCCTATGACACTTGATCACATACTAGTTATGTGCATGCTGAAACAGATATTAAGCAAATTTGTTTCAGTTAGAATTAAGTTGATTCATGTATCAAACTACTTTTGATTGCAAAGTTTAAAAGTCAGTGATGAAGTTGAATTACATCAACTCAAAGATCTTCATTGATGTTCTCATCAGGGGGAGTAATACGCGCTGTACTCTTTTTCCCTTATCTGAGGTTTTGTCCCATTGAGTTTTCCTTAGAAAGGTTTTTAATGAGGCAGCATATCTTAGCGTATCAAGAATTATGTACTCTTTTTCCTTCGCTGGGTTTTTTCACATTGGGTTTTTCCTAGTAAGGTTTTAATGAGGCATATTCTTTGGCAATGGACATTCAAGGGGGAGTGTTATGGAATAATTGTGTGAATGTCCATACTCTTACTTTTCTTAGTAATGAAGTTTTCTTAGCGATGAAGTATTCTTAGCGATGAAGTATTCTTAGTGATGAAGAATCCTTGTATTATAAATACTTCCTCGATGGCAATGAAATATTCATTCATTTCTTTCTCTCAATTCCTCTGTCTCTATTCTCTCTCTACTTTCTATTATATTCATATATTCATAACAAATACGTCACAAACTCATATTGGTAAAAGTTAACACAGAAAATAGAGGAACAAAATCATTTTTTTTTGTCTTTATAGAAGAGGAACAAAAATACAATACCTACCCAATAAAAAAACCAGGCAGTGCAAAATTCAAGGCAGGTAAAGAAGATGGATAATGTATGAGAACTGAGACAGCTTACCCAAGGAGAAGGAGAGGAAGAGGAAAAGCAGGGAAAATAAGTACGAAAGAGTTGACGGCTTCATCGTATAATCTGACACAAAAACTTTCTCTCCTGAAGAACACAAGACTTTCCCTGTAAATGTTTGCTGTGATGAGTTTAAATATTAGATGGGGTGGGGTTCACTCCCATCATAAATTTGGCTGTTTCCAAAATGGGACATAGTCTTCCCCATTAATTTGGGATGCATTAATTTAGGTTATCCTAAAATTATATCAGTTGGACAGTCGACACACATGAACATCGCCTGATCATTATTTAAATCATAATACTACCTCCGTTTCATATTAATTGTCATAATTTTAAATTTAACGGTCTTCAATGTTACTCTTTGATTGATAATTTCTTACATAATATGTTATTAACAATTCAACTATTATACTTGTATGATAATATTTTTCGTTCCGAATCTCATGGTGGTAATATTATATAGCAACTCATTGTATATGTATATGTTGAGAAACTTTTGGTCAAAATTTTTGAAATTTGACTACACAATTTCCAAACACGACAATTAATATGAAACGGAGGGAGTACTGCTTTCAGAAAACGAAAATTATTATACGCTCCGGGGGACTGCATGTTCCCCACCTACTCTCTCTATTAGATCTGTCAATTTGGTTGAGTTCGGGTAAATACAAGTCGAATGTATTTTGGGTTCGAGTAGATACGGCACAATGTATTTCATTTCCGATCGGGTCACCCCAACGAGTTAGATTGTGACCTTTTTTCCGTTTTTTCTTTTAAAAAAATGGTCTTTAAAAACTACTTTTTGTACAATATACATAATAAAATATGATTATTTTCTAGTAACAGCAGAGTGCTTTCGCCGTCTATTTTAACTTAAATTAAAAAAATAATAAATAAATAAGTTGCGCTTATGGTTTAATAATTAAAAATTAGAATGAAAAGTCACAAATACTGATAAAGTTGAACTTAAAAATTTATTTTTCAGGGTCAAACGGGCGGGTCGGGTTTAATCCGTTAATTTTAGGGTTTAGTTGAGAAAATCATGTTCAAAACCCAGAAAGTTCGAGTCGGATCAGAAATTGCCAGGTGCCATTGGTATTATACTTGTGCTGCGAAGCTATTATGAAAATAGCACCTTAGTTAAATGGGTTATTTCAACGTTCTATGTATTAAATGGGTTAAATGGGTTCGAGCCCTAACATTTGTAATTGTCTATTTTTAATTACCCTTTGTAACTATAAGCTTTTCTTCCCTTACTTTTCTCAAGCTTTAGATTTTCTTTCATTTCTTCATTTTATTATTCTACATAATAGTAATATTGTTCATTAAATATAATTCTATATATGACACACTAAATTGAGAAAATATACACATTATTTTATACACTACAATGTATGCTATATGCACACTAACAAATACCATAAGCATATTAGAATTATATATACAAACACATTATTTCTTTGCATCACTAACACAAACTCCTTTGCACTCTAGCACCGACCTATTTGCACACCAACATATATACTATAAGCATACTAAAAAAAAATACCATAAGCATAATGGTTTTTTGGATGCTATTGAGAAAGATTTGTAGCAAATTATAATGTTCTTGCATTTATTCAAATTCACTAATAAAAAAAATTGTCGTTGTTCTTTATTATATATTATTAAAATAAGATTGAAAATAGAATGGATTTTAGTATCATTCCACTAATATACAATCTAAATTAATTTTGAAGACAATTTATATAAACAAACACATAAATAATAATAGTATAAATGTTGTATGACTTTTTATTGATTTATAATTATTATTTGAATTGATAATTATTATAAATTACTTTAAAAAATAAATCACATATAAATATTGAAAAATTTTCATTATACAATGCTAGTTCTATATTACACTGCAAATTTAAACACCAAATCTATATAAACAGTTTCAGATGATTAGAATATATTCGGGCTTTACACCAAATCTATATAAACAGTTTCAGATGATTAAAATATATTTGTGCAAAGCACGGGATAGAAACCTCTCTCACACACATATAAATAGATATTAATAAAATGAGCCATACTGTTTTCCTGTGACAAGCAAGCACCGTTTAGTTGCCTCCAAAAGCCAAAATAATCGTAAATGCAAAATATATATACTTGCATGTTTTCTGGCAATGGCACACAATAATATTTAAATATTGTTTTTAACAAAATGAGGAATACTATCTTCTGGAGATAAGCAACCACCTAGTTGCCTCCTAAAAATAATAAGCTTTTACATGGAAATATATATTTAAATATTGTTTGATGATGGCTCACCATATATAGTTGAATATTAGTTTAATTTAATAAAATGAGCAATACTATTTCCAGGGGATAAGCAGATTTATATTTAAATTTAAATATTCAATACTATTTCCCGGTGATAGCAACCACCTTGTTGACTCCTAAAACAAGTTTAATTTTACATGGAGATTTTACATTTCAATATTGTTTGACGATGGTTCACCATACTTAAATATTATTTTTAATAAAATGAGTAATACTATTGAAATACCCCTAGAGGGGGATAAATAGGGTTGTATAAAATTTCTGCGACTTAATCAACACAAAAGAGTTAAATAGCACTTTTATAAACTGAATAATACTTCTTTATTGATGAAATTAAAGTGTTTGAAAATAAAGGAGATTACAACTGGACACTGTTAAGGGTTATGAGGTCCTCAACAGAGCTTACAAAAGCAGAAGATTCAAAGATGAATTCTGCAGCAGAGGCCTCTCAGCAGAGGCAGAAAGACATGATACTCGACCAGAAGGTCTTCACCAGTTATCAACCAACTGGTTACACTTACTCACCACTAAAACCCTAGTGGTTACACTCAGAAATCTTAAAGAGAATTCCTACACACGATTTGCTTGCTTGGAAATCGTTAAACTTTGAAGATGATGACTTCTCTATTTAAGCTTGAATCTCCAACGACCTTCTTGCACTTTCCCGCGTGTGAGGATTATTTCCTTCTTGAGAGTAGATTTCCAATCTTTTCATTTGGGCAACCTTTTCTTTCTTAAATAAATTCTGCAATCAAATAAAATCAGTTAAGAGATCATTGGATAAGTAAAAATATTAGGAAGGATAAAAGATATTTATATTATGGAAACTTCCCTGATTTTGCATCTTCAAAATTTGTCTTTCAATCAAAATTGCGCCAGATACTGTGGAGATCCTTAGACGAGCTATAGTGGAGGTCCTTGGAAGGCAGCAGAGTTTCTTCAATCTCCCTCTTTTTGTTTGAAAGACAAAATTTGTTTGGTGGCCCTTATGCATATGAGCGTAGTATATAGAAGAGCAACGCATATAGTATAGATAGGCAGATAAACAGGTAATTGTTTGAACACTACAGATTGTAGTTTCATAGATTAACAAGTACAGGCCACAAGACTAATTCTCCCCCTTTTTGTCTTTCAGACATAAAGAAAACATGAGAGTATAAAGTGTCATCAAAAAATGTTTGGCCAGAACACAAAAACAGTTTTAAAATCAAAGTTTATAGAGGGGCTGGGGGAAAACGTTCATCCAGAAGTAGGGGAAGTGGGTGTTGGCTCCTCAGCAGCAGGAACATCCTCAGGTGCAGCAAATGGGGATCGACTTGTCAGGAGGGCTTCTGCCTGGTGGACCAACTCTTTCAGCGCAATAGTGACATTTGTGGTATCCAGAAGAGAAGACTTGAGAGTGCCATGCAGCTCATGAATGCTACGGACTTCAGCTTGAAGAGCCTCAATGTGTTGCTGGAGGAGGTCAATATGAGTTTGCAGACTGAGCGATGGTTCCTTGGATGTCTCGGTAGAAGAAGAGGCCTGGATGATTTTGAGAGTATCTGTATGCATCCAATAGCCATTAGGTTGAGGATGATAGCCAAGAGTTTCGAGTAGGGCCAGATTGACGGGATTGATGGTGATAGGAATGCGGTCTTCTTCAGGTAGAGGAATGTGAAAGGCTTGGAAGACATGGTGAAGTATGTTGCAGTAAGGTAGAGGGTTGGAGGAACTGGAGGCAGCCTTGACAATGGGCTGGAGAATGACTTCCCCAAGGTCGGGGTGACAGTCATTGAGGACGTTAAGAAGAAAGGTTACACAAGGCTCATTGATGGTTTCTTTGGAAGATCCTCGAGGGAGGATAGTGCCCACAAGGATAAAGTAAAGACAGCGGGCTTCAAATTTTAGGTTCATATACTGAGAAAACTTTGTGGTGGTAGGGTTACCATAGTTGGTGAACAGTTCGGAACGAGCCTCAGTAGTGTTGGTAAGGGCTGGCTTAGAGGGGTCAGGATGGAGGTTAAGAACTCTTTCCAGAACAAGGGAGTTGAGATGAATTTCACGACCAGTGACAGTAGATTTGTAGGAGGGCTTAGCTAGGTTAGAGGTGTTGTTAACAAGGCGAGCATAAAATTCATGGACTAGACGGGGATAACAAAAATCGTCTCCTTGAAAAAAGATTTCACAACCCATTTCAGATAAGGTGGAGAGGGAAGCGAATTGGGCATCTTTAAGGTTTTCGAGATCGACTCGCTCACAGTGGAGAAGAGGACGATTTTTGAAGGTCCCTAACCTCTGCTTGATGAGCTCTTGAGATTCAGTAGTAAGTGGAGATGGCCGAGGGATGATGGCCAACTCATCGGAGGAAGAGTTGGTGGAAGCAGTGTCTGGAGTAGATGGTGGTTTGCTGGATCGTAAGCCTTTGGCGACACTGGTGGGATTAGAAGGGCGAGATGATCGTTTGGTCATGGTGAGAGAGGGGGAAAAGATGAGAAACCTTCTGGAAAGGGAGAGAGATGAATGAGACTGTAAGAAGTAAAAGATGAAGGTGAAAAAGGAGGATGGTGGGGATTTGGTTAAATAGAAGCAGGGAGATGGTTAAATGGTAAAGATTAGAGGTGAACGACGTTAGTCAGAGATGGTGAGTAGTTGAGAGATGTGAGAGAGAGGGAAACAGTTGAAAGGACGACGTGAGAGGGTGATGGGACGTGATATTAATGGGAGGTGATAGATAATTAAGAAGAGAGTGTGAAAAAGGGTAAAATCTTGGGAAGGTGAAAGATTTAAGAGAGAAGAGGAGAATTTTAGAAGGCATATTTAAAAAGGAAAATAATATTATGGAAGAGATTTTCAAAAAATTTTGAAAAGATCTTGGAAAGAGAGAGAAGGAAAAGATTTCAAAAAAAAAAAAGTCAATGACTGAACAATATATGGGAAATATAGTCAGTATACTGAGTTGGCCAATTTTAATGTGAGAAAGATTTGAATCGAACTGATGAGGACAACAAACGATTGGGGTAAAGTGAAACTTACCTTGATGGATAGTGGATGCAAAAGGGGTTTGGAGGTCCTTAGAGGGGTGCTCCCCCTCAATGGTTGCCATGAGGCTTAATGATCAACTTAAAGCATACCAAGTTCATGACGAATGAAGGTGAACTGATCCTCTGGCAGAGGTTTGGTGAAAATATCAGCAAGTTGAAGATTAGTCGGAATAAATTCGAGGCTGATATGACCTTTTTCCACATGATCACGGATAAAATGATGGCGTATTTTAATGTGCTTAGTCCTTGAATGTTGCACAGGATTCTTGGTAATTTGAATGGCGCTCATGTTGTCATACTTGATTGGTACGTTTGTGAAATAGAGGTTGAGGTCCTCTATCTGGTGTGTAATCCATAAAATTTGAGCACAACATGATCCTACGGCAACATACTCTGCCTCAGCAGTGGATAGTGCCACTGAGGTCTGCTTCTTGGATTGCCAGGAGACAAGTGAGGCTCCAAGCATTTGACAACCTCCTGTGGTGCTTTTTCTATCAATCTTGTTTCCGGCAAAATCAGCATCGGTGTAGCCACAGAGATGGAGGTCTTACTATCGGGGATACCAAAGGCCTAAGCTTCTGGTTCCTACAAGATAATGTAAAATTCTCTTAACAGCAGAGAGGTGAGATTCTTTTGGGACGCTTTGAAAGCGCGCACATAGACAAACACTGAACATAATATCAGGACGACTTGCCGTAAGATAAAGATGAGAGCCTATCATACCTCTATATAACATTTCAGAGACAAGTTTACCTGTGAGGTCTGAATTAAGCTTGAGAGTGGAGGACATCGGAGTTGAGGAGTGCTTGAGGTGCTCAAGTTGGTACTTTTTGAGGAGTTCCGAAATATATTTGCTTTGATTTAAGAAGATGCCCTCATGTGATTGTTTGATTTGTAGCTCTAGGAAAAATGTTAATTCTCCTACGAGGCTCATTTCGAATTCAGCACCCATGAGGTGTGAGAATTCATCCACGAGAGATGAATGAGAGGCACAAAAAATGATATCATCAACGTAGATTTGAGTGATTATGAATTCACCATTCTTTTCTTTGATGAAGAGTGTTTTGTCTACTTTGCCTCTGTGAAGTCGTTCTGAAGGAGAAACTTGCTGAGGCGTTCATACTAGGCTCTAGGAGCTTGCTTCAGCCCATAGAGGGCCTTATGAAGACGGAAAACATGATCTGTATCTGTGGTGTCTTCAAAGTCGGGTGGTTGTTCAACATAAACTTCTTAAGCTAGATCTCCATTGAGAAATGCACTTTTGACATCCATTTGGCGTAGCTTGATGTTCTTGGAGGATGCAAAAGCAAGGAGGATCCTGATGGCCTCCAGACGAGCAACAGGTGCAAAGGTCTCATCGTAGCCGATTTCGTCTTCTTGATTGTAGCCTTTGACAACCAGCCTGGCTTTATTTCTGGTGATGGCGCCATTTTCATTCAGTTTGTTTCGATAAACCCATTTGACACCAATGACTGGATGATGATGAGGTTTGGGAACTAGAGACCAGACTTTGCTTCTCTTGAATTGGTCTAACTCATCATGCATGACATTGATCCAGCTTAGATCCAGTAAAGCCTCATTGTGGTGTTTTGGCTCAATCTATGAGACAAAGGCATTAAAGGCACAAAAATTTCTTAAAGAGGACCTTGTGCATATAGATGAGTTAATATCTATGAGGAGATTATCAGCTGGATGAGCTGCTTTAAACTTGTATGTGATCTCTGGTTTTGAAGGAGCCTGAGGCGAGGGCTCTTGAGGTGAGGGCTGCGATGAGGAGGCCTGAGGAGGTGGTGAGGCCTGAGATGAAGATGCAGCCTCGAGTGTGTGGACAGTAGATGATGAAGCTTGAGGGATGTTTTGAGAATGAGGGACATGAGAGAGCTTAGGAGGAGGCTCATCTTCATTGTCACTAACAGGAGTACAAATGTTGGTTTGGTCCACAGATGCAGCCTCATCAAAGACATCATGGATACTTTCTTCTACAAACTTTGAGGATTTGAAGTAGATTATGTAAGCTTTGCTTATAAAGAAGTATCCAACAAAAATCCCTTCTTCACTTCTAGCATCAAACTTGCTGGTTGGCCTCTTCCTATTGATGTGAACAAAGCATTTGCAGCCGAGGACCTTGTGGTGACTGATGTTTGGTGCCTTCCCTTTAAATAACTCATAAGGAGTCTTTTTCAGTATGGATCTGATAGTGTACCGATTCAGGATGTAGTTTGATGCGTTGATGATTTCAGCCCATAGGAACTTTGGGAGGTTGTTTGCACAGATAATTGTTCTTGTCATGTCCTCCAGGGTACGATTCTTTCTTTCTACAACTTCATTTTGTTGAGGAGCTCTTGGTGCAGAGAAATTATGAGTAATTCCCATTTCTACACAAAAAGCTCCAAACATATCCTTGTTGTCGAACTCCCTTCCATGATCTGTCCTTATAGCTTTGACAGAACTTCCTGTAAGGACTTTGAGTTGTTTGTAGAGCTTTAAGAAGTGCTCAAAGGCTTCTGTTTTACTTTTCAAAAAGAACACCTAGGTAAATCTTGAAAAATCATTAATTATAACAAGAATATAAGAACTACCTCCAAGACTTTTGTAAGGGATAGGACCACAGAGGTCCGACCATGTGTAGGAGGTTAAAACATTTTGAGGTGGTCACAGACTTGAGAGGTTTGAAGGATGATCTGGTCTGTTTTCCTTTAGCACATACATCACAAACCCGATCTTTCTCATAGTTATGAGGAGGGAGACCTCGAACTAGGTTTGACTTATGCAACTTTTGTAATGTTTTCATGCTAACATGGTGTAAAACCTCGAGTTTTAGGAAGAAAGGAACCGTTAGGATTATTACCGAACCGTTAGGTCTGAGTTTAAGTTTCGAGGACGAAACTTCTTTTAAGGAGGTAATTATGTAAAACCCCGAAAAATCCAAGGATGTTGACTGTGACGTCGTTAGTAAATTAGGTTTGACTCCGTTATTTATTATTATTCGTTTGTGTTTATTTTGGCTAACACTTGAGCTCGTAGGATCATTGAGGGACTAACAAGGGTATATCGGTAATTTCGTGGGTTTGGTATTATTAGCATTACTCTAGTTATTAATAGTTTTTATTATTAATATTATTAGGTTTATTGAAATGTGTTATTTGGATAATTATGTGAATATTATTTGTGATGTGTTTAGTATTATTAATATTATTATTATTGGTATTGTTTTATTATTATTACTATTATTATAATAATTACTATTTTTTCAAAAATCTGATTTCTTCTTATTGGGTTGGATTAGGAGTGGATTAGTTTAATTGGGCTTTTTATTGGTTAATATAAAAACTCCCCCCTCTCTCTCAAAACCCTAATCTTCCCTCAAACCCTAAACCTAGTTCCTCTCCTCTCCCCCTCTCTCTCTAGCCGGCGCCCCACAACCACCGCAACCACCCTCCTCCCTCTTTCTTTCTCTTTTCTCTCTTTCTTCCCTCTTTATCTTCCCCTCTTCGCCTCGCTCGATCCGCCACCCACAACCGCCACCATCGTTGGTCGTGGCCTCGCCGTCACCACCAGACGACCACCGCCGTCGCACCGCCTGCCGGAGTCGTCGTTGCAGCAACCAGACGTGTAGGACGAACACCCAGTCGCTGCTGTTGCCGTGAGTTGTGCCCAGACCGCACGACGCGACCCACCACCGACTTGACTCGCCGCCTCAACCGACCGCCCACACTCGCCGGAAATCATTGCCCTAGCACCCTCTAACGTAAAACCCTAATTTTGTTTTGTGTAACAAACTTTTCTTTTTGATCTTTATTTTCTGATATTGTTTTATTGTTATTATTATTATTATTATTATTATTATTATTGTTATTTCTTGATTTGGTTAATCTTGTAATTTGGGTAATTAGGGTGTAATTTTTATTTAGTTGTTATTTGTAATTAATTTGTTCTTGTATTGTATTATTTCCGTGTATTTTGTCTAAATTATTTCATGTAACTTTCATGTTTTAATTTGGAGTATTAGGGTTGTAATAGTTGTAGTGAAATTATTAATATTCGATTATATGAGAAGCTTTGTTTTCATGAGAATCATGTTAAGGTTTTAGATGACACTATTATTGTATGCACGAATTAAAAGTTTAATTACCTAACCTAGATAAATTCTTGAATCGTTAGTTAAGTATTCATATGCTCTTTAATTCTCTTAGTTTTCATTCATGTTTAATTTTATGTTTAAATCTTGTTAAATAAGTTAGGTGGTTTAATTACTAAAGATTCGATTCTTGTTTATTAATTCTTGATTCTTGATTAAATCTTGTAAAAGAGTTTAGTTGATTAAATATTATATGTACTTTATGTTCTTTTTATTTCATATGTTCTTTAAGTTCTTTCTTGAATCTTGATTAAGAAATTCGTAGTTACATCTATCCTTTGTAATTCATATGAGTCAAGCATGTTTAGGATTATTAAAGTTATGTTTTTAAGTATGATTAGGGTGGTTGGTTATCAAAGTTCTATCCTTGTTTTATTAAGCAAGTAATTACATGTTTTCTTTGAGTTGTGATGTGTTATATCATGGTTAATGTTGTGTGTAATCAAGTTAGTTTGATTAAAGTTGGTTCTAGTGAGTTTTAATTATGGAATTATGAAGTTGGACCTTGGGTTGGGTTAGGTTAAAGACTTTTAACCTTAGCCACTATTTTAGGCCCAAATTAGAATCTCGGGACCGAATGGTGAAAGTTAGAACCGAAATTATAAATTAAATAAGAACCGGGATCGGGACAGTTTTGTTAGTGTCTAAAGAACAGGTCACCATGAGAGTTATAGTTGTCCTTTGATTGAACCCTTTGAACTGGAAGTTTCCTTAGATGTTAGTTTTCATAGAAATTTTGCGGAACGGACTTTGGAGTTGTATAGGTCGAGTTATACCCCGATTACCAGACCTAGATCAGATCTGGACAGTTTGGATTGATGACTGTTTTTGAAGACCATAGGAGGTGGTTTTGGTCTTGTGTTCAATACGAAAGTTTTAGTAGACATCCCGTGGTTTCCGAAAAGTCCAAAACCAGACCTATAGGATGTCAGGAAGTCAAGTTTTGACCCTTTTTATGTGGATGTTGTAATATGTTTTGTTGATGCTTTTTATTAATAAAAATGTTGTTGTGTAAAAGTGATGTTTTGATCTGGTTATGTGATTACTTGGAATGTGTTAAATGAGTTAAAGTGTAAATTCATGATTGATAGGAACCTATGGTGTTCCTAGGGGAGGGTTAGGTAGAAGGTAGTAAATACTAACTTCGAAGGGCGCGTTTTGATTAGAATAATTACTCTTATTTTAGGCTCGAGCTAATTCGTGTCGTTAGTGAGCTCAAGTGTGTTCGTTTTTGCTGTGAAATGAAGTTAATCAGGTAATGTCTATGCTCTAATCCCCACTGGGATGCTCTTTAAATGTGTTTTAATGTTTTCTAATCTGTTTTGAGAATTGCATCCCGAAAGGGGACTTTTGTGGAAATTGTTGGGAATGTCCCGACAATGTTCGATACACACGGAGATTAAACCAAAGTAATATAGTAATTATATGTCTTGCTAGAGACCTCTATAATTAGTAATTAAATATGTTTAATTAAAACTATATTATTTGGTCCTACTGGGTCACACAAGTCAGTGCCCTGGAACAATGTATGTAACCTAAATGATATTGTATCAGGTTTAGAAAAGTCGAAATCGATTTATGTGAAAATCAGCCCAACACGGATCGAATGGGGTCAACACGTCCGTGTTGACCCAACACGGTCCGTGTTGGGACACCACGATCCGTGTTGACCGTGGGCGAATGTTTGACTTTCGAGTCCAACACGACCGTGTTGTTTCGACGGACCGTGTTGAGCCCAAATCGCGCCGTGCTCTTTTCGCCCTTTAGGGTTTTGAACCCTATCCCTTGGTTTTCTAAACACTATATAAAGGGTTCTCGGGAGAGATTATTCCACACCATCCGCCTTCGACTCTTAGAGAAACACGCAGTGGTTTCTAAGTTCTTCTCTCCTGTTTCTGTTCTAGTTTCAGGAAAACTATCAGTTTCCTGAAACAATCTCACATACATCTTAGATTGAGATTCGTCTCGATCGGGTCGATCTAGCAATCGGGTTCCTGGAGCGCTGCGTGGACTTTTCAGTAGAGGGTTTCAGCATTGGAATCTGGAAGAGGGTTTCAGCATTGGAATCAGGAAGGTCAACCTCTTCTTCAGCAGGAATTAGCGATCAGGTATAATTACTAAAGCCTCTGCAATTGTGTTGATTAATTGTTTATAACTGTTATAATATTCCGCCAATTAATCTGTATCTGTTTAGGAAATAGATAACCTAAAACCCAACACTGGTATCAGAGCCACCAATTGCATGCCAAAGTATTGTACTTGTATTCATAATTAATTTTGTCAATAGTTGAATTATATTATGAATATGCTAGAGTAGATTTATGCCTAAAATTTTGAATCTTTATGAAAGTTTTAATCTTTGATGTTCATGATAATAAATCTGAGATTTTATTGTAAAATTTCATGCTTTGTTATTATTTATTGCCTTTAATTAATCGATTTTATGTTTGTTTAATTGTTAAATATAGCATGATCTCGATTTAATTTTGAATGTTTTAGAAACAATCATGTTTAATATTGTTAAACAGTAGGCAATGCATGAAATAGGTTTTAATTCGCAAAATAGGGTTTTGTAGAATTTTCTGATTTAGTTTATTTACGGTAAACATGAAAAATCGAAATAAACTATCATTTGAACTCGAAAATTTCTGAAATTTTTTTTTACAGTAGCATATCAGATGAACCTACTGTATGGGAAAATTATAAAATTTGATTTTTAAACTTATCGGACCGTTGTTATTTATTTTCCTCTTAAAATGGAGAATTAAAAAATGTTTAATTCCCTAAAATTTTACAATCTTTTGAAAATTGTTAAAATTCTGGAAAATATTCATATTGGGTTATAATATAACGCTGTGATATGAAATCTTTAAATTCGATAAGTTACGATAGTTTTATTTAAGTTTTTCATTCACGAAATTGACCGAAACTGGGAAGCAACACGGACCGTGTTAGTTCAACACGGACCGTGTTGCCAGCAGTTTTGGTGAATTCGTGTGTTTTAGGGTTTGTAATTAATTTTAGAAATTAATTATTAAATTCTATTACTACTAAACAGATAATAGGCATAAAATCTATTACTTTGTAAAGTTTAGGAAACTTGCAAATAATTTTGAAAGATATAGTATCTTTTAGACTCCTTGATTTTAGGAAATTCAAGTATTTTGTATGTATAGGTATAAAATCCTAAATCTGTTTAGGTAACTAAGATAAAATTTGGATTTTATTTACTTTATTAGTCATGCAAACCTTTTAGGAAATTTTATTAGTATTTATTTCCTTATGTGTTATATTGCAAATTGTATATATGCCTTTATAATTTGTTATTTAAGCATGTGTTATATTTGATATAATTGTTGCAATATTACATGTTTTGCATGTGCTTCTAGTATGGCCATAGATAGTCGGTTTTACTGATCGTGCATCTGGTTGGTGAAATACGGTCTGCGTACCGTCTTTGAATTAAATTTAAAATTCCAGTTAAGTTTATTAATTCTCAATTGTGAGGTTCAAATTGTAAATTGGTTGTAATTGGAGACATCAAATTGAGTGGGAGCCCAACAGCAATAGAGGTGGTGATTCGAGTGGGAGCCCATCCAATGGATTTGCATGACCCAAGAAGGCTTTCTTGAAGACTATCAAGGCTTAGTTAAATTAGTTGATTGAGTCTAGGTGGCCATACTAGGGGTTTTATTTATACTTTAAATTTTGTTATTGCATGTTTTATTATGCCTTTTATGCTTTTCGAAAGAGTTCACCTAGAATTGCATGCTTAGGATAATAAAACCTACTCTCATAATTGAATTATTGCTCAACCTACCGAAACACCACTTAGATGGATAAATAAAGAAAGCCAAAGCGAATTATTTTTCCATCATTAATAAGTAGGGTGGGAGCTAGGTCAATTCAAATTGGCTATCAAAATAGTTTTGGGCCAAGAGGAAGAGAAATATTGTATTCGATACAAATTTCTTGCCAAGAGTCATTTTTGAATGATCGATCATAAGATGATCCACCAAAGACAACATGGGACCAAGTTTTGTTGGGCCAAAGTCCACTTGAAGCCATGGGTCTTGTGGGTCTTGGTTAAATTAAAACACTAAGTGAGAGTTGATAAAGTGTTTTGATTTGAAATTAAAATTAGTTTAATTTCTTTTGATGAATAAAATGAACCAACTTGTCTCGTAGAATTGTTTATGTCTTTTCACTCACCACTAATAAAATATTGTTTTCTCCTTGAGAAAGAGAAAAACAATTAACACCAATTCCTTAATTGGCATTACCATCGCAAGATTGTCTTGAGGGCAAATTAAAAGAAATATGTCTTTGATAGAACATTGAACTAGGCATCAATATTAAGAGGTAAATCAAGCCAAATGAATACATGTAATGTCATAGTATTCATACAACTTTAACTTCAAAATGTTTGAAGATTAGAGGAATGATTTCAATATTATCAACTCAAAAACAAGTTTATCGAACTAGTTAGAGTTGACAAACATGAAACCAATAACCAGATAGTCTCGGTTAAGGTAGATTGATGGCACTCATGTTCTGAAATAATTTGACTATTTTAAAACATGAGAAACCTCAGATCCCCTTTAGCCAAAAGATTGGCAACCAAAGATAGTCTTTTAGTGAAAGGGAAAATAAAGATTTAAGAAATCTATCAAAGACAATAAGTCAAAGAAAAGGTAAGGACAAACAGTTGTACATACCCAACCAATGACAGCAATCGGTTAACAACCAGATCATGTATGACACTGGGAGCGTGAATAACTATAAGGAAGTCTTGAGATATGATTTCAATTCTAAGCAAATGCGTATATGATACACACTACCCTTATTAAACCCACTTTGAGTATAAGATACCATGTGAAACTCGTGATTTATGCAAATGTGCGATCTACAGCAAAGTAGATGTGCTTTAAAGGATGAGAGTCAACCTACAAATAGGAACATACAATTAGTTGTAGTTCCTTATGAAGAGTTGGTTGTTTATCCATTTCCTCATGACTTATAAGAGAAATATATAGGTGATTCTATGTTCTCATTATAAGTGTTTCTTACTCTCAATTAGAGAGAGAGGATCTCGATAAACATACCCAACACATCGAAACCAAAAAGGTTTAAAAGGAATAACCCTTGTTCAAACATAAAACTTGTAACTATCTAATTAAGTCATGCAAATCAGAGTGCATTCAGAAGCGTCACAGTGATAGACTTTTGAATGATAAGACTTTGAAACATGTGATGTCTGCAAAGCATGACTGTACCTTTTACAAGAAATGGTGAAACGTGCCAGCAAACACTCATGCATATAGATGTATGTAGTCCAATTGAGCACAAGTACAAGAGATGGATTACTTCAAATCTTCAAAGATGAATAAAATAACACATGGTGATTCATGTCTGTGAAGATTCATCTGAAGTTGGAATGTTAAAATAGTTTAAAGATTTCCAAACTGAAGTAATCTTGGCAAAACAATGAAGAACACCTAGATAAGATCGAAAGGATGCTAATGGTTGAGCCAAGAGTTTGAACAAATGACTCAAATGAAACATAATTATGGCACTATAAGCTTAAGTCATATTAATCAGAAATGTATTCAGAAACTGCATAGTGCAGGATTTTGGAAAACCTAAACTTTGAAAAGTTCAATGTTTGCATAGCATGCCTGATGGGTAAGATGACTAAAATCACCTCTTATTGGAATTGGTGAACAAGCTAATGACTTATTAGGATGCATACATACTGATGTATGTGGGCCTATGAGCACTAGTGCTAAAAGAAGGTTTGTTGTACATTTCATCACTTTCAGTGACGATTTTTAGTAGATATGGGTATATCAACTTAATACGCCACAAGTCCAAATCATTTGAAATGTTCAAAGATTTTCAAAGTGAAGTACAAAACCAACTTGGCAAGAAAATCAAAAACCCTTCAATTAGATTGAGGAGGTGAGAATTTGAGCCAACGATTTCATTGACCATTTCAGAGAATATGAAATTGTTTCATGACTCTCTCCTCTAAGAATACGACATCTCAATGACGTATCTAAGAGCAGGAATCACACCTTATTAGATATGGTGTGATCAATGATGGTTGAGTCAACATTGCCGACACCTTTGGGGATACATGCAATTAACCATAGTTGTAATTCATCAATAAAGATTATCGGAAGCATTAGGAGTAGAGAGGTTCTTGAACCATCTTATGAAAGAACGGAGTATCACTTCTACAAACTGTTGTAGAGAAAAGTGTTTGTGTCTCAAAATACTTTCTTCTTAGAGAACATGTTATTCTCTAAAAGAAAGAGTGGGAGAGATTTTGAACTTACCGAAGTTCGAGAGACACAAAAACACTATAATCATCACATAAAACTCACATTTGATCCTAGTTCAAATTTTTCCGACAACTAGGAAAATTAAGAACAAGGTTGAGGCAGTTGAAGTTTCTCAAAATGTTGAGGAGAGGATGTCATGAACATTACTCCAAGCACGGTCAGGTAAACAACTCCGTCAGCCACAAAGATATCGATCTTCTATGGATGAACGTGAGATGTTACTTTTAGAAAGTAATGACTCTACCTACATCAAAGAAGCTTTAAGTAAATCAATATTCCATGCAACCAAGTCTAAAATGGATTCCATGTATTCAACTAAGTTTAGAACTTGGTTGATTTGTCTGAAGGTGTGAGCCATCAGGCATATGAGGGTTTTAAGGCAAAACATGGGTTCATTAAGGTAGACATCAAGACTGACTTCAAAATTAGATTTTGAAGAAAGGTGTGTACTTGACACAACTGAGTGGTCTTTTGTTGGAATACTTATAAACTTCAAGAGACCATCTGTGGTCTTAAGGAAGCTTCTAGGAGTTGGAATCATTGACCTTCTTGACCAGGATATCAAAAAGGTTTGACATACCGGGAAGTGCCAAAGATAATATTGTGTTTACAAGAAGTTCAGTGGGAGCAATGCATTTTCTGATATTGTATGTGATTGACATACTGCCTACTAAGAAGAATATTCCAATGTTGCTTCATCGAGGTTGACTTGGAAATAATTTTCAAAGTGAAGGATTGGGCTAAGAATTTTATCGGAGACTAGATCTATAATGATAGATTAAAGATTTTGATTGTTTGAATCAAAGTTAACTAGGTGTTGAATAAGTTCAACTCACTTCAGAATGGATTAATTTCCAAAATCATGGCATATCCTTACGAATTTGATTGTCTCAAAACAATCGAAGTTCTAAAGAGGATGAGACATGTAACTCATGCTCAGGCGTGAGATTAATGTATGCCATGAGATGTTCAAAGTCCAACATAACATATACATTGTATATGTATAAGCAAAACTAAGGATGTGTCCTAAGTCTAAAGTGGTTGATAAAAGCTAAGTGTGAAGAGTTGCATTGATGCTACACTCATGCAGAAATATGATTATCCGAAAGGTCGAGAAAATTATACGATCCAGATTGAGTGGTATTGAGGTGAATCGGAAGAAGTTCCTAACATGACATGCGGTTAATTCTACAAATAAGACAAGTATGACACAACTTTAGTTGTGGCGTAAATCGTTAGATTGCAAGTTCGTTTAGAATCGGGTGATGTTTCTAGCTCATGAGAGAAATGAAGCCTTATTGAAAGGAGCCATCACTCAAGCAAAGGAATCAAGCTCACTATGAATCCAAACATGTGTTCAGGAAATATCTTCCTATATGAAAGGTCATTAGTGAGATGGTATATGTACGAGGTTCATTGCAAGTATTATGTACTAAACCCCTGTTGTAGTTAGAGCATGATAGTCATGCATGGGCAACATGTATTAAACACATTCCGGAATATTAACAAGTCAAATTTGCATGAATCGTTCATGAATTATGACCTTGTTGATTCATCATTGAGAATAAGATTCCAAAATTTACATCAATTGTGGTTTAGAATTATGTAAATGTCCAAAAAGGTTAGCGCATTCAAAATGGGAAATTGGATGAGGTTCGATTTCTGAAACCCCATTAGTGAACTTGATAACGCTAGTCTTGGTCGATAGTCGACCTGGTTCCTAATTGTATTATCACGTAGGAACAGTGATAATATCAACACAATTAGCATGTAGGATTGAGGTGATGATCAAGTTTCGTGATCATAGTGATGTGATGACATCATAAATCAATCACATGGGTACTGTTGAGAACAACTACCGAATCGACCGCAGCGGGGAGCTCTTTAAGTTGGGAATGTCATAAGATCTCTCACTACTCAAAATTCCTAAATCCCGAGTTCAATACATAGACTACATGGTATCTTTGTGACTTTGGAGCGCGCCAAACGCCTTCGTAAATGAGAGGCTATAAAGGCGTGTCCGGGTTACGATTGGATCATGTGAGAATGTGTGTCCGAACAAGATGGCATTGTCCTCCCTATTAGGGATGATTGTCGTTGGCCACTCGGTGAGATTGACTGAAAATGCTTGGCCGAGCTCAGTTGAATCAATAGTTGATCATCTGCTTTTTCAAAGTCTAAACTCGAGATCGAGGAACGCTTGGACCTTACATAAGGATGACATCAACACCTTATCCGAACTAGAGACAGAAGTGACAAGGGAATTCAAGGAATCGAACACGTGGGACAATGTGGGAGATTGTTGGGAATGTCCCGACAATGTTCGATACACGGAGATTAAACCAAAGTAATATAGTAATTATATGTCTTGCTAGAGACCTCTAATTAGTAATTAAATATGTTTAATTACAACTATATTATTTGGTCCTACTGGTCACACAAGTCGGTGCTGGAACAATGTATGTAACCTAAATGATATTGTATCGAGTTTAGAAAAGTCGAAATCGATTTATGTGAAAAATCAGCCCAACACGATCGAATCGGGGTCAACACGGTCCGTATTGACCCAACACGGTCCGTGTTGGGACACCACGGTCCGTGTTGACCGTGGGCCGAATGTTTGGACTTTCTGGAGTCCAACACGGACCGTGTTGTTTCGACACGGACCGTGTTGAGCCCAGAAATCGCGCCGTTGCTCTTTTCGGCCCTTTAGGGTTTTGAACCCTATCCCTAGGTTTTCTAAACACTATATAAAGGGGTCTCTGGGAGAGATTATTCCACACCATCTGCCTTCGACTCTTAGAGAAACACCAGAGTGGTTTCCTAAGTTCTTCTCTCCCCTTTCTGTTCTAGTTTCAGGAAAACTATCAGTTTCCTGAAACAATCTCACATACATCTTAGATTGAGATTCATCTCGATCGAGTCTATCTAGCAATCGGGTTCCTGGAGCGCTGCGTGGACTTTTCAGTAGAGGGTTTCAGCATTGGAATCTGGAAGAGGGTTTCAGCATTGGAATCAGGAAGGTCAACCTCTTCTTCAGCAGGAATTAGCGATCAGGTATAATTACTAAAGCCTCTGCAATTGTGTTGATTAATTGTTTATAACTGTTATAATATTTCGCCAATTAATCTGTATCTGTTTAGGAAATAGATAACCTAAAACCCAACAGAAATGTGACCATCTGTTTTGGATAACTGTTTGTATTTGTTTGTGCTTTGATTTTATTGAGTTGAGAGCTGTAAGCTGAGTTGTACATAAGATACTAATAATTCAAAGTGAAACATTAAGCGGGTTTCTGGGCATAACCCGGAGTACAGGATTTGGTATCCTGCCGGGTTATAGACCAGGAGATTAGGGCTTCTTTCCTGATATAGGATAGTGGATATTTTGATGCCTGTGGTAGGCAAATATTTTGATGCCTGTGGTAGGCGAATATCTTTGATACCTGTGGTAGGCGAATATCTTTGATGCCTGTGGTAGGCGAACTCTCTTGATGCCTGTGGTAGGCGATGTTACTCTAAGGGATGTGGTATCCCGCCCGCATAATAAAATATGGATTTGGTTGGGTTGAGGAAAACAGTTAAGGGTTTAAAGGTTTGTGAAATGATTTGACTTGTTCCCTCTCCCTTAAATGAATTGAAATGATCTTAACTTGTTTTTAACGTTAGGGGTAGACATTATTGAGATTTCCCACTCATTTTTGAAATGTTTTGTTTTCAGGTGAAGATCTATATGCTGGGGATGGGAATTAGAAGTGAGGACGCCATCGTTAATTTCGTTGATTTTCTTTTATGAGAAACTTGAAGTTAGTTTTGAGGTTTATTTTCTATGTATGAGTTTGTTAGTTTGTTTTATCGTTATCAGACTGCTGTAGTTTCCTTCTTGCCTTGTATTCCTTCGGGGATACGGCAGTGAAACCCAATAAGAGTTTGAGTCTTTCGCTAAATTTTGTCTGTTAACGTTAGTTTGACTTTGACTTTTCTATAATTGAATTTCCGGGGCGTTACACATGGCCTAGGCGGCGGTGCCAAAGCCATGTTTCCTCAGCCCCAGCCTTAAGGCAGGAGAGGCCCTCTGAAGACTCATTTAGATCTATAACATAAACATTATTCATGCGATGACCATGCAAAATGATTTGATGAGACTCTGAAGACACTACACATGCATTTTTATCAAAACTGGCTCTATTACCTTTATCACAAAACTGAGAAATACTAAGCAAATTATACTCTAGACCTTCTACAAGATATACATCATTTAGAGAATTGTTGAGGTCCTTACCGACCTTCCCAATGCCGAGGATCTTGACTTGGCTTTTGTCTCCAAATGTAACCTTCCAGGTTGTTTTGAAGCATACCTGCATCAGAAGACATTATACCTTCCTTGGTTTTTGATAGACAAGTTGTGACGCTAGGTTTAGGTACCCATATTTTGCCTACCTGAAAGAACCTTGAGGATTTAGAGGGCTTGAGTGATGTACTGCGAGAGGTCTTTTGAGTATGGGAAACTGGATAGTTTTTATGATGTTGCTTTCTGTGAGGAGTCATATTTGGAGTGGGAAGAAGAGGTCCTCTGGGAGAATGATTTGTAGGAACTTTGGTTTGAGGACGGAATGTGGAGGGAGGTCCTCTGGGAGGATGGTTTGTAGGATCTTTGGTCTGAGGATGGAATGTGAAGGAAGGATTGTTTTGGTAAGGATGGGAATTGGTGACTGCCTCATTGGATAGTTGAGTGATGGTTTTGTAGCAGTCTTTGACCTCAAAGGATAATATGTCATTCTCAGCAATTAAGAGGTCATTTCTTGAGTTCAAGCTAGCATTGCCCTACGATGTTGTTGTTTTGGCGTCATGTTTCTTCTGTCCTTGTTTTTTCTGGCGTGAGGACAATCTTTCACCAAATGCTCTGAGCTGCCACAACCATAACAAGTAAATGAGTCAGATTCTTCTTTCATCAAGACCTTACCTCTTATTTTTCTGTTTTGTCTATCTTTGATATAGCCTCGAAAGGTTGGATTTTTCTTGTATAATTTTCTGAACCCTCTTGCTAGCATTGCCATTGTTTCTTCCTCATCTTCATATGATTCGCTATCAGATTCATGTGTTGCTTTGAGGGAAATCCCTTTTGGTTCTGTGAGGTCACTCAGTTGGATCTCATGAGCTAATAGTTTCCCAATGAGTTCTTCCAATTTGAGGGCCTTGAGATCTTGAGCTTCTTCAATGGTTGTAACTTTTGGACCTCACTTTCTTCTTGGTAAGCATAAGAGAATCTTCCTAACTTATTCCTCGTTGGAGTAGTTCTTTCCAAGTGACTTGAGGTGGTTAGTGATGCTGCTAAATCTCTTGTACATTTCTTCAATGGATTCATTTTCTTCCATTTTGAAAGCCTCATACTTCTAGACTAGAATGTCCACTTTGATGTCCTTTACTTGGCTTGTGCGTTCGTATGAGGTTGTCAAGTAGTCCCAAACCTGTTTGGCATTTTCACAATTATAAATACGTTCAAAATCATTGGAATTCAAATTGCAATAAATTAGGTTTAGAGCTCGAGTATTTTTCTTCAATGGTTCAAGCTTTGTAGTCATCTTGTTGTCATCGTCTTTCTTTGTAGGAGTGGGAAAATCTCCCTCAGTGACTACAATCCATAAGTCTTCATCTTGATCTTTGAGGAATATTTCCATCTATCTCTTCCACATCCTGTAATTTTCACCAGTAAGAAGTGGGGCTCTTGTCCACGCACGTCCTTGAGGAGCTTTATTTGTGTTGGTAGCGGCCATGATCTTTTCCACGAGTGGTTAAACTCTTAATTTGTGGACCTGCTCTGATACTAATTGAAATAACCCTAGGGGGTGAATAGGGTTGTATAAAATTTCTGCAACTTAATCAACACAAACGAGTTAATAGCACTTTTATAAACTGAATAATACTTCTATATTGATGAAATTAAAGTGCTTGAAAATAAAGGATGTTACAACTCGGCACTATTAAGGGTTATGAGGTCCTCAACAGAGCTTACAAAGGCAGAAGATTCAAAGATGAATTCTACAGCAGAGGCAGAAAGACATGATTCAACTCACTAAACTGAGATTACTTCCTCACTTTAGCTACTCGACCAGAAGGTCCTCACCAGTTATCAACCAACTTGTTACCTTACTCACCACTAAAACCCTAGTGGTTACACTCGGAAACCTTTCACTCAAAGGTTCTTACAACTCAGAAATCTTAGAGAGAATTCCTACACACGATTTGCTTGCTTGGAAATCATTAAACTTTGAAGATGCTTGCTTGGAAATCATTAAACTTTGAAGATGGTGACTTCTCTATTTACGCTTGAATCTCCAACGACCTTTTTGCACCTTCCCGCGTGTGAGGATTATTTCCTTCTTGAAAGTAGATTTCCAATCTTTTCATTTGAGCAACTTTTTCTTTCTTAAATAAATTCTGCAATCAAATAAAATCAGTTAAGAGATCATTGGATAAGTATAAATATTAGGAAGGATAAGAGATATTTATATTATGGAAACTTCCCTGATTTTATATCTTCAAAATATGTCTTTCAATCAAAATTGCGCCAAATACTGTGGAGGTCCTCAGACGAGCTGTAGTGGAGGTCCTTGGAAGGCAACATGGTTTCTTTAACTATTTTCGGGTGATGAGCAACCACTTAGTTACTTACTAAAACCAATAAATTGCAGATGAAGAATGCATGTAATGATAAACAAGCAGTATCATGTGCAATGTTTGTGAACATCGCCATTTTTTGAGTGATGAGCAACCACTGATTAGTTACCTCTTGAAACCAATAAATTGCGAATGAAGAATATATGTAACGATAAACTATATATCCTGTGTGATGTCCATGAATATTGTTTAATTATTAAATTATCAATAATCATGTGTATTAATTTTTTTTATAGAATATGAATACACATAGTAAACTTAATAGAAATTTAAATATTTAATTTTCACGTGTGTGTGTGTGTGTATATATATATATATATATATATATATATATATATATATATATATATATATGAAAATTGGATTCTAATAATCCCTACTTTCACGACTTGTGGTGAATTTGTGGTTTGGTTTTGTTGGGGATGTTGTGAAAGCTGAGTATCATGAGATTTCTCCCCATTGTAGCTTGATATGGGTTGAATTGGAAATTTGCCTTATTAGTATGTATATATTGTTGACTGAGGTTTGACCTCAGATTTGTAATGACCACATAATTGATATGGGCTGTTACATGGTCATAAATCCCAAGAATCATTCCCCTAATTAAATGTGTTTTATATTATTTAAGGTGATGGTTAAGGGATTAGAAAAATATACAACACAGACAATCTCAAAAATACTCTATATTCTCTTTGTACGGTCTACCATAAGTGAGACTCGTGTTTGTAGTGTGGCAAAGTTTCGGCGACTCTAGTAGCCACCGGAGAACGGTCATGACAAAGTTGTACGTGCAAGCATCCAGAGAACAACTCAATTCCGCATTACGGTTAGCCCTTTGATGCTCTAACAGTGGTATGAGAGCTATTGTTTTTGCTTTATACTACAACGGAGTTAATTACCGTGCTGAACTATTTCTTTTCCTTTCGCGTATCATGAAACAAAAATGAACACCAAGCTTTCACCGAGTTCCATTGTTTTTTTGCTGTGTCTTTTTCTTTAAAATACGAAAAATTAAGTGTTTTTCGAATCTTACCCCATCAGACCACAAAGGAAGGGTGGCGCGTGTAAGTGACGCGCCGCCAACAGAGACTGCGTAATCTTCATTCTTCCTTCTTCTTTCCCCATAAACCTCGATCTGTCAAAATTAAACCGGAAAACCACTGGACGAATCGGCAGAAGAGGCGCGTATGGGTCACATGTCGCCGCCTGGGTGGCGCGTTGGTCGCATGACCGGCACCGTTGGACTTATGAGTCTCCAATCTACGTGATGGCTGTGTTAGTTTCTAGTTTTGTAGCTAAATTTTTATGTGGCGTTTATGGGTAATAAACGATTTAGTAGACCGAATAGATGAGATAAGAATTAATGGAAGTTTTTTAGTCGAAAGTTTTCTGGTTTCTGTGGAGGTTTTCATAAGTGCTATAATCGAGTTTTTTTTTCCCAGAAGAAGAAAAGGGTTCGAAGGAGATCTGTTTTTTTTACAGTCTGATTGTGTGTAGTCTTTTAATACACAAAGGATTGTTGGAAATCTAAATTGAAGGTGGTACGTGTCACTGTTCTGGCGTGTACTGGACGTGTGGTTCTTGTTTTTCTTAAGTGATTTCTTTATTAAGTGTAAATTGTTATTTTATTTTAACTTTGTGTTAAATTTTAATTATGTGTTAGTTATATATTTTATTGGTCTATTCTAATTTAATTGTGAAATGATTCTGTTTTTATATGTTAATCAGAATTTTTGTGAATAGATTACTTATATTCCTTTGTGTGGTTATATATATTATAAACATGTTGTTTATTTCTTGTAATTATAATTTGTTTATTTACTTGAAATAATTTATTCAAGAGAATGTTCTTTTCTTGTTATTAGTTTGACATGTTTTAGTAATATATAATAGTTTCTCTTGAGCGTGTTTTTTTATTTTTACGTAAAATACGTTTTATGTATTATTCATGTGTTGAATTAGTTTTATCTCATGAATTTATAAATAAGTTTTATAAAATTATTAATTAAGAGTCTTTGTGATATCTTATTATAAATGTTGATGGGTTTAACATTAGTCCATGTAATATGTTTTATGGAATAAACAAATTCTTGATTCTTAATTCATTAAATATGTGATGATTATGAGCATAGCAACATTTTCGAACATATGTGTAGACACCGAAAAAATCGATCGATCGATGACCTTTTTCGCGGCGCTACTTAAAAGTATGATTGGGAGCCGACTAGGATTGCTTAACCTTAAATAAGGTTGAACTTTTAAGAATGCTTTTAATTGACAAATTGATTTAACCCCGAAACTCGACTTTCTTAAAAAAAGACGAAAAGAGAAAGAAAAAGAAAAAAGAAGAAGAAACACGAGAACCCGTCTGGGTTCCAACAGACAAAACCGAGAGAAAAAAAAAAAGAAAAAGGAACCAGAACCCGGCTGGGTTCTTTCAAAACCGAAAAGAAACAGACAGGGAACCCGTCTGGGTTCATGTCTTTGATTCGGGGTGAAAACAAGGGAACCCGTCTGGGTTCCTTGTCAAGGATTAAACCGAAAAGAAACAGACAGGGAACTCGACGATGGCCGTTGTTGATGAAGTGTCGCGTATTAGCCCGGCGACGGCTGATGAAGTGTCGCGTATTAGCCCGGCGACGGCTGTTGAAGTGTCGCGTATTAGCGGCGGCATTGAAGTGTCGCGGCGACGGCTGATGAAGTGTCGCGTATTAGCCCGGCGACGGCTGTTGAAGTGTCGCGTATTAGCCCGGCGACGGCTGTTGAAGTGTCGCGTATTAGCCCGGCGACGGCTGATGAAGTGTCGCGTATTAGCCCGGCGACGGCTGGTGAAGTGTCGCGTATTAGCCCGGCGACGGCTGATGTCATGTATTGTTAAGGCCCGATGACGGCCGTTGTTGATGAAGTGTCGCGTATTAGCCCGGCGACGGCTGATGAAGTGTCGCGTATTAGCGGCGGCTGTTGAAGTGTCGCGTATTAGCCCGGCGACGGCTGTTGAAGTGTCGCGTATTAGCCCGGCGACGGCTGATGAAGTGTCGCGTATTAGCCCGGCGACGGCTGTTGAAGTGTCGCGTATTAGCCCGGCGACGGCTGTTGAAGTGTCGCGTATTAGCCCGGCGACGGCTGTTGAAGTGTCGCGTATTAGCCCGGCGACGGCTGTTGAAGTGTCGCGTATTAGCCCGGCGACGGCTGTTGAAGTGTCGCGTACTAGCCCGGCGACGGCTGATGAAGTGTCGCGTATTAGCCCGGCGACGGCTGATGAAGTGTCGCGTATGAGCCCGGCGACGGCTGGTGAAGTGTCGCGTATTAGCCCGGCGACGGCTGTTGAAGTGTCGCGTATTAGCCCGGCGACGGCTGATGATGTCATGTATTGTTAGGGCCCGATGACGGCCGCTGGTGGAGAAATGTCGCGTATTAGCCCGGCGTCGGCTGATGGTGTCATGTATTGTCAGGGCCCGATGACGGCCGCTGGTGGAGAAATGTCGCGTATTAGCCCGGCGACGGCTGATGGTGTCATGTATTGTTAGGGCCCGATGACGGCCGCTGTATTTCGCGCATTGTCCTGCAAGAAAGAAAGAAAGAAGGCATCAGTTTATTTGAAAATCAGAACGAGTCAGAGAATTTACTTGTCAGTTGTGCTTTAGCTCTCGGAAGTGGGTTGAAGTTTGCCATTGCTTTGGGCTTGAATTAGAGTGACGAATTTGGGCCTATTTGGGCTGTGATGAGCTTGGGCCGGTTGCAAGGAACCCGTCTGGAGTCCGTAAGGCCCATTTTCGTTGTAAACGCATCGGGGCCGGTAAATTGGGCTCTACACAAAAGAAAGAACCCGTCTGAGAACCTGAAGGCCCATTTTCGTTTGCAAAATTCGACTGGGCCGATGCGTTGAGCTCTGCAAAATGGAACCCGTCTGAGATTTGGTCGCGTGCGTTGGGCCGGCCAATTGATTTTTTTTTTTTTTTTACGCTGGGTCGGTTTCTGCGTTGGGCCTGCAAATGCCAATGCAACTGGGCCGGCTTTCTCTTCTCTTTTTTTTTCTTTTTTTTTTTCTTGGCCAATGCATGGATAGATTTCAGGATAGATTTCCGGCCAATGCATGCTTTCCATTATCTTCCTGCTGGGACCCACCGCTTGGCCACTTGTGCGGTGGGTATGCATCCAATTTCCCTATAAAAAGGGTGCCTCTTCATGCTTTCAATCTCACACCTCATCCTTCACTTCCACTTCTTACTCAACTACACCTATCATCCTTCATTCATTAGTTAGGAAGCAATGGTTAGGAAAGCTAGGGATCCGCCCGTTCAACCCCATGCAGCAAACTGGGCACATGAAATGTCCTCCCGGCGAGCATGGACTCCCCGGCCCGGTTGGGAACCGTCGGAATTAGTGCCCGAACCATGGAACCACGTATGGCATAAGCATTCACATGTCAGGGTAATGTCTTCTTCTCGATTTTGCTTTTGGTTTTAGCTTAAATTTGCAAGTAGAAATGTTTAATTCTAGCTTGTTGATTTAGCTAATATTGTTGAAATAATCAATCACCCGTATTGTTCAAATCGAGCTTTAGAGAACCGAAAATGATAGACCGTTTTTTCAGAATGGAACGTATAGATAACCCATCTCAGTTTCTGCCCAAATCCATCTCTTCAATTTAGACGAAAAGGCCCAAATTTTTCGGCCCAAGGTTTCTATGACAGAAACCGTCCGCGTTCCGGCCTTTTTCTTTTTTTTTGTGCGTTGGGCTGATGCGGCCCAATCTTACGACTAAAACTGATATGATGCTCATGCAATGCAACATGCGACCTACATGATGGGAGACTTATGCAATGCAATATGCGACTAAAACTGACATGATGCTCATGCAATGCAACATGCGACCTAGCATGCGGACTGACAACATTAATCGTCTATTGGGTCCTTACTTGGATCGAGTCACGATCGCTTTCGGTTTCGGGCTCAGATTCAAGTAACGGACGCAATGGGGATTAGACTCAGGGAATATCATAAAGGGCCGAATAGGATCATCAGCAAGGCATTGGGCTATCCGTGGGGTGAAGCGGTCAGGCCCGAAGAGAAGAGAGAAGGCCAGACTGGGTTAGGAAACCCGTCTGGGTTCCTCTTCCCCTAACTGGGCCCCGTTCCGTCAATTACCAGCAGATGGGCCAGTCCTGATGGCCAAGAACCCGTCTGGGTTTTTGATGCGCTGGACCCACACTGACGGACAATTGACACGAATGGGTCGACTCTGACAGGCCAGAAACCCGTCTGGGTTTCTGATAAGCCAAAATGCACCTCGCATGTTCCTACGCGGACTAGAACGACTCCCGACTCATGAATGGGTTGAATATTCGGACCCGACGACTGCTTACAACTGGCTCTAAAACTCTTTACAAAATAAATTTACATAACGTATACATGGACTCGAAACTCTTTACAAACTCTACAGCATATACACAGATCCTTTACAAAAAATGGATTCTAATCTTCTTTACAAAAATAAAACACATAGCATACAAATGCGGGATTAGCCTAACCATGACTCAAGGTTCAGGGTTTTTCTAGGTTTAGGGAGATGAATAGGGTACCACATGTTCTCGCCCCGGTGCATTTTCCTTATGGAATTCATAGGAAAAATGTGTGGGGTGTTGCTCTTTGGGTTTCAAGGAAACCTTTAGAGTGTAACATGGGGAGAGGAGAGATCAAATGCTTGGCGATGTAAGTGCATCCCACAAGTAGTGACCTCCCGCTCTCGGGGTTGATTCCTAGTTTTAAAACCTAAACCAACGCTTTTGTGCTCCCCAGCCATAAAGGCCCAAGAGTAGCCTGGTATGCAATATGCCTAAAACAATGAAAAAAATGTGAAATAAATTAATTCCTCCTTTTTTACAAAAAACACTAAAATTCAATTCTTTCAAGTTTTACCCTCTTTTTAAGTTTAAGTCCCCAGTGGAGTCGCCAATCTGTAGACACCGAAAAAATCGATCGATCGATGACCTTTTTCGCGGCGCTACTTAAAAGTATGATTGGGAGCCGACTAGGATTGCTTAACCTTAAATAAGGTTGAACTTTTAAGAATGCTTGTAATTGACAAATTGATTTAACCCCGAAACTCGACTTTCTTAAAAAAAGACGAAAAGAGAAAGAAAAAGAAAAAAGAAGAAGAAAAAAACACCAGGAACCCGTCTGGGTTCCAACAGACAAAACCGAGAGAAAAAAAAAGAAAAAGGAACCGAACTACTGGTTCTTTCAATGAAAAGAAAGCAGGGAACCCGTCTGGGTTCATGTCTTTGATTCGGGGTGAAAACAAGGGAACCCGTCTGGGTTCCTTGTCAAGGATTAAAAAAAGGGTTTTCAGAGAAAATAAAAAAGTTAGAGTCGCCAGTTGAATTTTAGGATAAAACAACGAACCGTTAAAGAAATAGACTCCGGCCTACGAACCCAAAGATGGATTCGGGGGTAAGGTTACGAATTTGACAATCAAAATCGTCAAACCTGCCTATTCAAACGAATAGACTCTACTAGAATTAAATTAAAGCGAAAGATTGAAAAAGAGGGAGGAACTGAATAAATTTCACGAGTTTATCATTAATGTCATGCAAAGAAACGAAAGAAAAGATACAAAAGAAAATAAAATTACATTATACACATTAATACAAGAATCACGCTAACCTTTAATGAAGTAGCATGCAAAGGAGAGAAAAGAGAGAGAACACACTAGTGTCAATACTCCTAGTATATTCTCGGGTGTCTTTGGAAGGGAAAGAAGGGTTTAATTTATAGTGGAGTAGGAGGAATAGGGGGTGCGTTTAGGGTTTAGGTTAAGTTGCCGCGACGAAATTGAGCCCAGGAAACCCAGACGGGTTCTCGCCGAATGAGCTTTGGCCCAAAGAACCCAGACGGTTCTCTGGTGAGCCAGGCTCAGGCCCAAAGAACCCAGACGGGTTCCTGCTCGTTTTTCGGGCTATTAAGCTTGTTGTCGGGCTAGAAATGAGATGGGTTTGCATGCTACTCAACTATTCGGCTAGCTTATTTTCTAAAACTAGTGCTAAAATACTGATACAAAATTCAGCGTCTACAGATAGCCCCCACTTTGATCGAGTTTGAGTAAAACGATGATCAAAGTAGTCTTGATGATCTTGGATATGAATCAGAAGCCTGTTTTGAAGCTGGTTGTCGCTTGGAAGCTGGGTCCTGCGTCGATGTCGATGTGATGTTCATCGCATTTTGAAGGCCAATGTCGCATTGTGAAGGCCCGACAATGGCCCTCGTCGCATTGTGAAGGCTCGACGATGGCCGTTGTTGATGAAGTGTCGCGTATTAGCCCGGCGACGGCTGTTGAAGTGTCGCGTATTAGCCCGGCGACGGCTGTTGAAGTGTCGCGTATTAGCCCGGCGACGGCTGATGAAGTGTCGCGTATTAGCCCGGCGACGGCTGATTAAGTGTCGCGTATTAGCCCGGCGACGGCTGTTGAAGTGTCGCGTATTAGCCCGGCGACGGCTGTTGAAGTGTCGCAGACAGCCCGGCGACGTCATGAAGTGTCGCGTATTAGCCCGGCGACGGCTGATGTCATGTATTGTTAAGGCCCGATGACGGCCGTTGTTGATGAAGTGTCGCGTATTAGCCCGGCGACGGCTGATGAAGTGTCGCGTATTAGCCCGGCGACGGCTGTTGAAGTGTCGCGTATTAGCCCGGCGACGGCTGATGAAGTGTCGCGTATTAGCCCGGCGACGGCTGATGAAGTGTCGCGTATTAGCCCGGCGACGGCTGTTGAAGTGTCGCGTATTAGCCCGGCGACGGCTGATGAAGTGTCGCGTATTAGCCCGACGACGGCTGATGATGTCATGTATTGTTAGGGCCCGATGACGGCCGCTGGTGAAGAAATGTCGCGTATTAGCCCGGCGTCGGCTGATGGTGTCATGTATTGTCAGGGCCCGATGACGGCCGCTGGTGGAGAAATGTCGCCAGCGTATGACGGCTGATGGTGTCATGTATTGTTAGGGCCCGATGACGGCCGCTGTATTTCGCGCATTGTCCTGCAAGAAAGAAAGAAAGAAGGCATCAGTTTATTTGAAAATCAGAACGAGTCAGAGAATTTACCTGTCAGTTGTGCTTTAGCTCTCGGAAGTGGGCTAAAGTTTGCCATTGCTTTGGGCTTGAATTAGAGTGACGAATTTGGGCCTATTTGGGCTGTGATGAGCTTGGGCCGGTTGCAAGGAACCCGTCTGGAGTCCGTAAGGCCCATTTTCGTTGTAAACGCATCGGGGCCGGTAAATTGGGCTCTACACAAGAGAAAGAACCCGTCTGAGAACCTGAAGGCCCATTTTCGTTTGCAAAATTCGACTGGGCCGATGCGTTGAGCTCTGCAAAATGGAACCCGTCTGAGATTTGGTCGCGTGCGTTGGGCCGGCCAATTGAAATTTTTTTTTTTACGCTGGGCCGGTTTCTGCGTTGGGCCTGCAAATGCCAATGCAACTGGGCCGGCTTTCTCTTCTCTTTTTTTTTTTCTTTTTTTTTTCTTGGCCAATGCATGGATAGATTTCAGGATAGATTTCCGGCCAATGCATGCTTTCCATTATCTTCCTGCTGGGACCCACCGCTTGGCCACTTGTGTGGTGGGTATGCATCCAATTTCCCTATAAAAGGGGTGCCTCTTCATGCTTTCAATCTCACACCTCATCCTTCACTTCCACTTCTTACTCAACTACACCTCTCATCCTTCATTCATTAGTTAGGAAGCAATGGTTAGGAAAGCTAGGGATCCGCCCGTTCAACCCCATGCAGCAAACTGGGCACATGAAATGTCCTCCCGGCGAGCATGGACTCCCCGGCCCGGTTGGGAACCGTCGGAATTAGTGCCCGAACCATGGAACCACGTATGGCATAAGCATTCACATGTCCGGGTAATGTCTTCTTCTCGACTTTGCTTTTGGTTTTAGCTTAAATTTGCAAGTAGAAATGTTTAATTCTAGCTTGTTGATTTAGCTAATATTGTTGAAATAATCAATCACCCGTATTGTTCAAATCGAGCTTTAGAGAACCGAAAATGATAGACCGTTTTTTCAGAATGGAACGTATAGATAACCCATCTCAGTTTCTGCCCAAATCCATCTCTTCAATTTAGACGAAAAGGCCCAAATTTTTCGGCCCAAGGTTTCTATGACAGAAACCGTCCGCGTTCCGGCCTTTTTCTTTTTTTTTGTGCGTTGGGCTGATGCGGCCCAATCTTCGGCTGAGCCCAATCCCTCAAGAACCCGTCTGCGTTTTGCATGGCTGGGTCGAAAAACGAGGCCCAGTTTCTTGGGTGGGCTGGAAGAAAACATAGCCCAGCCCCCATGTAGGTGGTCAGAACCCGTCTGGGTTCCAGAAAGTGGGCGGCCCAATTTCTTGTGAACTCATTCGACTTTGGCCCATCTGCGTTTGTCCTTGGTTGGGCCAAAAAGCGAGGCCCAAACCAGTCATAAACCCGGCTGCCATCAAGGTGGGCCAAAAGCGAGGCCCAAATCCCATTTTGAAAGAACCCGTCTGGGTTGCTATTAGTGAGCGGCCCAATTTCTTGTGAACTCATCCGACTTGGCCCATCTGCGTTTGCCTTTAGTGAGCGGCCCAATTTCTTGTGAACTCATCCGACTTGGCCCATTTGCGTTTGCCTTGGGTTGGGCCGAGAAGCGAGGCCCAAACCAGTCAGGAAAACCGTCTGCGCTTTTGTGAGCGGCCCATTTGCGTTTTTGCATTTTGAAGAACCCGTCTGCGTTTCTAGAGGGCCAAAAGCGAGGCCCAATTGTCTTGGGTGGGCCGGAAGAAAATGAGGCCCAGCCCTTTTCCTCTGTCGTAACCCGGCTGCGTTCTCTTTGATTTGGGCCGAAAACAGCGGGGCTCAACCTCTTTTCTTGGGTGGGCCGAAGAAAACTAGGCCCAGCCTCCTTTCGCCTTAATGGAACCCGTCTGGGTTCTTAGGTGTGGGCCGAAACCTTAGAACCCGTCTTGGTTGTGTTCTTTATTTGGTAGAAAGATGAATTTTTAGCCCCTAGTTTAGTGGAAGTTCAACTTAGCTTTTGCTAAACTAGGATCACTGATAGGTCCGTAGGACTTGTCTCTTTTTTGAATTTTTGTGGTGGATGAAATGGAAGCAAAGCCCAAAGGCTCAAACCTGTCTGGGCTTGGCCAAGCATCGGGCTCTTCTTTTATTTTGCGTGGGTCAGAAAAGCCTGGCCCAGATGGAATAGAAGAAGGCCCAAACTCGCTTTCGTGTCTTAGCTCTCAGGCTGATTCGTCCCGTTGCTTGTGCCGCATAGCCCCCAGTTTAGTGGCAGTTTGGTTTAACTCTTGCTAAACTGGGAGTCTATTGATAGCTGCTATACTGATGTACCCCTTTTGAATTCTTCTATCGTGGATTTTCAGGAAGATCCTCTTAGAACAGGCGGCAACATGCGGAAGCCGATCAAGGTGGTGGAGCATTTCGTGGAGGATAACTGGGCACTCACCCTACTAGAAGAGTCGGGGTTTGATCTCTTTTGGAGATGTGTTAAGGCCTGGGAACCTTGCACACCACGGGTAATGGGGCGTGCGCTTGCGGAGAGATTCTGGGGTTCTACCAACACCTTCCACCTCCCGGTAGGAGAAATGACCATAACCCCTGTCGATTTTGTGATGATTACCGGGCTACGCTGGGGTGGTCAAGACGTCGAATTCGACCCTGTTGTGCCAGACCAGGTGATGGAACTATTAGAGCCGGTGCTCGAACGGCGCCGATTTGGTCGAAAGATGAAGCTCTCTTATGGTTCCTTCGAGGCTGTCATCACTTCCGCTGACTTCACCCATATGGATGAGTTTCAGCGTCGCTTTATTTTCCTAGCATACTTCATCTCTGCCACAATGTTTGCCAATCGAGGTGATGATGTTTATTTGACCTGGATGAAGAATCTCCTCGATCTAGAGCAAGTCATTCACCGGAATTGGGCCAAAGCTGCTTATGCCAACTTCATTCGCTGGCTTCGCGTTGGTGTACGGCCTGGTACTGATGTGGACCCATTCTTTGCGCCAGAGAGTCCGCAGGAGATGAGCGGCCCGAGCATGTGGAAGGTGCTCGAGGTAATCTTCGAGACGCTTCTCTTTTACATGCTTTTCTCTCTTTTCCTATATCGTGAGTCTCGATATTGACATATTTGCAGGTATGGGGGTACGAGTATATTAAGGGATTCGCCATCCCTACCCGACATGCTCAGACAGTGCCAGCAGCAGAACGGTGGCACAAGAACTACCTCGAGCAAAAAAAGAAGCCATTCGGGAGCTTGGATGAGCTGCGCCGCATCCTGGATCACCTTGAAGAGGTAATTTCTCTTGAATTTCTTTAGTGCTCATGTTTCCTTTACTTATGCAGGATGACGTCAATTGGAATGCCTGGGTTGGCTTCAATATTCCGCAAGACTTTGTCCCCTCACGAAATGCGGCGCATAGGGAAAGTACCCTGCGCTTGGTGATGGAGAGCCCGTCCGGTTGGGTCTGGAGCATTGGTGAGAGGTTTACGAGGCAAACCCTGGGTCATGAAAGGTGGATAATACCATCAGACCCTCCTGAGACCATGAACGATCCGTGAGCCTTGCATGCCGAGGCGTTTGTAGCAGCCAAGACGGGTTCTTGGTATACTAACCACGCATCGATGGCATCGCCCGACCAATTCTGGGAGGAATGGGAACAATATCGGGACCGCCTGGCCTTCAGAAAGGTGGGGAAGAAGACCTCTATTTATTCTTTTCATATCCCTTCTATTACCGCCTAATGTGACCAATTCTTTGTTTGTTGCAGTTGGGGCCCTATTGCAAGGATGACGAGAAGAGCCAGAGTAACTCTAGGGACACAGTTTGTGGCTACCCAAGGGCGACTAGCGAGGACATCAGACCGGAACTAGAGAAGATCATGGGAAAGCCGGTAGGTGATTCCCTTTTTTCTTGCTTAGTTGCAATTTGCTCAAACCTTGACCAATTTTCCTCATTTTGTGCAGTGGCGATGGAAACAGGCGAAAGGCTTTCTCAAAAATTACTTCACACTTAAATGGGCTCGCGAGAAAGACCTTGCAGGTTCTGTGGTCGGGGGCGCAGACATGGATGATGATGATGCACGCCTCGCCCCGTGGATCCTCCTCGCCGTTCAGATGCGCAAGTGCCTCGTGGCCGGTCGGAGCTGAGGGACCCTCCTCGACACTCTTCCTTCATGGCCGACGCGAGGCGGTCTTATGGGGGTGATGCTGCTCTCCGGAGGCACGGGGAGAGGAGTAGGCGGAGCACGGGCACGCCGGCGCACGATGATCGTGGGAAAGGTATCTTGCTTGAAGATAGTCATTCAACCAGTTCCCACTATGGAGACACGGATTTTGGCCACGACTTTCAGCGGTCTGTGGAGAACAGCATATCATCCATGTCTTTAGGTGGGCGCGGGCATCAGGCGGGGTCTCATGATCATGGGAATTCTCGCCGGAGCCGCGGCTCTCGACGTGGCACTCCCAGCTTTATGGTGGAGACGTGCTCTGAGTCTAGCGTTGCTGGTGGAGCTGCGTGCGACGAGCAGGAAGGCATTTCACTGTATTTGGATACTCCTCCAGAATCTCGTCATTCGGGGTCTAGGCACCAACCTTCTCATCCTTCGCCTCGCATTCTATGGAATGCCCGAGCACGCCTCGCACCGATCGGATTTGGGTTTTCCTTTCGCGGCGCCGATCTCATGGTGCCGCGGTGATTCGGGTGCATCTATGGGGTATAACTGTGCCCTCGCAGATGACGCCTCATCAGTGCTTCCGTCTCAACCAGTCGTTCCCGTTACTCCTTCGCAAGGGGGTTTGGAACAGCCTCGATCGTCTGGATGGGGAACGCAAACTCAGGAATGGTCGGGGTGGCCTGTCCCAGAGCCTGTAGTAAGAACTTCTTGGCCTGCTCCACAGGGGTGGCCTGGAGATAATCAAGAGTGGCAAGTTCCAGAACACTCTTGGCTTAACGCGGGCAGCATCGAAGTGTTGCACCTGTCCGGCTCAGGCGGTGATACAGAGGTGGTAGACTCCTCCTACTATCAATGGGACACTTACTTTGGAGCTGGTGGAAGCGGAGCCCATGGGGCTGATAGCGCCAGTGGTGGTGGTGGAGATCAGGCATGATGAGGATGCAGGGTCTTTTATGCAATGAACTTATGTAATGCTTATGTACGACTTTCATTATGCACCTAGGACGATGTAATGCAATGATTTTTTTTTTTTTTTAACTAATGCGAACTACTAATGTAACACTTATGCGGTGACGACGCTATGCAATGCACTTCTTTTATTTTCATGTACCCTTATGCACAACAATGCCATGCGATATGCAATCTACATGGTGGGATTACTCCCACTTCCCCAAACGAAAAAGACCAAAATAAAAAACCGAGAATTACACACTACAAGTAAGTTCGAGCTACAGTTTCGGGGCCGGCGAAGACATTTGATATTGGGATTTTCTATGTGCTGCTGAAACATTCTGGGATAAGGAATTTTCGATTAAAACAAAATCATTTCAACAAGCAAGCACAAAGATTAATTTGGACAAGATCAAAACTCAGTTCGAAAGAGATAGGAAGAAATTTTCGAAACTTAAGGGAGAGAACAAGTAACTCAGTGGCATAAGTCTGCCAACAGTTCGAAGAATAATGCAAATATGCGCGGTTGGTTATGGACGTAAGCTAGCCAGAAAGAGCAAAAACTCTCATAGGAAAGAATGAACACTCAAACACTCGATTTTGAATTTGTATGTGGGTTTCTCTCATACTCAAACCAATAGAAACAGACTACCATATGCTTGGTAAGAACCTCGCTCTCCACTACTGGTATGCAATGCACAAGTGACAATCAAAAGGACTTTCTCGGGTTATAATGGGGCTTAGGCTAGGGTAAGGAGCGGTAAAATTTGGGAATGAGGAGTTAAAAGCCATGCTTGGATTGATTTTCAATGAAATCCTCTAAATTCTCCTTCTCACTTAATGTATGCAAAGCGTTTCACCTTCCACCCTAAAACATCTCAACCGAATACAACCAAGTCAAAGTTTTCTGAACTTTAAGTTGCGTCTCCCCAATCGCCCTTTTATTTTTGAAACTCTTTTTTTTTTATTGATTTTTTTTTTATTTTTGATTTTTTTTGTGGGTGATCGGGGAGAAGAAATCTCTATTATAACTTCGACTTTGAACAGCATAACCAAATTCGCTCAAGATATGGGACTTTCAGATTCTCCCAGACTTCATATTTTGCTCACACCAAATCAATTGTTCCCTCCCAAAAATGACAGACTTTCATCCAACCAAGCAAGGCAAAGGGATACTGGATATCATAGGCTAAGGCTTGTACTGTCAGGGTTCAAACATGAAAAAGGGATAAGCAAAGGCTAGGCGGGACAAAAAGAACGGTAAATACAATGTAGGAAAGGCTATTTGGCTATGTAGCTTAAAAAGAAAATCGAATGCCTCAATCACTTTGTCACAGTGTGTAATGCAAACATGTAGTCTCAAGCAAGATGCAAAACAAGTTCTAGAGATGCGACTAATGGGTGAGTCACTCAGGGGATCATGGAATTGATGAAAATGATCAATTCAAAATTTAGGCAATGTGGACTCACGGGATGGGGCTCAATCAACTAAACTTAGCCCAAAGATTTGCGGCACGCACATTTATACTTTCTAAGATAGTCAAAGCAGTCAGATACGTCTTCTATTACTGGTCTCAAAATCAGAAGGTTTGAAGAAAAGGTTTCAAAAACTTTTGAGATCTCATCCAGATTTTTCTAAGTGAAGCAAGTTAAGCTGGAAAAAGGTCGATTTTCAGAAAAGGTCAAGGACTCTTTTTTTGTTTTTTTTTCTTTATTTTACTTTTTTTTTTAACCTTACGACTAAAACTGATATGATGCTCATGCAATGCAACATGCGACCTACATGATGGGAGACTTATGCAATGCAATATGCGACTAAAACTGACATGATGCTCATGCAATGCAACATGCGACCTAGCATGCGGACTGACAACATTAATCGTCTATTGGGTCCTTACTTGGATCGAGTCACGATCGCTTTCGGTTTCGGGCTCAGATTCAAGTAACGGACGCAATGGGGATTAGACTCAGGGAATATCATAAAGGGCCGAATAGGATCATCAGCAAGGCATTGGGCTATCCGTGAAGCGGTCGGGCGAAGAGAAGAGAAGGCGGTGGATTAGGAAACCCGTCTGGGTTCCTCTTCCCCTAACTGGGCCCCGTTCCGTCAATTACCAGCAGATGGGCCAGTCTTGATGGCCAAGAACCCGTCTGGGTTTTTGATGCGCTGGACCCACACTGACGGACAATTGACACGAATGCGTCGACTCTGACAGGCCAGAAACCCGTCTGGGTTTCTGATAAGCCAAAATGCACCTCGCATGTTCCTACGCGGACTAGAACGACTCCCGACTCATGAATGGGTTGAATATTCGGACCCGACGACTGCTTACAACTGGCTCTAAAACTCTTTACAAAATAAATTTACATAACGTATACATGGACTCGAAACTCTTTACAAACTCTACAGCATATACACAGATCCTTTACAAAAAATGGATTCTAATCTTCTTTACAAAAATAAAACACATAGCATACAAATGCGGGATTAGCCTAACCATGACTCAAGGTTCAGGGTTTTTCTAGGTTTAGGGAGATGAATAGGGTACCACATGTTCTCGCCCCGGTGCATTTTCCTTATGGAATTCATAGGAAAAATGTGTGGGGTGTTGCTCTTTGGGTTTCAAGGAAACCTTTAGAGTGTAACATGGGGAGAGGAGAGATCAAATGCTTGGCGATGTAAGTGCATCCCACAAGTAGTGACCTCCCGCTCTCGGGGTTGATTCCTAGTTTTAAAACCTAAACCAACGCTTTTGTGCTCCCCAGCCATAAAGGCCCAAGAGTAGCCTGGTATGCAATATGCCTAAAACAATGAAAAAAATGTGAAATAAATTAATTCCTCCTTTTTTACAAAAAACACTAAAATTCAATTCTTTCAAGTTTTACCCTCTTTTTAAGTTTAAGTCCCCAGTGGAGTCGCCAATCTGTAGACACCGAAAAAATCGATCGATCGATGACCTTTTTCGCGGCGCTACTTAAAAGTATGATTGGGAGCCGACTAGGATTGCTTAACCTTAAATAAGGTTGAACTTTTAAGAATGCTTGTAATTGACAAATTGATTTAACCCCGAAACTCGACTTTCTTAAAAAAAGACGAAAAGAGAAAGAAAAAGAAAAAAGAAGAAGAAAAAAACACCAGGAACCCGTCTGGGTTCCAACAGACAAAACCGAGAGAAAAAAAAAAGAAAAAGGAACCAGAACCCGGCTGGGTTCTTTCAAAACCGAAAAGAAACAGACAGGGAACCCGTCTGGGTTCATGTCTTTGATTCGGGGTGAAAACAAGGGAACCCGTCTGGGTTCCTTGTCAAGGATCAAAAAAAGGGTTTTCAGAGAAAATAAAAAAGTTAGAGTCGCCAGTTGAATTTTAGGATAAATCAACGAACCGTTAAAGAAATAGACTCCGGCCTACGAACCCAAAGACGGATTCGGGGGTAAGGTTACGAATTTGACAATCAAAATCGTCAAACCCGCCTATTCAAACGAATAGACTCTACTAGAATTAAATTAAAGCGAAAGATTGAAAAAGAGGGAGGAACTGAATAAATTTCACGAGTTTATCATTAATGTCATGCAAAGAAACGAAAGAAAAGATACAAAAGAAAATAAAATTACATTATACACATTAATACAAGAATCACGCTAACCTTTAATGAAGTAGCATGCAAAGGAGAGAAAAGAGAGAGAACACACTAGTGTTAATACTCCTAGTATATTCTCGGGTGTCTTTGGAAGGGAAAGAAGGGTTTAATTTATAGTGGAGTAGGAGGAATAGGGGGTGCGTTTAGGGTTTAGGTTAAGTTGCCGCGACGAAATTGAGCCCAGGAAACCCAGACGGGTTCCTGCCGAGCTGAGCCAGGCTTTGGCCCAAAGAACCAGACGGTTCTCTGAAATGAGCGTGCTCAGGCCCAAAGAACCCAGACGGGTTCCTGCTCGTTTTTCGGGCTATTAAGCTTGTTGTCGGGCTAGAAATGAGATGGGTTTGCATGCTACTCAACTATTCGGCTAGCTTATTTTCTAAAACTAGTGCTAAAATACTGATACAAAATTCAGCGTCTACAGATAGCCCCCACTTTGATCGAGTTTGAGTAAAACGATGATCAAAGTAGTCTTGATGATCTTGGATATGAATCAGAAGCCTGTTTTGAAGCTGGTTGTCGCTTAGAAGCTGGGTCCTGCGTCGATGTCGATGTGATGTTCATCGCATTGTGAAGGCCAATGTCGCATTGTGAAGGCCCGACAATGGCCCTCGTTGCATTGTGAAGGCTCGACGATGGCCGTTGTTGATGAAGTGTCGCGTATTAGCCCGGCGACGGCTGATGAAGTGTCGCGTATTAGCCCGGCGACGGCTGTTGAAGTGTCGCGTATTAGCCCGGCGACGGCTGTTGAAGTGTCGCGTATTAGCCCGGCGACGGCTGATGAAGTGTCGCGTATTAGCCCGGCGACGGCTGTTGAAGTGTCGCGTATTAGCCCGGCGACGGCTGATGAAGTGTCGCGTATTAGCCCGGCGACGGCTGATGAAGTGTCGCGTATTAGCCCGGCGACGGCTGGTGAAGTGTCGCGTATTAGCCCGGCGACGGCTGATGTCATGTATTGTTAAGGCCCGATGACGGCCGTTGTTGATGAAGTGTCGCGTATTAGCCCGGCGACGGCTGATGAAGTGTCGCGTATTAGCCCGGCGACGGCTGTTGAAGTGTCGCGTATTAGCCTGGCGACGGCTTTTGAAGTGTCGCGTATTAGCCCGGCGACGGCTGTTGAAGTGTCGCGTATTAGCCCTGCGACGGCTGATGAAGTGTCGCGTATTAGCCCGGCGACGGCTAGTGAAGTGTCGCGTATTAGCCCGGCGACGGCTGATGAAGTGTCGCGTATTAGCCCGGCGACGGCTGATGATGTCATGTATTGTTAGGGCCCGATGACGGCCGCTGGTGGAGAAATGTCGCGTATTAGCCCGGCGTCGGCTGATGGTGTCATGTATTGTCAGGGCCCGATGACGGCCGCTGGTGGAGAAATGTCGCGTATTAGCCCGGCGACGGCTGATGGTGTCATGTATTGTTAGGGCCCGATGACGGCCGCTGTATTTCGCGCATTGTCCTGCAAGAAAGAAAGAAAGAAGGCATCAGTTTATTTGAAAATCAGAACGAGTCAGAGAATTTACCTGTCAGTTGTACTTTAGCTCTCGGAAGTGGGCTGAAGTTTGCCATTGCTTTGGGCTTGAATTAGAGTGACGAATTTGGGCCTATTTGGGCTGTGATGAGCTTGGGCCGGTTGCAAGGAACCCATCTGGAGTCCGTAAGGCCCATTTTCGTTGTAAACGCATCGGGGCCGGTAAATTGGGCTCTACACAAGAGAAAGAACCCGTCTGAGAACCTGAAGGCCCATTTTCGTTTGCAAAATTCGACTGGGCCGATGCGTTGAGCTCTGCAAAATGGAACCCGTCTGAGATTTGGTCGCGTGCGTTGGGCCGGCCAATTGAAATTTTTTTTTTTACGCTGGGCCGGTTTCTGCGTTGGGCCTGCAAATGCCAATGCAACTGGGCCGGCTTTCTCTTCTCTTTTTTTTTTCTTTTTTTTTTCTTGGCCAATGCATGGATAGATTTCAGGATAGATTTCCGGCCAATGCATGCTTTCCATTATCTTCCTGCTGGGACCCACCGCTTGGCCACTTGTGTGGTGGGTATGCATCCAATTTCCCTATAAAAGGGGTGCGTGCCTCTTCATGCTTTCAATCTCACACCTCATCCTTCACTTCCACTTCTTACTCAACTACACCTCTCATCCTTCATTCATTAGTTAGGAAGCAATGGTTAGGAAAGCTAGGGATCCGCCCGTTCAACCCCATGCAGCAAACTGGGCACATGAAATGTCCTCGTGACATGGACTCCTTGATTGGGAACCGTCGGAATTAGTGCCCGAACCATGGAACCACGTATGGCATAAGCATTCACATGTCCGGGTAATGTCTTCTTCTTGACTTTGCTTTTGGTTTTAGCTTAAATTTGCAAGTAGAAATGTTTAATTCTAGCTTGTTGATTTAGCTAATATTGTTGAAATAATCAATCACCCGTATTGTTCAAATCGAGCTTTAGAGAACCGAAAATGATAGACCGTTTTTTCAGAATGGAACGTATAGATAACCCATCTCAGTTTCTGCCCAAATCCATCTCTTCAATTTAGACGAAAAGGCCCAAATTTTTATTGAGGTTTTATGATGAAACCGTCCGCGTTCCGGCCGTTTTCTTTTTTTTTGTGCGTTGGGCTGATGCGGCCCAATCTTCGGCTGAGCCCAATCCCTCAAGAACCCGTCTGCGTTTTGCATGGCTGGGTCAAAAAACGAGGCCCAGTTTCTTGGGTGGGCTGGAAGAAAACATAGCCCAGCCCCCATGTAGGTGGTCAGAACCCGTCTGGGTTCCAGAAAGTGGGCGGCCCAATTTCTTGTGAACTCATTCGACTTTGGCCCATCTGCGTTTGTCCTTGGTTGGGCCAAAAAGCGAGGCCCAAACCAGTCATAAACCCGGCTGCCATCAAGGTGGGCCAAAAGCGAGGCCCAACTCCCAGTTTGAAAGAACCCGTCAGGTTGCTATTAGTGAGCGGCCCAATTTCTTGTGAACTCATCCGACTTGGCCCATCTGCGTTTGCCTTTAGTGAGCGGCCCAATTTCTTGTGAACTCATCCGACTTGGCCCATTTGCGTTTGCCTTGGGTTGGGCCGAGAAGCGAGGCCCAAACCAGTCAGGAAAACCGTCTGCGCTTTTGTGAGCGGCCCATTTGCGTTTTTGCATTTTGAAGAACCCGTCTGCGTTTCTAGAGGGCCAAAAGCGAGGCCCAATTGTCTTGGGTGGGCCGGAAGAAAATGAGGCCCAGCCCTTTTCCTCTGTCGTAACCTGGCTGCGTTCTCTTTGATTTGGGCCGAAAACAGCGGGGCTCAACCTCTTTTCTTGGGTGGGCCGAAGAAAACTAGGCCCAACCTCCTTTCGCCTTAATGGAACCCGTCTGGGTTCTTAGGTGTGGGCCGAAACCTTAGAACCCGTCTTGGTTGTGTTCTTTATTTGGGCCGAAAGATGATTTTTTTTTAGCCCCCTAGTTTAGTGGAAGTTCAACTTAGCTTTTGCTAAACTAGGGATCACTTGATAGGCTGCCGTAGGGACTTGTCTCTTTTTTGAATTTTTGTGGTGGATGAAATGGAAGCAAAGCCCAAAGGCTCAAACCTGTCTGGGCTTGGCCAAGCATCGGGCTCTTCTTTTATTTTGCGTGGGTCAGAAAAGCCTGGCCCAGATGGAATAGAAGAAGGCCCAAACTCGCTTTCGTGTCTTAGCTCTCAGGCTGATTCGTCCCGTTGCTTGTGCTGCATAGCCCCCAGTTTAGTGGCAGTTTGGTTTAACTCTTGCTAAACTGGGAGTCTATTGATAGCTGCTATACTGATGTACCCCTTTTGAATTCTTCTATCGTGGATTTTCAGGAAGATCCTCTTAGAACAGGCGGCAACATGCGGAAGCCGATCAAGGTGGTGGAGCATTTCGTGGAGGATAACTGGGCACTCACCCTACTAGAAGAGTCGGGGTTTGATCTCTTTTGGAGATGTGTTAAGGCCTGGGAACCTTGCACACCACGGGTAATGGGGCGTGCGCTTGCGGAGAGATTCTGGGGTTCTACCAACACCTTCCACCTCCCGGTAGGAGAAATGACCATAACCCCTGTCGATTTTGTGATGATTACCGCCTCTGTTGGGGTGGTCAAGACGTCGTCGACCACTGTTGTGCGGACCGGTGATGGAACTATTAGAGCCGGTGCTCGAGCGGCCGATTTGGTCGAAAGATGAAGCTCTCTTATGGTTCCTTCGAGGCTGTCATCACTTCCGCTGACTTCACCCATATGGATGAGTTTCAGCGTCGCTTTATTTTCCTAGCATACTTCATCTCTGCCACAATGTTTGCCAATCGAGGTGATGATGTTTATTTGACCTGGATGAAGAATCTCCTCGATCTAGAGCAAGTCGTTCACCGGAATTGGGCCAAAGCTGCTTATGCCAACTTCATTCGGCCGGCGTTGGTGTACGGCTGATCGATGTGGACCCATTCTTTGCGCCAGAGTCCGCGGAGATGGCGGCGGCGTGGAAGGTGCTCGAGGTAATCTTCGAGACGCTTCTCTTTTACATGCTTTTCTCTCTTTTCCTATATCGTGAGTCTCGATATTGACATATTTGCAGGTATGGGGGTACGAGTATATTAAGGGATTCGCCATCCCTACCCGACATGCTCAGACAGTGCCAGCAGCAGAACGGTGGCACAAGAACTACCTCGAGAAAAAAAAGAAGCCATTCGGGAGCTTGGATGAGCTGCGCCGCATCCTGGATCACCTTGAAGAAGTAATTTCTCTTGAATTTCTTTAGTGCTCATGTTTCCTTTACTTATGCAGGATGACGTCAATTGGAATACCTGGGTTGGCTCCAATATTCCGCAAGACTTTGTCCCCTCACGAAATGCGGCGCATAGGGATAGTACCCTGCGCTTGGTGATGGAGAGCCCGTCCGGTTGGGTCTGGAGCATTGGTGAGAGGTTTACGAGGCAAACCCTGGGTCATGAAAGGTGGATAACACCATCAGACCCTCCTGAGACCATGAACGATCCGCGAGCCTTGCATGCCGAGGCGTTTGTAGCAGCCAAGACGGGTTCTTGGTATACTAACCACGCATCGATGGCATCGCCCGACCAATTCTGGGAGGAATGGGAACAATATCGGGACGCTGGCCTTGAAAGGTGGGGAAGACCTCTATTTATTCTTTTCATATCCCTTCTATTACCGCCTAATGTGACCAATTCTTTGTTTGTTGCGATTGGGGCCCTATTGCAAGGATGACGAGAAGAGCGAGGTAACTCTAGGGACACGGTTGTAGCTACCCAGGCGACTAGCGAGGACATCGACCGAACTAGAGAAGATCATGGAAGCCGGTAGGTGATTCCCTTTCCTTGCTTAGTTGCAATTTGCTCAAACCTGACCAATTTTCCTCATTTTGTGCGATGGCGATGGAAGCAAGCGAAGGCTTTCTCAAAATTACTTCACACTTAAATGGGCTCGCGAGAAAGACCTTGCGAGGTTACGTGGTCGAAGCGCGACATGGATGATGATGCGATCTCGTCTGTGGATCCTCCTCGCCGATCGCAAGTGCCTCGTGGCGGTCGAGCCGAGGACCCTCCTCGACACTCTTCCTTCATGGCCGACGCGAGGCGGTCTTATGGGGGTGATGCTGCTCTCCGGAGGCACGGGGAGAGGAGTAGGCGGAGCACGGGCACGCCGGCGCACGATGATCGTGGGAAAGGTATCTTGCTTGAAGATAGTCATTCAACCAGTTCCCACTATGGAGACACGGATTTTGGCCACGACTTTCGATGCATGGAGAACAAAGATATCATCCATGTCTTTAGGTGGGCGCGGGCATCAGGCGGGGTCTCATGATCATGGGAATTCTCGCCGGAGCCGCGGCTCTCGACGTGGCACTCCCAGCTTTATGGTGGAGACGTGCTCCGATTCTAGCGCTGTTGGTGGAGCTGCGTGTGGCGGCGTGAAGGCATTTCATCAGTATTTGGATACTCCGAATCTCATCATTCGGGTCAGCGCCAACCTTCTCATCCTTCGCCGCACTTCTATGGAATGCCCGAGCACGCCTCGCACCGATCGTGGATTTGGGTTTTGGTACTTCCTTTGCGGTCGATCCTCTTGGTGCCAGCGGTGATTCGGTGCATCTATGGGTATAATGTGCCCTCGCAGATGACGCCTCATCGGTGCTTCCGTCTCAACCATGCGTTCCGCTACTCCTTCGCAAGGGGGTTTGGAGCAGCCTCGATCGTCTGGATGGGGAACGCAAACTCAGGAATGGTCGGGGTGGCCTGTCCCAGAGCCTGTAGTAAGAACTTCTTGGCCTGCTTCACAGGGGTGGCCTGGAGATAATCAAGAGTGGCAAGTTCCAGAACACTCTTGGCTTAACGCTGGCGATCAAGTTGCACTGTCCGCTCAGGCGGTGATACAGAGGTGGTAGACTCCTCCTACTATCAATGGGACACTTACTTTGGAGCTGGTGGAAGCGGAGCCCATGGGGCTGATAGCGCCAGTGGTGGTGGTGGAGATCAGGCACGATGAGGATGCAGGGTCTTTTATGCAATGAACTTATGTAATGCTTATGTACGACTTTCATTATGCACCTAGGACGATGTAATGCAATGATTTTTTTTTTTTTAACTAATGCGAACTACTAATGTAACACTTATGCGGTGACGACGCTATGCAATGCACTTCTTTTATTTTCATGTACCCTTATGCACAACAATGCCATGCGATATGCAATCTACATGGTGGGATTACTCCCACTTCCCCAAACGAAAAAGACCAAAATAAAAAACCGAGAATTACACACTACAAGTAAGTTCGAGCTACAGTTTCGGGGCCGGCGAAGACATTTGATATTGGGATTTTCTATGTGCTGCTGAAACATTCTGGGATAAGGAATTTTCGATTAAAACAAAATCATTTCAACAAGCAAGCACAAAGATTAATTTGGACAAGATCAAAACTCAGTTCGAAAGAGATAGGAAGAAATTTTCGAAACTTAAGGGAGAGAACAAGTAACTCAGAGGCATAAGTCTGCCAACAGTTCGAAGAATAATGCAAATATGCGCGGTTGGTTATGGACGTAAGCTAGCCAGAAAGAGCAAAAACTCTCATAGGAAAGAATGAACACTCAAACACTCGATTTTGAATATGTATGTGGGTTTCTCTCATACTCAAACCAATAGAAGCAGACTACCATATGCTTGGTAAGAACCTCGCTCTCCACTACTGGTATGCAATGCACAAGTGACAATCAAAAGGACTTTCTCGGGTTGTAATGGGGCTTAGGCTAGGGTAAGGAGCGGTAAAATTTGGGAATGAGGAGTTAAAAGCCATGCTTGGATTGATTTTCAATGAAATCCTCTAAATTCTCCTTCTCACTTAATGTATGCAAAGCGTTTCACCTTCCACCCTAAAACATCTCAACCGAATACAACCAAGTCAAAGTTTTCTGAACTTTAAGTTGCGTCTCCCCAATCGCCCTTTTATTTTTGAAACTCTTTTTTTTATTGATTTTTTTTTGATTTTTTGAATTTTTTTTTGTGGGTGATCGGGGAGAAGAAATCTCTATTATAACTTCGACTTTGAACAGCATAACCAAATTCGCTCAAGATATGGGACTTTCAGATTCTCCCAGACTTCATATTTTGCTCACACCAAATCAATTGTTCCCTCCCAAAAATGACAGACTTTCATCCAACCAAGCAAGGCAAAGGGATACTGGATATCATAGGCTAAGGCTTGTACTGTCAGGGTTCAAACATGAAAAAGGGATAAGCAAAGGCTAGGCGGGGCAAAAAGAACGGTAAATACAATGTAGGGAAGGCTATTTGGCTATGTAGCTTAAAAAGAAAATCGAATGCCTCAATCACTTTGTCACGGTGTGCAATGCAAACATGTAGTCTCAAGCAAGATGCAAAACAAGTTCTAGAGATGCGACTAATGGGTGAGTCACTCAGGGGATCATGGAATTGATGAAAATGATCAATTCAAAATTTAGGCAATGTGGACTCACGGGATGGGGCTCAATCAACTAAACTTAGCCCAAAGATTTGCGGCACGCACATTTATACTTTCTAAGATAGTCAAAGCAGTCAGATACGTCTTCTATTACTGGTCTCAAAATCAGAAGGTTTGAAGAAAAGGTTTCAAAAACTTTTGAGATCTCATCCAGATTTTTCTAGGTGAAGCAAGTTAAGCTGGGAAAAAGGTCGATTTTCAGAAAAGGTCAAGGACTCTTTTTTTGTTTTTTTTTTCTTTACTTTACTTTTTTTTTTTAACCTTACGACTAAAACTGATATGATGCTCATGCAATGCAACATGCGACCTACATGATGGGAGACTTATGCAATGCAATATGCGACTAAAACTGACATGATGCTCATGCAATGCAACATGCGACCTAGCATGCGGACTAACAACATTAATCGTCTATTGGGTCCTTACTTGGATCGAGTCACGATCGCTTTCGGTTTCGGGCTCAGATTCAAGTAACGGACGCAATGGGGATTAGACTCAGGGAATATCATAAAGGGCCGAATAGGATCATCAGCAAGGCATTGGGCTATCCGTAGTGAAGCGGTGGGCGAAGAGAAGAGAGCGGTCGGGTTAGGAAACCCGTGCGGTTCCTCTTCCTTAATCGGGCCCCGTTAGTCAATTACAGCCAGATGGGCCACCGATGGCCAAGAACCCGTCTGGGTTTTTGATGCGCTGGACCCACACTGACGGACAATTGACACGAATGGGTCGACTCTGACAGGCCAGAAACCCGTCTGGGTTTCTGATAAGCAAAAATGCACCTCGCATGTTCCTACGCGGACTAGAACGACTCCCGACTCATGAATGGGTTGAATATTCGGACCCGACGACTGCTTACAACTGGACTCTAAAACTCTTTACAAAATAAATTTACATAACGTATACATGGACTCGAAACTCTTTACAAACTCTACAGCATATACACATATCCTTTACAAAAAATGGATTCTAATCTTCTTTACAAAAATAAAACACATAGCATACAAATGCGGGATTAGCCTAACCATGACTCTAGGTTCAGGGTTTTTCTAGGTTTAGGGAGATGAATAGGGTACCACATGTTCTCGCCCCGGTGCATTTTCCTTATGGAATTCATAGGAAAAATGTGTGGGGTGTTGCTCTTTGGGTTTCAAGGAAACCTTTAGAGTGTATCATGGGGAGGGGAGAGATCAAATGCTTGGCGATGTAAGTGCATCCCACAAGTAGTGACCTCCCGCTCTCGGGGTTGATTCCTAGTTTTAAAACCTAAACCAACGCTTTTGTGCTCCCCAGCCATAAAGGCCCAAGAGTAGCCTGGTATGCAATATGCCTAAAACAATGAAAAAAATGTGAAATAAATTAATTCCTCCTTTTTTACAAAAAACACTAAAATTCAATTCTTTCAAGTTTTACCCTCTTTTTAAGTTTAAGTCCCCAGTGGAGTCGCCAATCTGTAGACACCGAAAAAATCGATCGATCGATGACCTTTTTCGCGGCGCTACTTAAAAGTATGATTGGGAGCCGACTAGGATTGCTTAACCTTAAATAAGGTTGAACTTTTAAGAATGCTTTTAATTGACAAATTGATTTAACCCCGAAACTCGACTTTCTTAAAAAAGACGAAAAGAGAAAGAAAAAGAAAAAAGAAGAAGAAAAAAACACCAGGAACCCGCAGGTTCCAAATGCATAAAACCGAGAGAAAAAAAAAAAGAAACAGGAACCCGGCTGGGTTCTTTCAAAACCGAAAAGAAACAGACAGGGAACCCGTCTGGGTTCATGTCTTTGATTCGGGGTGAAAACAAGGGAACCCGTCTGGGTTCCTTGTCAAGGATTAAAAAAAGGGTTTTCAGAGAAAATAAAAAAGTTAGAGTCGCCAGTTGAATTTTAGGATAAAACAACGAACCGTTAAAGAAATAGACTCCGGCCTACGAACCCAAAGACGGATTCGGGGGTAAGGTTACGAATTTGACAATCAAAATCGTCAAACCCGCCTATTCAAACGAATAGACTCTACTAGAATTAAATTAAAGCGAAAGATTGAAAAAGAGGGAGGAACTGAATAAATTTCACGAGTTTATCATTAATGTCATGCAAAGAAACGAAAGAAAAGATACAAAAGAAAATAAAATTACATTATACACATTAATACAAGAATCACGCTAACCTTTAATGAAGTAGCATGCAAAGGAGAGAAAAGAGAGAGAACACACTAGTGTCAATACTCCTAGTATATTCTCGGGTGTCTTTGGAAGGGAAAGAAGGGTTTAATTTATAGTGGAGTAGGAGGAATAGGGGGTGCGTTTAGGGTTTAGGTTAAGTTGCCGCGACGAAATTGAGCCCAGGAAACCCAGACGGGTTCCTGCCGAGCTGAGCCAGGCTTTGGCCCAGCAACCCAGACGGGTTCCTGCTGAGCTGAGCCAGGCTCAGGCCCAAAGAACCCAGACGGGTTCCTGCTCGTTTTTCGGGCTATTAAGCTTGTTGTCGGGCTAGAAATGAGATGGGTTTGCATGTTACTCAACTATTCGGCTAGCTTATTTTCTAAAACTAGTGCTAAAATACTGATACAAAATTCAGCGTCTACAATATGAGATGATTTATGGTCTTGAGAATTTATTTTTTGTGTGTAAGATATGCCTAACGACCATGTTCTTACTTGTAGATATTGTTTCTAAAACGTCTATGATTGGTGATTTGTCCACCAACGAAAAGTTGGACGGAACTAATTATGACATGTGGCACTGAAAGATTCAGTTTCTTTTGGATGAACTTGAAGTGCTAGAGCACGTCACCACCACTATGTCTACCCCTAAGACCACGAATGACGATGGGAAATACATTACCGAGACTGTTGAATACAAGTCCAACTTGGTTGCGTACCAGGTATGGAGCAAGAAAGATTGTAAGGCACGCTATACTATGTTGTATTGCATGCACGATGATCTAATAGGAGAATTTGAAAGTTATCCCACTGCTAAGGACATGTGGGATAATATTCGAATTCGATATGGTTAAACTTTGGAAACGAGGCTACATGCATTATATATTAAGTGGATATCATATACTATAGACTCGAGCCGAAGTATAGCTGAGCATATAAGAGCCATGCAGGCTATGATTCGTGATCTAAGGGCAGAAGGTATGGAACTTTCTGATCGTGAACAATGGAACAATATGCTTTGTGCACTTCCCCCTACTGACGAGAGGTGGAAATCGTTCATCACCTTAATGACTCACAGTGATCACGTCAAGACTTTTACTGATATTGCTAAACACCTAGAGCTTGAGGTTGAGCGCCTCAAGGCATCTGCTCCTCCTCCTGTAGCATTAGTTGCTAGGGTAGATAGACCCAAGGGGAACAAGTTTCGACAAGGGAAGAAGAAGAGTCCTCATCCCTCGAAAAAACTTGGTCCTAAAGGTGGGATTACTAAGAAGCAATCAAAACCTATGGGTAAAGTGGAGAAGAACATGGCACGTGTGGTGTGCTACAATTGCAGAAAGAAGGGCCATTATGCTAGGGAGTGTCCTGAGCCGGCTAAGGTACTTTCTTTATTTCCTACTGTTAAATTGCTAGTGTGTTCCCATGTATTCGTCGCTAATTCATTTCCTAATTGGATTGTAGACTCGGGAGCCATCAAAGATGTAGTGAGAGATCGAGACGGATTTGTAGACTTTCACCCTTATCCGGTGGGGATGCAGTCCGTGACTCTTGGAAATGGAACTGCAGAAGATGTTCTAGGAGTTGGAACATATCAGCTCAACTTGCGTGGAGGGAATTCGTTACTTCTTCACGATGCTTGCTATGCACATGGAGTGCGGTGTTCCTTAGTTTCATATGTGTCTTTAATGAAATTAGGTTTTCATTTTGTGTCTTGAACTGATGGTTTGGATATTTTGTATGATGGCAATTTATTTGGCCACGCGTCTTTAGTTGATGATTTTCTTATTTTGGATTTGGATAATAAGTATTATTCAAATAAAGCATCTTCTGTTTTTGTTTCATCTATTGATTCGAATTCTGATTCTATTGTATGGCATGCTAGACTTGGACATATTGGTCAAGATAGAATGAGTAGGCTTGCTAAGGAGGGTCTATTAGGCCAACTTACGCAAGTAAGATTGCCTAGATGTGAACCTTGTTTAGCAGGAAAAGCGACCAAGAAACCTTTTGGTAAATCTTTTAGGGCGCTTATTCCCTTAGAGCTCATTCATTCCGACATTTGTGGGCCTATGAATGTTTCTGCACGTAGTGGTGCCATATATTTTCTCACATTTATAGATGAATTTTCTAGATATGGATATGTGTATCTATTATCTCACTGATATGAAGCATTAGATGTGTTCAAATGCTTTGTAACAGAAGTTGAGACCAAATTGGAACGAAGGGTTAAGACTCTTCGAACCGATCGTGCTCGTGAATATCTGTCAGATATGTTCAAGGGATTTTGTGAGGAGAAGGGTATAACAAGACATCTAACGATTTCTTATACGCCTCAGCAGAATGGTGTTGCTGAGCGTAGGAACTGCACTCTACTTGACATGGTCAGGTCGATGATGGCTTAAGTTAATCTTCCAATTAGCTTTTGGGGTGATGCGTTGCTTACAACAACTTATATCTTAACTCGAGTGCCTGGTAAGAGTGTTTCTTCTACTCCGTCTGAGTTATGGAACGGTAGGAAACCTTCTTTGGATCACTTACGTCCATGGGGTTCGGCGGGCCATGTGCATAACCCGACTCATAGACATGGGAAGCTTGGTCCAAGAGCCACTAAGATGATCTTTATTAGATACCTAGAAAATTCAAAAGGATACGTAATGTACGGAGAACATCCAAATGGTGGCATGAAGGAAGTTGATTCCTGAAATGTCGATTTTCTTGAGGATGAGTTCCCAAGTATTGGTGAAATTAAAAAGGATTTGTAATTGTATGAGTTACAACAACTATCTCTCGGTGAGGAGGAGGATTTGTATACTCGTTGAATCACCGAGGATAGTAGGTTTTCTCCAACTGATGAAGATAGTGGGAGTGTTCCTACTATTTCTCCTAGAGAAAACTTGTCTCTTCAGGTTACTCAACAAGAGAATGAAGTTAGTCCTCAATCTCTAGTTATTAAACATGAGGGTAGTCCTCATGCTCAGGAACTTACATCCCAAGGGGTTATTGGGAGTGATTTTTCCCCTTTCAAGATTCCATATCTCAAAGGAAATGGGGGAGGGATCTAGATCCTGAGCCTGAATAGACACAACTATCAAGTCCTAAGCCACTTCGAAGGAGTGAACGTGGAAAAATTCCCCGACGATTTTTCCAAATCGAAGAGGAAATTTTCTTTTGTAGTCCTATGGAGTTAGAGGAACCTACCTCTTATGTAGAGGCTATTGATTCACCAAACCATAAGGAATGGATGGATGCCATGAAAGATGATTTAGACTCCATGGCAAGAAATGAAGTTTGGGAACTAGTTGATCTTCTTCCTGGACGGAAAGCTATTGGAAACAAGTGGGTTTTCAAGCTTAAGCGTCGGGTGGATGGATCACTTGACAAGTTTAAAGCTCTTTTGGTGGCGAAAGGCTTCACCCTAGTTGAAGGTATACGAAGAGACTTTTTCTCCTGTGGTGAGATTAGCCTCTATTCGCCTGCTTCTAGCCCTGATCGTCCATTTGGATTTAGAGTTGTTCCAAATGGATGTAAAGACTGCATCCCTCAATGGATATCTTGAGGATGAAATATATATGGATCGACCTGTTGGTTTAGTATCAAAAGGACAAGAAGACAAAGTTTGTCGTCTTAAGAAGTTATATATGGTCTTAAGCAGTCTTCCAGAGCGTGGTACTTTAGATTCCATGAAGCCATTACCGTTTTTGGTTTAACCATGGTTTCTGAAGACCATTGTGTATCTGTCAAGAAGACAAACGTTGGATTTGTGTTTCTAACTTTGTATGTTGACGACATATTAATAGCTGGAAGTAACTTGGAGATAATCAACACCACTAAGCAGTGGTTGTCCTTTGTCTTTGAGATGAAGGACATGGGTGAAGCTAGGTATGTCCTAGGAGTAGAAATAATTAGAGACCGATCCAGGAAACTTCTTGGTTTATGACGGGAGGACATATATCGAGAAGATTTTGGAACATTTTCGAATGCATTATTCCAAGCCCGTTGATACTCCAATAGAGAAGGGTTTAACATTAAGTCTAGAACAGTGCCCTAGAATAGATGCAGAAAAATAGAAAATGAGCAATATCCCATATGCAAGTGTCGTTGGCAGTTTGATGTATGTTATGTTGTGTACTCGACCGGACATTTGTTTTGCAGTTGGTTTGGTAAGTCGCTACCAAAGTAACCCGGGTCCTGCTCATTGGCAAGCTGTCAAGAGGATATTTCATTATCTTCGAGGGACTTCCGACTTGTTACTTTGCTATCAAGGAGGGGATCTAAAGTTAAGGGGGTATTTTGATGCTGATTGGGGAGGTGACTTAGACGAGTCCAAGTCCACCTCTAGATATGTCTTCACTCTTGGTGGGGAAGCTATATCTTTGTGCAGCAAGAAGCAAGATTGCATAGCTTTATCTACCATGGAAGCAGAGTATATATTACTTGTTGTCTCGCCGCGCAGGAGGTGGTCTGGCTAAGGAGTTTTCTTCAGGATCTACATCTCACCCCAAGGGATTGATGATCCCGTTGAGATGTGGTGTGATAATACTGCTTCTATCCAATATGCTAAGGATCCTAAGTTTCATAGGAAGGCAAAGCATATTAAGAGGCATTATCATTTTGGAAAAAATGCCATAAAGCTCAAAGAAGTCGTTGTAAAATTTTTGCTTACTAGTAAGATGATTCCAGATCCTTTAACTAAACCTACTCCAAGAGACATGTTCAAATCTCATGTAATGAGTTTAGGACTTCGTAGGTGTTAGTTCTTTCGGATATTTTATTTATTGGACATGTATAGTGAACTTTTTTTTCCCTTGGAATAAATAATGATGTGTAACGCCCCGGCCGCTCCCGGGCCGCGGACATTACCAATAATCACTTTAAGGATCGCTGATTGGCCCCACAAATCACCACGAGTCTTTTCAGCGTGCTTCGTCCTCGCTCACACGCTGCCTGGGAAAACTTCCCAGGAGGTCACCCATCCTTTGACTACTCCCAGCCAAGCACGCTTAACTGAGGAGTTCCCAACGGATGAGCTACCATAAAAGAAGGTGCACCTTGGTGATATAAGTAGTCATTTCAATCCTTTTAAGCCACACTTTGACCACGTACCCGGGGTGTTACAATCACCCCCACTTAAGCGCACAACGTCCTCGTTGTGCCACAATCCAATCCAGAATCTTTGCCCCGCTAGGTGACTGCCCATGGCTCTCCCGTCCACTGGCGCAGCTCACGGTCGCGGGTCGGCTCTGATACCATCTGTAACGCCCCGGCCCCCTCCCGGACCGCGAACATTACCGATAACCGCTTTAAGGATTGCTGACTGGCCCCACAAATCACCACGAGTCTTTCCAACGTGCTTCGTCCTCGCTCACACGCTGCCTGGGAAAACTTCCCAGGAGGTCACCCATCCTTTGACTACTCCCAGCCAAGCACGTTTAACTGAGGAGTTCCCAACGGATGAGCTACCATAAAAGAAGGTGCACCTTGATGATATAAGTAGTCATTTCAATCCTTTTAAGCCACACTTTAACTATATACCCGGGGTGTTACAATCACCCCCACTTAAGCGCACAACGTCCTCGTTGTGCCACAATACACTCCAGAATCTTTGCCCCGCTAAGTGACTGCCCATGGCTCTCGCCCACCGGCGCAGCCACGGTCCACGGGTCGGCTCGATACTATTCAGAACGCCGGCCGCTCGGACCGCGACATTACCAATAATCGCTTTAAGGATCGCGATCGCCCCACAAATCACCACGAGTCTTTCCGTGCTTCGCCTCGCACACGCCTCGAAAACTTCCCAGGAGGTCACCCATCCTTTGACTACTCCCAGCCAAGCACGCTTAACTGAGGAGTTCCCAACGGATGAGCTACCATAAAAGAAGGTGCACCTTGGTGATATAAGTAGTCATTTCAATCCTTTTAAGCCACACTTTGACCACGTACCCGGGGTGTTACATGATGTCTATTTTTTTTTCTGAGGTGTTCATTATTTTTCTTGGTTGTTTGATAAGGCATATCTGAATGTCACTAGGCTTCTGATTATCTTATCACATGGATAATCATCCCTAACACTTAAGTAGTGTGTAGGATGAAACTAAATCATATTGGCACTAGGTGTGCAATATTGATCACTATTGGTTTTCTTTAGTAGAATAAATAGTTATTTAAAGTATAGTCGCCTTAGTAAGTCTAAGATGATATTTTTTTTTAATCAGTTATAATACAACCTTATATTGAAGCCTTAGGCTGAATTTTGAGTACCAAGGAAGTTGCTTGGTGAGCAGGCTTGGTAATTGAAATCAGTTACGTGTAATAACTGGACTTATTATTCGCATGGTATAGAAAGTGATGACCTCGCCTTAGTGGGAGGTATACCGTGACACACATTTTCATATTGTGTGTGTTAATTGTTGATCTAGAGGAGTGACAACTAAATCCCTTTCTTTGTCACTATGTGATCCCACTAGACTTCGTAGTCTACTTGGATGACCCTCACATTTGATGATCTTCAAGGTGCTTTTGCCATGCCCAAACAAGTCCTCGCTGAGTTTTGCCTCCAATATTCGGTCAATTTTAAATTATCGTTTCCTTTTATTAGTTTCCGTTCTTTTTCATAGTCAAAGTAATTGCCTTTTCAATATAAGATGCAAATTCAACTTCTCAATTAACAAATGTCTGCTTTTACTGATTACATATTCGAATTAATATTCTGTGGTGGTGAATTCGGCCATGAAGAATGCAAAGGATCCTACCAAACATGTGTTCCATGTTGTGAATGACAAGATGAATCTCGGGGCCATGTAAGTTATGATGAATATGAAGGACTATGGTGGTGCTCACATTGAGGTGAAGGCATATGAGGATTACAAGTTCTTGAATTCATCGTATGTGTTGTTCTTAAGCAGCTAGAGTCTGCTAACTTGCAGAAGTTCTAATTTGAGAATAAGATTGAGAATGCAACAAAGGATACCACCAACATGAAGTTTAGGTACCCCAAATACTTGTCCATGCTGAACCATTTGAGGTTTTATTTGCCCGAGATGTACCCTAAATTGCACAGGATACTGTTTTTGGATAATGACATTGTTGTTCAAAAGATGACAGATGAAAATTGAAGAAGAAGCTTATGGGTAGTTGAGAAGGAGATGCTTATTTCAATCTAAGGGTATTCTCGACATTCAATTCTAAAATTTCAAAATTTTATTAACTTTAGTCAGCTGTCACCGTTTTCCGGTAAAAAATGGCTGGAAAGTCACCTGCTAGCCATTTGTTTAACAACTTCGTCCCCTTTGAGTGCATTAAAAAAATATGGTCCCCAACTGATCAGTTGTTAGAAATGTGTGGCACCTCCCAGCAATTTTTTGTTATAAAAGTCTATTATGATATTTTCTCAAAAATATTCCCTTCGTTCTATATTAATTGCCACTTTGTTAATCACTATCTCAAATATCACTCTTTGATTGATAATTTCTTATATAATATTTTATTAGTAATTACAACATTGTATTTTTCACGGTAGTATATATTTTTCATTAAGAATCTAATGATAGTAATTTTATATAATAAGTCATTGTATATATATTGAAAAATTTATGGTCAAAAAATTTAAATTTTGATTGCACAATTATCAAAGATGACAATTGATATGGAACATAAAATGTACATTAATAGTAATGTTGGTAACATATAATATTCGAGACTGCCATAGGAAAAAACAACAAATAAAATAAAATAAAAGTACCATTACTCAAAGTATATATAGGAATTGATCCGGTAGGAAGGTAGGAAAAAGTGATCTGGAACATACAAATCTAATCCAATGATTAATAATAAAACTACCTTCCTACTTCATAAATCAACTAGTGATTTTCGAAAAAAATAAATAAAATCAACTAGATAGATATAAGTGGCGAGAATCATGCATGAAATTAGAGAGAGAGATTTCCTTCCTTAAATTGTAGGGATTATATTATCCAAATTTAACTCCATTATCATTATAAATTAAAGAAAAAACAGAAGTTATCAGATTGTAGTGATTATATTTACTCCAACATACTCGTTGCTTCTTATAATCTATGATCACACTCCCATAAGTCAAAATTATATTAATGATGTAATGATATATCTGTGATGACATTCCCTAATATCCATGATCAAACTCCATTATATAGAATGATATGAGTATTTGTGTACAAGCAATTAACTTTAGTACGCCTTGGAGAAGTATAAATTTCCTAATATCCATAACCACTAATTCACACCATGACCACACTGTCCGTAGAATATGACCATAGTGTGTTCAAACTGTGGACAAATATATACAGAGTGTGGACAAATTTATATATGTAGTAAGTGTGTTAGGTATATCTATTGAATATGACAACAATGTGTTCAACGTGTCGACAAATTTATGCAGTGTGTGGTCATGGATATTAGTGACTGTGGTTTTCGATATAATGCGACAATAAAGATATAATTTGATTTAGGTAGATGTGGTCATGTATATAGGGGAGTGTGGTCATTGATATAATTTTGATTTATTGGAGCGTGGTCATAGAAATTAGGGAATGTGGTCATGAACTGTGAGAAGCAAAGATGATATTGGACAAAACAGACTCACGATAAAATCCTTATGGAATGTTCACTTCTGTTCATTTTTTTTAGTTTTTGATAATAATTCAGTTCAATTTGAATAACTCAATCCCTACAATTTAGGAAAGTAAATTTCTCTCTCTCATCCTATGCATGATTCTTGCTAACCATATCTACTTAAGTGATTTTATTTATTTATTTATTTATTTTGTGAAAACTACTAGCTGATTTTTGGGGAATGAATGTGGCTTTATTATAAGCCATTGGAGCTGATTTGTACTCCCCAAATTGCTTCTTCCTACATTTCTACCATATCTTACTTCCTACTGGTTCCACTATATATATATATATATATATATATATATATATATATATATATATATATATATATATATATAGGTTCCCATTATTAATGTGGCATAAATATCTTTACTTGGTGGCTATATATTTGTAATTATTTTATTATACTTTGTTGAGCAGTTCGTTCCTGTAGTTAGAGTTTCGCCTTTTTTGGTTGCATTTTTCTAATTTTTTTTCTTATATGTTTCCTAACTATATGATGTATTGATTTAATTATGTTAGTATAATACATTGAAATTCTTTAATTTTTATTTTAAAACTAAGGCCTTGCTTTTTTGGGATATAGATAAGTAGGTAAGTAATTAAGGTAAGGTAAGGTAAGCTAAAGAAAGTAAGTAAAGTAGTGGTGATAAGTAGATGTTACATCACCTATTTCTTTTTCATTTTCAAATAAATTTTGTGAGTTGAATAAATGATATTTAACATTAATTAACTAAACCCATAACCCTGTTCATTTGGATGGTAAAATAAAGTTAGGTAAGGCAAAACAATGTATGACAAGGTAAAGTAAGGTAAAACAATGTAAAAATTAACCTACTTTGCAGAAGAACATGGCCTAAGATGAAGTTTTTTGAAACAAGGGCCTAAGATTAATTGGATATGCTTGAGTATGTTTAGGCATATTTAGATATAAGTAGGTAATGAATTTTCTTTTCGAATGTAATGAGTATTTTAAAAGTAGGTAGCTTTATGTAGATTTATAAATATAATTGAACAAAAGTAAATAAAGTTATGTAATGTGTACTTTACCCAGCGACAGAATATGGTGTAACTATTTTATTAGATGAGAAAATTATTAGGTGCCAAATTGCTAACAAAAAAAATAAACAATATAGATAAGTTTCAATTTCTTTTTCTTCTGGCATATCTTAATTTTTTAAAGCTTTCATTCATACGCCCAAGATTGGTGGATTATAAAATAAAAATTTTAAAATAAATATGTAAATAGGGATGACAAAGGGGCGGGTTGGGTATGGGGGGTTATATTCTCATGCCCGCACCACCCCTTATTGCCACCACGCTATCTACTTGGTTGGGGGAGGGGTGGGGGGAGGGAGCACTTCCCCATCCCTGTCAGGTTTCCAACCACAACATGCCCCAGTGGGTATATGAGTATGAGACTCAAACTAAAATATAAGAGTAGGGACGAAGCTAGGAGTTAGTGTCAAGGGGGGCAAAATATTAAATGAAATATTTTATAATAAATTATAATAATTAGAAAAAATTGAAAATTACAAAATAATTTTCAGAAATACAATAGAATTGTTATGTAATAACAATTTAAATTTATATATAGTTAACAAAAATTCAATTATTATTAAAAAATGATACATAACGATGTTTTATGTGATGCAAGTGTAGTTACGAACTTTTAATTTAGAACTAAGAAAAGCTACAATACACTACATGCTCTAACTTCATGAGTTAAATTACAATAAATAATTTAATACATCATCATTCTATATAATTTGTGCTTGAATTATAAAAATATATGAAGAAATTATATAGTGCATATAGTTATCGTAGAAAATGGTTAAAAATAAAATAATAATGATAATGTGAAACAACAACAAATTATGGAAACAACAATAAAAGAAAATCCAACAAATATAATAGCCCTTGGTTTTGTTTCCAAAAAGTAAAAAAAAAATACATATTCCAACATGAAGATTTGAACTTGAAATCTCATGGTTAATAGCATATGTGATTATCAATTCTACCAATAAGAAATCATGCAATAACATGCCAGAATACATGTCTAATATGAAATTTTCTCTAGGTTAGGAGGACAGTTACCCCCTTTTACCCAAGGGAGGCTCCATCCCTATATAAGAGAATGTGACTGAGTAATTATGATTAGGGAGAATAAGTTATGTATATATATCTAGGATTTTGACTAATTAAAGTTAAAAATATGTACTTAAGATTACCTATATAAATTTAATATATGAATGATATTTATGTTTTTTAAAAGGAATCAGGAACGAGGATGTGGGGATGCATATATGGGTAACCTTTCCCAATGAGAAAACCAAGACGGGGATGGGAACGAAGAAAATTCTATGCCCATCCCCAACACGTCCCTGCGCAGGGATTCAAGAACTCACCCCATCCGAAATCCTCATCAAGAATGAGGATTTCCCCTAGAGCGGAGAGGGGTCCTGGCGAGGAAGAGGATTTTGTGGCCCAATGTCATCCTTATATGTAAGTATGTGATAAAATATTAAATAACATAATGTTATCATGCATATTTTCATACTTTTTGATATTTATCTACACCTATGTATTCATATTTCTGTGCCTACGTATTAAGAAGTGTTTTTTGCTCTCCTTTTCAACATTAAGTAATATATGACTAAGGTGTCTACATTATGTCAACAATTACCCGCACATTTACAATATGTTTTTGTCATAGAACCTCTTTTTAAAGGTCAATATAGATCTTAATTGAGTTAATCACATTAGTGATCGGGAAGAAGTTTCAATGTTGATGCATCAGTATGGTTCTTAGTACTATATGTAATTCTATAACCGCATAATCAGGCATGTTGATATTTCAGAATTTTATTTTGATTTTCGTGTATTTTACCCCACGCGTGGTTGAAGAATCATCATTTACCGTGTCATTAGCGTGTCATTTACAATATTTCTTTTGAACTTGACTATTGTTGAACTTATGTCTCTATTGTATATTTGTTTCAATTAATCAAACAATTACTTCACTATTGTTTAAGTCCATCTTTTGAATTTCGTCGTGATTTATTATCCCTATTCATATCAAATAACGTTTGGGTATTCTTAATTAATTACGCAGCAATGCGCGGGTATTTGCTAGTGTGTGTGTGTGTGTGTCTATATATATATATATATATATATATATATATATATATATATATATATATATATATAGGGTGAGAATTATTTTTTGGTGAGAATGAGAGAAGAGTCAATATTAGCCATTGGATGCAAGATCAGTGGACAGCAAAAAAAGTCATTTTTCCATTATTTTTTGCAAACTATCACGTGAGGGTGAAAGGGAAAAAAAAAGAAAAAACACATAGATGCCCTGGAATTTGTGCAGGCGTGTTGTTTTTGCGGCTCATGTAGTGCATGGGGTGTGGGATGTTCATCACAATCATCTGCAACCCATTCATCTTCCTAATTGCAAAAACAACTAGAGAGAGTGGCTTCATTTTGCTGCTCGTTTCTCTGGGTCCCAGAAAGTTACAAAACAAAAGGGTTTGAATCAAATTTTTTTGGCTCTGTTCTGGCAGCTAGTTGGAGGGCCACTTCTTCTTCAATGGATGGGGTATATACTGACAGTGATGGTGTGAGGTGAGATGCAGAAGATCGTCGCCATGGCCGACCTGTGTTTTCGTGTTCATCAATGGCCATGCTTTTTTTTTTTTTAATGTGTTGGATGAAGAAGATGAGATAACCACGAAACTGAACCATGTTTTTGGATTCGCACTAGAGTGTACTGTATTTTCCATATCAATTGCAGAGCCTTGTGCCGAAAATCGAGCAATCATCAGAAGAAGCTTGAGCGTCGAACAATTTAGGGTAGGACGGCCATGAATCTCGACAGGGAAGCCTTGTGCCGAAAATCGAGCAATCATCAGAACCTTATCTTTATTATCACGACTGTGTTTGTTCTGGATGATTTTGAATGATTATGGAAGATTCAGAATTGGTTATGTGTTGGTTTGGATGATTTTGGATGTTCGGCTGCAATGGTGTGTTGTTTTAAATGTAATCAGAATTTGTGGTGTTTGTATTTGATGTAATCATAAACGCATGGTCACAGAGGAATGAATGTGATGTTCATTAGAGTTTTACATGATGTTCGACTTTTAAAATAATGGTACTGTCCATGACCATGCGTCTTCGTGTTCATTTGAGTGCTACATGTTGTTCAGGTGAAGTATAGGTATGATACATGTTTATATTATAGACACTCACTAAATGTTCATCTAATCGGACACGATGTCCATTGGGCTGGAACATGATACCCATTTACCACAAAATGAAAATTTGATATTCGTGGTGTATATATATCATGTCCATATAATCAAAATTGGTTGTGTTGGTATGTGATGTAATTACAAACGCATTGTCACAGACAGTATGAATGTGATGTTCGCTCAAGTTATACATGATGTTCGTCTAATAAAATAATGATATTGTCCATTACTATGCAAAAAATTGCTCCGGGGTGACGTTAATTATTTTTTAATGGCAGTTTGGTCCCACGTTTTCCATAATATACTGGATGGTCCTCATATTTTGTTTTGTCTGACCCAATGGTCCTTTTCCGGTTATGTTGCTCGATTTCTCTGCCAGAGCTCATTAAATTGACCATTTTGCCCCTAATTAAAATATGGGCTGTATTTTCTAGCTTTTGGGTGTCGAAGCCCCCTAATTCTACTCCCAAATCTCTTTTCATTCTCTATGAAACCCTAATTAAATTGGCACCCCAATTCCCACAATTCTCTCAAAATTCTCTCTGGAAGTTGTATGAAAGAAGATCAATTGCTTTGGTTCTTCGCTGTCTTCAACAATTTCGCCTATACGGTGGTGCTGCTAAAATGGTATGTGTGAATTCATAATGTGTCGATTTAGGTTTTTTTTTTTTTGAATTTGAAGCCTTGCGATGGGATCGGTATATTTTTAGTTTGTTTTGCTTGATTTTTGATGTGTTTTTAGTTGATTTCGGTGGAGCATTGAGTGGTAATCTTGTGCCCTGTTTTAATGGTATAAAGGCATAGTGCTGCTAAAATGGTATGTGTGAATTCATAATGTCTGGATTTAGGGTTTTGTTTAAAATTTGAGGCCTTGCGATGGGTTCGGTATATTTTTAGTTTGTTTTGCTTGATTTTTGATGTGTTTTTAGTTGATTTCGGTGGAGAATTGAGTGTTAATCTTGTGCCCTGTTTTAATGGTATAAACGGCATGGTGCTGCTAAAATGGTATGTGTGAATTCATAATGTCTGGATTTAGGGTTTTGTTTAAAATTTGAGGCCTTGCGATGGGATCGGTATATTTTTAGTTTGTTTTGCTTGATTTTTGATGTGTTTTTAGTTGATTTCGGTGGAGAATTGTATGTTAATCTTGTGCCCTGTTTTAATTGAATAAACGGCATGTTTTTTAAAAAAAATTTATGGTTCCTAGTTGTGTATTACTACCCAGTATGTGAATTTGTTTCATTATATGGGTTGATAAGTGTTGTAGTTTTGAATTCATGGTATGTCCATTATTGAAAGTTTCAATTTTTTTTTTATTCTTTTACAGGAGAAGTCGTTCATTGTCCACTACAAAGATGGAATGGTGAGGATCTCTGGAAGGGATTTGGATTGTTACAACCACAAGGACCTGTACTGCGATATTAGGGATGAATTTCGCAAAGAAGAGAAGAGGTTTCCAAGATACGCCGCCATAAATTGGCATCCTCCTGGGAAGGAGAACCAAAAGTGGCCCCTTCAAACAGACGATGACTGGTCTAAGTTGGCTGAACTTTGGGGGAAATTGAAGAGGGTTCGATGTATTCCTGTGTACCTTGTTGAGTTAGCTAGTCCTGGTAAGTTGCAGTTGATAGTGGAGAGTGTTGACCGAAGGCAAGATCAAGCTGGAAGAGATGCTGCTTCTTTAGATGCTGCTGATCCTAGTTTGAGTCAAGCTAACAGATGGGCTGATGAGCTCATTCAAACTCCTGATGATCCCTTAGCAGGTGACAGGGAAATGATTGTGACACCCGATTCACAAACATCAGAGAGAGTTGGGATTGTGAAGAAGACATATTACTTGTTTGGTCAAAGGGAAAAGTTGCCAGTAAAGAGGCCATTTTTGCGGAGGAGTGCCAAAGAACAGGGGAAGGACCATCCAACAACTCAATACCAGCAAACCACAACCCATGGCCAACCATCAAACAGCCCACCACAATCGGCCAAAGGCCCAAATAAACCTTCTAAAAGCCCCACCAAATCCCCCTCCCAGCCATTATCCACCCCATCAAAATCATCCAAAGTAGTAGGTGAGTCATGCAAGACCCCCACCCAACCATCCAAATCACCAACCCGACCATCCAAAAGCCCAGCCCAAAAAGGCACACCAACCACAGATTCTCCAATGAATGCTGAAGCATGGTCCCCTATTAGACCTGTAACAAGGTGCGTGCTGATCGACAATACCTAATGCAGTCTTGAAAAGTCCAACTACTGACACTTCTCCTAAACCAAAGCAACCCAAGATGGCTAGAAAGGCCAAGGCTTTAATGGGAGGGGAAGTTGTGGGCCAAGAGTTAGGTGTGTTCAGGGCATTTGATGATATTTATGAACTGGTTGGGCCTCAACTTGAAGATTTGGACATTTTTTGGCTTGAGGATGAGGAAGAGAATGGAATTAGGGATAGTGAAGTTAATATTTTAAATACTGATTTACCTGATGAGAGTGAATCTAAAGACTTTGAATACATTGAGTCAGATGGTGATGATTCTAGTGAGGGTAGTGGTTATGATAGTGAGGCAGAAGATGAAGCAAGGTCAGAGGGGTCTGAAGAAGCAGATCTAGAAGAAGAAGAAGCTCAAAGGAAGGAGATTGGATATGAGCATATCGATGATGAAGGTAATGGCAAGCATCTTGTTGTGAACAAGTTGGCCAAGGCATACATCTATGGCCAGTTATGGGTTGAGAGTAGAGATGGCAAGGTTGACATTAAAGTCATGGATCAATTTCCCACCAAGCAAGATTTGCTAGATGTGATGAGGGATTATGCTGTTCAGAGAGGGATCACACTTAAGAAGGTGAAGAATGACAGTGTTAGGTACACTATGGTTTGTGATAATGAAGATTGTACCTTCAGAATCCATGCGAGAAAGATGATAGATCAGCTTACATGGGAGATCAAGACTGTTGAGGGGGGCATGTGTGCTTCGATGCAGACAAGCATGCCAGGGCTGGTACTCATTGGGTTGCCAGCAAGCTTCTTAGAGACTATAGGGCTAACACAAACATGAGTGCTAGTGGGGTACATCAGTTGATTTATGACAGGTTTGGGGTTGCCATACCAGATTACACATGCTACAGGGCATTAAGGATGATGAGGGATGAGGTATTTGGAAAACATGAAGAAGGGTACAAGCAACTGCCACAGTACATGGATGAGTTTAGAACCAGAAACCCTGGTTCAGAATGCTTTGTGAAGTACATAAATCGAGGACTTTCCTTAAATCCAACATTCTCAAAGTGTGCTATAGCCATAGGACCATCTGTGGCAGCCTTCAAACAATATTGTAGGCCTTTGATTGGGTTAGATGCTTGCCATTTGAAGGGCCCATACAAGGGAGTGTTGTTCACTGCAATTGGAATGGATGGCAACAATGGGCAGTTTCCACTAGCATACGGGGTTGGATCTGCTGAGAATGATTCTGATTGGGGATACTTCATGCAAGTCTTGTCTCGTGCCCTTGGTGGGAATGTTGAGTCTCACAAATACACCTTCATTTCTGACAGGCACAAGGTACAGAAAGCAACCATCTACTTGTGATTTTGGACGTTCCATTTATAATTTTCTTTTTTAAGAATACCAATTATGAATGTTTTATGAAAATCAGTAATCATTAAAATATGTAATTGTTGGGTTTCACAGTCAATTAAAAATGCCCTAAGTGACCACTTCACTCAAGCATCCAGGAGGGTTTGTGTCATTCACTTATACAAAAACTTTGCTTCCAAATGGCCAGGTACGCTCCAAGATTGTCTTTTTTGTTTTTAGTTACTTGTAACAGCTTGTAGTAGGTTGTTAATATGTAACCTAATTATCCATAAGTCTTGAGAGAGGTATGATCCAGGAGGGTTTGTGTCATATCCTGACTTTGACTCCCAATTTTATCATTAATATTGTTACAGCAATGCATTCCCAGTGAATTACTACTTGTTACAGCTTGTAGTAGGTTGTTAAACTGTAACCTAATTATCCATAAATCGTGTGATGTAGGTGCATATTTCCATTGTTACTTTTATATAGCTGCCAATGCACATTCCGAGTATGTTTTCAAGAAAGCAATGGAGAAGATCAAAGAAAAAAGTCCAGCTGCATACAACTACCTTAGAGAGACAGAACCTCTGGAACATTGGAATCTATTCAAGTTCGATCCAAATCTCAAGTGTCCAGACAACACGAACAACTTTGTGGAGTCCTTTAACAATGCAATTGCCAAGCACAGAGCGAGGCCAATCTTGAGCATGTTGGAGGAGGTGCGAAAGATCATCGGTCATAGATTTGACAAAAGGTACAAACTTTCAGCTAGTTGGCCAACAAAGGTAACTCCTTACGTTGACACCAAACTAAGGAAACTTAGAGAGGACTCCAGAAACTGTCAGAGGGTTGTATCTGTTAGTAAGGGATTTTTTGAAGTCAGTGAGAGCAATGTTAACTTTGTGGTTGACTTGAACAAAAAGACTTGCAGTTGTGGCAAATTCCAAATTAGTGGCCTTCCTTGCAAGCATGCAATTAGAGCAATCCATTCCGAGAACTTAGTCGTGGGCGACTACGTTGAACCTTGGTTCTCGGTAGAAAATTATAACAAGTTGTATGACACATTGATTCACCCTATACCTGACCCTTGCATGTGGCCTGAAACCGAACATCCCATACTAGACGCTCCATACGAGCTTAGGAAAAAGGGTAGACCACCCAAGAACAAGAGAAGGGAGTCAAGGGATGACATCCTAATCAGGAAAGTTACTAAAAGGACGGGGACAAAGAGATGCACCACTTGTGAGGGAATAGGGCACAACTACCTTACTTGTGGGCAACCAAGGGATGAGAATGGCAAGCTGATAAGCCAAAATGGGAAAAAGAGGCCAACTGATACTGATGGAGGACCACAACAGAAGAAACAGAAGAAGCAGATGGGAAAGACAGGTGATAAACAGAAGCAGATGAAGTCCGCCGAGCACATGAGTCTGTGAACATCAAGTACTTGACAACAATGTCTTTTATTTGGGTTGTCTTTTATGTTGGTATGGTTTGTTTAGTATTAATCCATGAACTTTTGGTTTGTAATGTACGATGGTTTGTAATCCAAATGCACAACCTAGCTGCTAGCTTTGATAACACACATGATGTCCAAATACATTACAACATCACACATACATTCATCACCAATCTAGTTTTCTCAGATTGGGCCAAACACAAACATTAATATTCACCCCTTACACACTTGCACACCTACTTGATCAAAACAAATAAAACTAGAAAGAAAACAAGCACACCCATCACCCCAATGCCGCCCCCCACATAACCATGACAGCCACACACTTATCCCAAACAGCCTTCAAACCACCAGCTTTGTCAACCAATTCAGCGACTTCAACCTTAAACGCCTCCATTTGTTGCTTCAGTATAGCTACATCTTCAACTAGTTTGTCGTAGGATTTTTTGAGTTCATCCACTATATTTTTTACATAAGACATCAGCAACATCGCCTCATCAAGCTTCCCTTTCAGCTCGGCTAATTTAGCACTCTCATCCGGCCCCTGACTAACATTCTCCATCTTTCTTTCACCTCGGCTTACCAGTTGCTGATTGGTAGAGCTGGAACCCTCTGCACATTCTTCAATCCAACCCAACCATTTAGAACATGCCATATTAGGGCACTTACCATAAACCTTACCAGGGTTGGCTCTGCTCCTAGATATCTTTAGCACTCCATCAATCTTGCATTTGTGGCAGACAAACTTGCAATCCACCCAGTTGGGATTCTTTTGGAAGCTGTCCTTCGAATGAGAACCTGATGATTTTGAACAAAATCGTCAAAACCATCAACAAAACCAACCACAACCCTCAAAAATTAACAAAAGACTCACTTTGTAAACCACAAACACGCTTCATACAATTAGAGGAAAAAAGCTGATGAATTTGAACAAAAGTCGTCCTTCAATTGTACTGGTAAGACAAGGGTCCATTTACAACTACAGGAAACAAGCTTGCTAACAATAATTAAATTTTCTAAAACCAAATCAAAATCACTACTATCATAGAGGTAATCAAAACGATGTGACTGTCAAAACCCCCAAATCAAATAAGAATTTTGGAATTAAAAATTTCCAACCAAAATAATTAAGTGACAATTCTTACCAAACACTACACCATTCAAACAAATTTAAAATATAAACCTCTCCTTTTCACCCAACTCAATTTACCAAACCCTTAATTTGAAGGAAAAAAAGTACCTGACATCTCAACCAAACAATGTGAGTGTCACTTCAGAAACCTGCTTTCCCCTTCTGAGATTTGATAGAGAATTATGAGAGAATTGGGGTGGGAAGCTCTAATAGGGTTTCACAAAGAATGAAAAGTTGATTTGGGAATTGGGAGTTAGAATTAGGAGGTGGGAATCGATTAGGGGGGAGGGGGGAGGGGGTTCAGCTATTGTTGTGTATTGGACACCCAAAAGCAAGAAAATACAGCCCATATTTTAATTTGGGGCAAAATGGTCAATTTAATGAGCTCTGGCAGAGAAATCGAGCAACATAGCCGGAAAAGGACCATTGGGTCAGACAAAACAAAATATGAGGACCATCCAGTATATTATGGAAAACATGGGACCAAACTGCCATTAAAAAATAATTAACGTCACCCCGGAGCAATTTTTTGATTACTATGCATCTTCATGTTCATGTGAGTGCTACATGTTGTTCAGCTGAAGTGGTAAGTATGGTATATGTTATTATTATAGATAGTCACCAAATGTTCATCTAATCGAAGCATGATGTCCATATCAGTGGAATATGTAATCCATTTACCACAAATTAAATATGTTTTGGGCGAGCAAGCAAACAATATTGATGTGATGTTCATGTGAGGTGTACATAATGGTTTTTATGTAATGAACTTATTGGCCATCTTTATTAATTGTAATGATCATTGACCATAACGACCATCTGAATTATTGATTAGTGTACATAACTGATTCTGTTCTTTTTTTAATATTTATAGTGTTGAACCTAATGAGGTGGGTGGAGAGGATATTGGTACAATCAAATGGAAACCATTTGAATATCATATTCACATCAAAAAGACATCTAACTCAATCATCATATCATATTCAAGATGAACATTATGTATAAACCAAACAAACATTAGGTATAGCCCAAAGGACATCACATATAACCCAAACGGACATCAAGCTCATGCAAGATATGCACGAAATCCAACAAAATGAACATCAATTTCAAATAAAATGAACATTCTGATTTTGTCAAATAGACATTCAAACAACTCGATATTATATGTACATTGTTTCACAAAAACCTGAGAATAAATCGTTAAGTTCAAACCAACAAGATATCAAACCCAATCATCATGTCATATTCAAGATGCACCGTGCATACATATGGGCATGGTGCTCACACAAGATGGACATTAAGTATAAACCAAAAGGACATAACGTTTAACCCAATGGACACGGTTCCTACACAACATGGACTTCATGTTGTATCAAAATGGACATCATATCCTCACAGAAAGAACATCAAGCCTTCACCAATAGGGCATCCCGCATTACCCAAATGGACACCAAGTCTTTATCAAAGGGACGTCGATATGGAAAATACAGTACACTCTTGTGCGAATCGTAAAACTCTAATGAACATCACATTCATCCCTCTGTGACCATGCGTTTATGATTACATCAAATACAAACACCACAAATTCTGATTACATTTAAAACAACAAACTATTGCAGCCGAACATCCAAAATCATCCAAACCAACACACAACCAATTCTGAATCTTCCATAATCATTCAAAATCATCTAAAACAAACACAGTCGTGATAATAAAGATAAGGTTCTGATGATTGCTCGATTTTCGGCACAAGGCTTCCCCGTCGAGATTCATGGCCGTCCTACCCTAAATTATTCGACGCTCAAGCTTCTTCTGATGATTGCTCGATTTTCGGCACAAGGCTCTGCAATTGATATGGAAAATACAGTACACTCTTGTGCGAATCCAGAAACATGGTTCAGTTTCGTGGTTATCTCATCTTCTTCATCCAACACATTTTTAAAAAAAAAAAGCATGGCCATTGACGAACACGAAAACACAGGTCGGCCATGGCGACGATCTTCTGCATCTCACCTCACACCATCACTGTCGGTATATACCCCATCCATTGAAGAAGAAGTGGCCCTCCAACTAGCCGCCAGAACAGAGCAAAAAAAATTTGATTCAAACCCTTTTGTTTTGTAACTTTCTGGAACCCAGAGAAACCAGCAGCAAAATGAAGCCACTCTCTCTAGTTGTTTTTGCAATTAGGAAGATGAATGGGGTGCAGATGATTGTGATGAACATCCCACACCCCATGCACTGCATGAGCCGCAAAAACAACACGCCTGCACAAATTCCTGGGCATCTATCTGTTTTTTCTTTTTTTTTTCCCTTTCACCCTCACGTGATAGTTTGCAAAAAATAATGGAAAAATGACTTTTTTTGCTGTCCACTGATCTTGCATCCAATGGCCAATATTGACTCTTCTCTCATTCTCACCAAAAAATAATTCTCACCCTATCTATTCCATATATATATATATATATATATATATATATATATATGTGTGTGTGTGTGTGTGTGTGTGTGTGTGTGTGTGTAGGCGGGCTAGCGGGCACGCATAATCATATCAAAATTGTACGAGGAGCCTAAAGTTTTCCTTTCTCATTTAGTAGAGAACCCTACTACTTCTATTGAATTGCATTAGGAGCCTAAATTTTGAGTTGAGATGAGTTAAATCAATTATTCTCACACTATAACTATAAATGTTTTATTCTCTAACTTCTTAGTTATATGTGTTAGGGTTTTTAATAAGAGCATATTAATCAGCGGAAGCGAAATATGAAGATGACAACTGGATATCGAGATAAAATAAATGCAAGATTAAAGGGGACAAGAATTTAACGTGGAAACCCAAATCGGGAAAAAACCACGGGCGGCACAACCTCAAACAAATCCACTATTGGTAGAGATTACAACGAACGATCTCACCCCGAGATCAACAGAAAGAGAGTATAACAACTCACATAAACTCTCACAACTTCTCTCACCAATGGGAATACGAAATCTCAGAATATCTGAATACGCCTCCTCCCACAGGAGGTGCCCCCGGAATTGGCCACACCAAACAAGGCGAACAAGACCCACTATTTATAGGGAAAACTCCCTATAAACCTACCTTGACTCCCACTCCAATTAGATTTAGAATCTAATACAATTATGAAACCTAACATAATAAGGAAACCTAATTAATATCCTAATACAATTAGGAAACAAATAATTGTGGGATCAAGAAACTGAGTGATTTTAGGACACTTTCCTAACAATCTCCACCTTGGACTAAAATCAACGAAAGATCCAAAATTTCTTCATCGCCAACGAACCTCTGAAAGGTAGAACTGAGATTGGTAGCCAAACGGCTGAACAGTCACAAACTGGATCCAATAGAAATCTTCAGATCCAAAATTTCTTCTGAAAGGTAGAACTGCGATGGATAGACAAACCATTGAGCGGTCACAAACTGGATCCTTCAGAAATCTTCACAACCCCCACATATGATCTTGCCAGCAAATTTCTTGATACCAACGAACGAATTTCTGAATGTAGTCTTCTCATAACCAAAGCTCTTACATAAACTCTAAATCCACGAAATTTGAACCACCATGGCTCTGATACCACTTGTTAGGGTTTTAATTGATAAGAGCAACTTAATCAGCGGAAGCGAAATATGAAGATGACTACTTGATATCGAGAAAAATAAATGAGTGCAAGATAAAGGGGACACAAAGATTTTTACGTGGAAACCGAAATCGGGAAAAAACCACGGGCGGCACAACCTCAAACAAATCCACTATTGGTAGAGATTACAACGAACGATCTCACTCTGAGATCAACAAAAAGAGAGTATAACAACTCACATAAACTCTCAAAACTTCTCTCACCAATGGGAATACGAAATTTCAGAATATCTGAATACACCTCCTCCCACAGGAGGTGCCCCCGAAATTGGCCACACAAAACAAGGTGGACAAGACTCACTATTTATAGGGAAAACTCCCTATAAACCTACCTTAACTCTCACTCCAATTAGATTTAGAATCTAATACATTTAGAAAACCTAACATAATAAGGAAACCTAATTAATATCCTAATACAATTAGGAAACAAATAATTGTGGGATCAAGAAACTGAGTGATTTTAGGACACTTTCCTAACAATATGGTTTAAGGAATTAGATTATTATACAAATTACATGTGTTAATTGGTGAAAACCCAAAAGCATTGATAAGAAAGGGGTGGGGGGAGAACAAACTTGGATATTTGGGGGTTTGATAATCCCAAACGCTTTGACCTTTTCCATCTGCATCAAACCCTCCTTCAGTCTGCACCCATGTCAATATGCCCATATCAATTCCACATTTGAAACACTACGTATGTATTCCATGGAGTTAATTACATTTACCTTAACTGACTTATGTGGTAATAATTTTTACACACCCGACATTTGAGAAATAATTTTCACCTTACCTGACATTTAAGTGGTCATAAATTTAAAGTCCCTCACGTATGTTATAATTGATTTTTTATTGACTTTTCCGGTGAGCTGTAAAAAAAATAAATATGAAGTGACCTTTATACCTTTATTATTATTTCCTTTGACTTTCAATTAAATGTGAAATGACTTTTGTACCATTAGTATTAATTGTTATGACATTTTAAAACCCAATCACTCCACTGATTCCTCTGATTCCTCTCCCCGGGCCCCCCTCCCATACAGAAAGTGAAAACCTAACCCTTCCCAAACCACCATCTCTGTCTTCTACTCTCCTACATAGTCTTTTCTTTCTCAAATTAAAGGGCATTATCGCAATTTCACATAGTGATATAGGGGTATTATTGTATTTTTCCATTTCCGATGACAAATTAACGGATTCTAACACTAAAAATTACTTTCACTAAATGTCAGGTAGGGTGAAAATTATTTCCCAAATGTCGGGTGTGCAAAAATTATTACCGCATATGTCAGGTAGGGTAAATGTAATTAACTCGTATTCCACGTGTATTATAGATAACCTTATATATTACTATAAGAGTAAATGTAACAATGAGAACTTTGTCTTAGAACATGTGTAAAATTGTGTCATTCCTTTACAATAAGGAATGCAAAAAGTGGGAATGAGTTTGGGGAACTCTAAAGAGTTCCAGCATTGCAAAGTCATGTCATCTTTTTTATTTTTTTTCTTATATTAGTATAGGGTCCATTGTTAATAAATTAAAAGAAAAATATGGAACATTAATAATAATTAAAGTATGAGAAATTGTTGGGTTATACAATCATTTGCTATTTTGAGTCTTAACCCAAAATTTGTCATTATTCTTTTAATTTTTTTTATTCCCCATTACTAATAGAGTTTCATTATTTTTTTTAAAAAAAAAATAAAGTATATATCAAAATTTGTGTAAATAGTTATATATTTTTAAGTCCTTTATTTTTTGTTTTTAATTTTATTTACGTGTGGGTCCTTGGTCTTTTAAGTCATTTCTAAATCATTGATTTTTATTTAATATATTGTAAGTCCTCTTTATTTAAGTTGTGTGATTGTAAGTTGTGTGAATGTACGCCATCGATTTAACTTTAATATATTTTTAGTTTTATCTACGTGTAAGTACTATTATAAATGATTGCGTTGTTTTAAATTTCATATTTCAAATCATTTTTGAAATAGAGCATATTTTTAAAAAAATACATTTTAAAATATTTATCATTACTAATAATTAAACAAAACTTAAAAAATACAAACATAAATGAGTATATAATTAAGAAAAAGTGAGTTTCACAAATCTTTACTATAATAATAGCAAAATCTCTTGTGCTGCAACCACAGTTCTTTTAGGAGTCTTCACCAATCAGGTGCCATCAACCTTGCCCACGTATACCCCTCTATAAAAAAATAATAATAAATTCAATAATGAAACAGGAGCTGACAGTTATTGAATTTCATCTGCCTACCCACCACTCCCACATTCACCACCCATGCATGCAAACACAACATTCATCCTTCTTCCCTTTTCAATTTCATATCTTAGAGGGAAGAACATGCCTTGGTATGTGCATGCAATCACGACATTCACAATCATCTATTATTTCTCACACTATGCATGCAATCACGACATTCCCAGCTTGGTATGTTCTCCTCCCAACATCATCTATTATTTCAAATGGAGATATTATATATTTCAATGCTTCCCATCTCAATTACCATATCCCCATTTCCTATCATTCTTATGATTTTGAGTTTCCTGATTTTGATTTTTCAATTTTTCAGTGCTCAAAACCTTATGATTATTTCGCTCAATTGAGATTGGTTTCAATTTGTTTGGCCTTGCAAAATTTTGTTCGGTTCTTCACTTTGTTCTTTTTCATTGATTGAGAGTTAACTTGAAAAGTTTAAATTTTTCACTCCACTATAATAGGTTTGTTAATTTCAACCAAGACAATTTTTGCTCAAGGATAAATTAGTATATGTATGATTGATGGCCAAAATTGCAAATCAGAGTAAAGTGTCTCTGTTTTGTTAGTATATATCACATTGTCCTTTTTTTTGTTTTGCTTCATGTCGTCTATCTCTGTTTTCCTTTGCTGTCGGGACTTGGCGCCTCTGTTTTGCTTTGCTGCTGTGACTTGGCTCCTTGTGGGGTGGACTTTGCTGTGTTGTTGGGTTTGCCGTACCAATATATAAAAAAAAATTGATTGATGGCCAAAAATGCATAAGCTTGGATGACCAACGCACTGCACCCCGACATACATTTTCCGAAGTCAGAGGTCTTAACCAAAAATAACCCTTCGAAGTCAGAAGTCTTAACCGAAAATATTATTGGCTTCATTTTCAATTTACAATCTCTAATGTCCTATTAAGTATTTTTCCTACTTTGTTTTTTTGAGGTGGGGGGAGGGGGACAAATGGTATGAAGATGTCTGATGAGAGAGGTGTTAGGGTATTTTACTGTAAAATCTTTAACAAAAACCTTTGATTTTGCTTTATATTTGATAACATGGATGCCAAAAACAATGTGTGATTGAAGATCTCTGATAGAGGGTGTGGAGGATACAAATAAAGCAATCAAAGATTGAGATAATAATTATCATGCGTATATTTTTATATTAATTATTAACATGCGTATATTTTTCCTTGTACATGTATGTATCCTCCTTGTACATGCAGCTTGGTTGACTGTTTGAGATTATCTTCTTTTCTTCTTTGGCTTGCGATCTTCTTTCCTTCTTTTGGGCTTTCCTTTTGCATGTGATCTTCTCTCCTTCCTTGGAGTTTCCTTTCTTTGGTGATTTTTTTTTCTGTAATACAAACGATATGATCAGTTAAGTAGGATAAGAATGGAAAAGAATAATCGATGTTATTATCAATAGTCAACTTCCCTTTTTTTACTGTTCTTTTGTCTTTCACATAAAAACTCTTCTACTAGAGCAAATGTCCTTGCTGCTTATTGGATCAACGTCCTTCGTCCTGCATAGGGAGGGTTCCGACAATCTCCCCCTTTTGGAGTGGAAGACAAAACACAAGTGTACACAACAAATAGAAGTAGATCATTCATGCAAACGCATATAGAGTTTGAGCACAACAGTTTAAATGTTTTATAGACCCAACATAGCAAAATAAGGGGCCAGTCTCATCTCTTCCTTATTGGCTTTCACAAAAAAAAAAAGAAATGGGAGGAATGTTTGGCAAGATGCCCACAAAAACCAAAGTTTTCAAAACACAGTGAAAGAAGAGTGTTTTTAGGGAAGGGGATCATCATGGGTGGGGGTGTCGTCTGCAACGGTTGAAGGGCAGGGAACTTCATAGGCTTTGAAAGTTTTTGTGAGGAGGTTGTAGTAGGGCAACGGTCCAGAGATTGATGAAGCTGCCTTGATAAAGTGGTGGATGACAATTTACCTAAGTTCAGGATGACGATCATTCATGACATTGAGAATGAGGTAAGTACATGCTTCATTTATGGTTTCCTTGTTGGTTCCTCTAGGTAGGACAGTACGAACAATGGTGTAGTATAAGTATCGGGCTTCAGAGGTTAGGGTCGTGTACTGGGTGTTCTTATTATCAAAGGGGCATCCATAGAGGTCTCGAAGTTCTTATATTGAATTTGAAGGCAGAGGAAGAGGTGGCTTAGCAGGATTGGGGTTAAGCTGCAGAATGCGCTCAATCTAAATGGGGGTGAGAAAGATGTCGACACTTAAGAATTTTGACTGGAGAGAAGGTTTGGAGGGATTAGGTATGAGATTTGTGTAGAATTGATGGATGAGAGAGGGGTAGATGCCATGCTCGCAGTCAAAGAAACATTGGCATCCCAAGTCATGGAGGGTGCTAAAGGATGGAAAGGCATCTATGAGGGGCCCAAGGTTGACATTCTCACAACATTGCAATGCCCGTTTCTCGAAGAGTTCTAGGCAGTATTGTGGAGTGAGTTTTTGGGAAGAATTGGGAGGAGGAGGAGGAGGAGGAGGAGCGATGGCGTCAGAGGAGGAGGTATGAGAGTGGGTGGAATCAGGAGGGATGGGGGATGATTTGTTGGACCGGAGTCTCTTGGCGACTCTAGTGGAGGCGGAGGATTTGATTGCAAGTCGCTTGTCCATTCTGGGAAAAAGGGAAAGGATGAAAGGGATGGGAAGTGGGGTGAAGGTAAAGGGAGTGTGGTCAAGTTTAAATAAAGTGGTGAAGAGATAGGAGAGGAAGAGAGGGAGACGGTTTGTGGGGAAAGAGGGTAATTATTATGGAAAGAACCAGAGGACGGAAAGGGGAAACGAAGTGAGGGTGGAGAAGAGAGAAGGAGAGAGACGGAGACTTGACGTTGTGAGGGACTTAATGAGGGAAGATTTGAGGGATGAGAAGAAACGTAGTGTAACGCCCCGGAATTTCAGATCTAAACTTAACGGTCAAACCCAAATGTTGACTAACATTAACAGCGGAAGACTCATTTTTTATTTATTATTAACTTTATTTACTTGGGCGTTACTGCTGTATCTCCGAAGAGATACAAGGCAAAAAAGGAAAACTAACAGCAAGCGATAACTGTTTACTTCAATTTAACAACGAAAAGAACTTCGAATTCTAGAACAACAAAAACTCAACATTTGCTAAACTTCAAGTCTAAACATAAACTAAACTTTATTATCAAAACGGCTAACTCCAATGTCCTCACTCTAGTGCCCTTCCCCTTCACATAACTGATCTTCACCTGAAAACAAAACATTCACAATATGAGGGGGGAAACCTCAATAATGTCTACCTTAGCTGTCAAAACAGTTCAAAGTTCATTTCAAACCATTTTAGGGGAGGGGAACAAGTCAAACCTTTTTACAACTCATTTGAAACCCAACCCAAAATAACCAGAGTTCAGAAATAACAAAACTTATAAACCAACAGTATCAACTTTCAACTCAGGAAAACACGACGTTCCAAAAAACCATAACCGACACTTTCAAACTCAGAATCAGACATCAGAAATCAGAAACCAGAAACCAGAAATCAGAAATCAGAAATCAGAAACAAAGTAATCAGAAATCAGAAACAGAGTAAACTTTTCCTCAGAAAACATATCAGAATTTTATTATGCGGGCGGGATTTGCCTATCCCCAGAATATCAGAATCGTAATCGATCGTAACAGGATCTCGATCCTCGTAATCGTAATGGATGGCACCGTAAGTAATCGATGTGTGCACAATCTCGTAAATAATATCGGACTCCTCGATCTCTTGTAACTCCCTGCAGAACAGATCCCGGTCTATGGTCGCACTTTGATTATTAGTATCTTATGAATTATCAGACGTCAGACTTCACAGAAAACCCAACCCAGTTTCCAAAATCAACAGAATAAAACTCAGAGTTTAAAAAGACTGCCACATTTTACTCAACTCAGAAAAACAACTCACAGACATCCAAATCGCATACTAACTTTACGAAACTCATGCGGGATGCAAGCTTCATAAAACATATTAAAATCACAAAACAGATAAAAGAGCATCCTAAAGGGGATCAGGACATAGACATTACCTGAACAGGTTCTCTTTACTGCAACACTTACATACGGGAGCTAACTATCGCGTCGTCTCGCTCGGACCTAGAATTCGAATATAAACTACTAAAATTAAAACTCGACTTCTACGAAAGTTAGTTACGCACGAATCCTACCATACCCCAACCTTAGCCTTCAATTAGCCATGTATTCAAAGATTTCAAAGATAACTATCGTGAAAACACTTACATCACAACACACATTTTCTAAAGGTCATATAATAAAATCGGAACAGCACATTTAAAACCATGACCCGATACTAATACTTTAATAATAACATTACGTAGGGTTTTTGGAACATAATATTCGTATTACCACATAACAACATGAAAACTTTATAAAACTTTAATACCAAAGTATATGAAACTTTAATGCTAAGACATATGAAACTTTGATACTAATAATGTGAAACTTTTAATACTAATAATATGAAACTTTCGGAAACTTTATAATAATCATAATAATACGAACTTTATAATAATAATAATAATAATAATAATAATAATAATAATAATAATAATAATAATAATAATAATAATAACAACACAAAACCTTATAATAATAACATGAACCTTTAAAATAATATGGAAATCTAATAATGTCATGGAAACTTTATAATAATGAAATAACTTAATAATACTACGAAACTTAATAAAATCACGAAATTTAATAATAGTTTAGGAAAACTTAATAATAATAATACAAAACATAAAAAAATCATGAAACTTAATAATAACTTATGAAACTTTAATAATAACTTATAATAATACGAAAAACTTACTAATAGCCCAAAACTTAATAATATTATTATGAAAACTTGATAATAATTATATGAACATCTTAGTAATACTAATAATAGGAGCTTAATAATAACTTATAATAATAATAATAATAATAATAATAACAAAAAAAATCATAATATACATTAATAAAACAGTGAGTAAAACCCAAACTTTTAGAAAGGATTTAGGGTTACAAAACGGGCAGCAGTCGGAGCTCCGGTGGAGTCGGCGGCGGCTGGTGCGTCGAGGTGGTCGTCGGACAGTGGCCGGAGTCGTCGGGGTCGAGGTGTTGGTCGGAGTCAAGCACCGCAGCAACGACAGTCGCAACAACAACAGCAGCGGGGTTTGTTTCCTCGCATCGATGGTTTCCAACGGCGACTCCGGTGATTGAGAAGGTGGTACGGGCGTCCTCTAGTGTCGAGGAGTCGGCAGCGACGGTCAACGATGGCTGGACGGCGGTGATGGTGGCGTACAGCGAGGGGTGGTGTGGCTGGGCAGAACCAAAACCGAAGCTGGGAAGGGGGGTGTTTTAGGGATCAGTTGGTGGTGTTCTGGCGGCGAAGCGGGCGGCGTTAAGGTGATGCGGTGGTCGACAATGAAATGGGGGAGGAAGGAGGGTGGTAGGATGATGGTGCGTCGGTGACGGTGGGGCGAGGTGGTGGTGGTCTGCGATGGTCGAGGTGATAGTGCAGGTGGCGGTCGACACTGGTGGCAGTTGGAGTAGAGGGAGGAGAATGGTGGAGGTGGTGCAATGGTGGTGTTTGGCTGGTCGTGTGAGGAGGCAGCAGCAACATCAATTGTAATATAAAGAAAAGAGGAGGAGAGAGAGAAAGAGAAAGAAAGAGAGAAAGGGAAACCGGGAAAGAGAAAAAGAAGAAGAGAGAGAAAGAGTACGTGTTGGACTGTGATTGGCCAAACAAATGGGTATGCAAAAATAATGGGTTGTGAAATGCAACATTCCGTTAGAGACTTGGGCAAAGGTTTTGAAAAACTGATAAAATTTGAGGAATGGTGACATCATAAATCTACCCAAAAATTTCCAAATAAAATTATATTACCTCATAAATCCTATAACAGCAAAATCTAAGAAAAACTGATAAAAACCCTCTCAACTGATAAAAAGATTTTACACCCGAAGTCCCAAAAATTTCTAACTGATATTTTAACTCTAAAAATTACTACGAAAACACTCGCGGTCCTAAAAGCTCCGTGTGAAAACAAATAAATAAATAACGGAATAAAACGCTCGTTAGGAATTTTAACGGTAAACGCGATTGAATTTTTCAGGGTTTTACATCATTACCCCCTTAAAAGAAGTTTCGTCCTCGAAACTTAAACTCTTACTTAGCGATTCTTCAAACGGAACTCACGGTTACCTTAACCAAAAACTCGGGATTTTACACGTAGACCAAGGACAGAGAGAGAGGGGAAATTAAAAAAAAAGGAAGGAAAAACTAAAAAAAAATTGAATTTAAAAATCAGTTTTTAAAAAATACAGTTGTCCTAAAACATTATTGAATTAACTGCCCATGACAACTGATGCCGAATTTTGATTTCGACTTGCTCAATGAGAATCTAAGACAATGATGCTAAGGTCCTTATCAACAGATATTGGACAGGGAACTTACCTTAGGGTGGAGGTCCTTGGCTCCCCCTGGAGAGGTGGTCTAGCTCCCCCTCAACCGATCATCTGGTAGTAACATGTCAGTCTCCCTTCGGATAGTAATGAAATGGTCAGTGGGAAGGGCCTTGGTGAATATGTCAGCAAGTTGCCGGTGAGTGGGAACAAAATCCAAGGTGATGTGGCCTTTGTCAACATCGTCTCTTATGAAATGATGTTGCACTTCAATGTGCTTGGTGTAGGAGTGCTGGACTAGATTCTTTGTGATCTGGATTGCACTTTGATTGTCACATTTGATGGGGATTTTGGAGTACTCCACTCTTAGGTCCTTCACTGTTGCTTAATCCATAGGATTTGTGCAAAACAGGCTCCAGTTGCAATGTATTCTGCTTCGGCAGTAGAGAGAGAAACTACAGTTTTGTTTTTGGACTGTTAGGAAATGAGGGACAATCCTAACATTTGGCATCCCCAGATGTACTTTTTCGATCAATTTTGGATCCAGCAAAACCTGCATCTGTGTAGCCAAAAAGGTGAAGGGAGTTGTTACGAGGATACCACAGTCCAAGGTCCTTAGTACCTGCAAGATATCTAAGTATCCTTTTGACTACAATTAAGTGAGATACCCTGGGAACACTTTGGAAGTGAGCACACAAGCATACACTAAACATAATGTTTGGGCGACTTGTAGTTAAATAAAGAGCCAATCATACCTCGATAGAGTTTTTCAGGAATTGCCTTACCAGTTTAATATGATCAAGTTTTAATGTGGAGGACATTGGGGTACTACTGTGTTTGGCACTTTCAAGACCATACTTCTTTAGTTGTTCATTGACGTACTTGCTTTGATTTAGAAAGATGCCATCATGGTTTTGTTTGATTTGTAAGCCCAAAAAGAAACTAAGTTCTCCCACTAGGCTCATCTCAAACTCCTTGCTCATTAGCTTAGAAAAATCCGTCACTTGATGTTCAGTGGTAGCACCAAAAATAATGTCATCTACATATATTTGAATTATAACAGAATCCTGACCTGAGGTTTTTATGAATAGTGTCTTGTCTATAAGGCCTCTTGTGAATCCATTGGCAAGAATAAATGTGCTCAACCTTTCATAACAAGCCCTAGGGGCTAGCTTGAGCCCATAGAGGGCCTTTTGGAGCTTGTATACGTGAGTGGTGGCGTCCATTTGTTCAAAGCCTTGAGGTTGCTCAATATAGACTTCTTCTTTTAGATGTCCATTCAAAAATGCACTTTTGACATCCATTTGATACAACTTCATGTGAGCTGCAGAGGCATATGCTAGTAGTATGTGAATGGCCTCTAGTCTGGCGACTAGGGCAAAGGTTTCCTCGTAGTCAATGCCCTCTTCTTGGTTCATCCAATTTGATTTTAAAGACCCATTTGACGCCAATAACAGGATGGTGTGAGGGTCGAGGGACAAGCTTCCAAACTTCATTTCTTTCAACTGATTTAGCTCTTCTTGCATTGCAAGGATCCAATTGCTGTCATTTCGAGCTTCTTCTGGTCCGCTTGGTTCAACCTTTGAGATAAATGCACGGAAGACACAGAAATTTCCAAGGGAGGATCAAGTTCTAATACCTGTGTCCAATCTAGACAGAAGGTTGTTTGTAGGATGAGCTGGTTTGAATCTATATGCCCTTGGAGGATCTTCAAAGTTTGTAGGGGGTGAGCCTACTGCATTTGGAGGATTGTCCTCTTGTGAAGGTCCTTGAGTGTTGTTGTCTGCTTCCTCCTGATTGAGTTCTTGTTGTTCAGGAACATCCAGATTATCTTCAGGAGGTGGATCTTATCTTTGTGGTGGAGGACCTTATTGAAGGTTGGGGAGAATGTTCCTCATCTTCGTCTTCTTCATAGAAATGAAGTTTGGTGGAGGACATTGTTGTGGTGGAGTTTGACAATTCATCAAAAATGACATGGATAGATTCTTCTACCCTTTTGGATGCCTTTATGTAGACTCGGTATGCCTTGCTTGTAGAGGAGTATCCCACTAAGATGCCTTCTTCACTCCTTGCTTCGAATTTACTCAGAGCCTTTTTGTCATTATTGTGAACGTAGCACTTGCATCCAATGGCCTTGAGATGAGCTATGTTGGGTGTTTTCCCTTTGACTAGCTCATATGGTGTCTTTTTCAGGTACGACCTTATGGTACATCTGTTGAGAATGTAGTTTGCTGCATTTGTGATCTCGACCCAAAGGAATAGGGGCAAATTGTTCTTATAAATGATTGTTCTTGCCATATTTTCTAGTGTTATGTTCTTCCTTTCAACGAAACTATTTTGTTGGGGTGTTCTCGGCACGGAGAAGTTGTGTGTAACACCCTCTTGATCAAGAAACTTACCAAATTGATCTTGGTTATCAAATTCTCTGCCATGGTCTGTTCTTATTGACACCAGGGTTAGTCCTGTAAGGAGATAGAGTTGTCTGTACAACTTTTCGAACTCAGGAAATGCTTATCTCTTATCCTTCAGAAAGAAAACCCAGGTGAATCTTGAAAAATCATCAACTATGACTAGCATGTAAAAACGACCTTCGAGGCTCTTATAGGGTATAGGTCCACAAAGGTGCATATGCAGCAATTCTAGACATCTAAATGTGGTGATTTGGGACATTGGCTTGAAGGACGTTCTAATATGTTTTCCTTTTGTACATGCTTCACAGATTTCTTCTTGAATGAAGTTATGAGGGGGTAGACCTCTAACCAGACCTAAGAGTTTTAGTTTTTGAAGTGTTCTCATGTTTACATGCCCTAGTATGCGGTGCCATAGCCATGAGTCATCTGAGGCTGCTCTAAGATAGGTGAGGTCATTGGTGAGGGAATCACTAAGGTCTATAACATACACATTATTCATCCTATGTCTTTTCAGGACAACTTCATGTGACTCTTTTTCTACCACACATGACTTATTATCAAACCAGACTTTGTACCCTTTATCACAGACTTGAGAGATACTCAAAAGATTGTATTATAAACCTTCTTCAAGATATACATTGCTTATATAGTTGTTTGAATTCTTACCAACCTTCCTGTCTCCAAGGATTTTCCCTTGGCTTTTGTCTCCAAATGTGACATTTCCAATCTTATTGTCCTTCAGGTCATAGAATTTTGTGGGATCCCCTGTCATGTGTCTTTAGCATCCGCTGTCCAAATACCATAGGTCGCTGTGAGCCCTGAAGCACACCTGCACCAGAGGACATTATACCTTTCTTGGAACTAGCCTTTTCGGTAAAAGGTCTTGCATTGGGGGTTATAGGCTTTGTGGGGGTTTTGGCTGGTCTTTTGTGTACCTCTCCTCAGGCAAAAAGCCGTAAAGGACATTCACCCTCATATAGTCCTACTATAACCTAGCGGAAGGTCACCATCCGAACCATGTGGGTACACAAAAGACCAGCCAAAACCCCCACAAAGCCTATAACCCCCAATGCAAGACCTTTTACCGAAAAGGCTAGTTCCAAGAAAGGTATATTGTCCTCTGGTACAGGTGTGCTTCAGGGCTCACAGCGACCTATGGTATTTGGACAGCGGATGCTCAAGACACATGACAAGGGATCCCACGAAATTCTATGACTTGAAGGACAACAAGAAAGGAAATGTCACATTTGGAGACAAAAGCCAAGGGAAAATCCTTGGAGATGGGAAGGTTGGTAAGGATTCAAATAACTATATAAGTAATGTATATCTTGAAGAAGATTATATAATACAATCTTTTGAGTATCTCTCAAGTCTGTGATAAAGGGTACAAAATTTGGTTTGATAATAAGTCATGTGTGATAGAAAAAGAGTCATATGAAGTTGTCCTGAAAAGACATAGGATGAATAATGTATGTTATAGACCTTAGTGATTCCCTTACCAATGTCCTCACCTATCTTAGAGCAGCCTCAGATGACTCATGGCTATGGCACCGCATACTAGGGCATGTAAACATGAGAACACTTCAAAAACTAAAACTCTTAGGTCTGGTTAGAGGTCTACCCCCTCATAACTTCATTCAAGAAGAAATCTGTGAAGCATGTACAAAAGGAAAACATATTAGAACGTCCTTCAAGCCAATGTCCCAAGTCACCACATCTAGATGTCTAGAATTGCTGCATATGCACCTTTGTGGACTATACCCTATAAGAGCCTCGGAGGTCGTTCTTACATGCAAGTCATAGTTGATGATTTTTCAAGATTCACCTGGGTTTTCTTTCTGGATGATAAGACATAAGCATTTCCTGAGTTTGAAAAGTTGTACAGATAGCTTAATATCCTTACAGAACTAACCCTGGTGTCAATGAGAACAGACTATGGCAGAGAATTCGATAGCCAATATCAATTTGGTAAGTTCTGTGATCAAGAGGGTGTTACAACAACTTGTCCGCGCCGAAAACACCCCAACAAAATAGTGTTGTTGAAAGGAAGAGCATAACACTAGAAAATGTGGCAAGAACAATCATTTGTGAGAACAATCTACCCCTATTCCTTTGGGCTGAGATCACAAATGCAGCAAACTACATTCTCATAGATGCCCCATAAGGTCGTACCTGAAAAAGATACCATATGAGCTATACAAAGGAAAAACACCCAACATAGCTCATCTCAAGGCCATTGGATGCAAGTGCTACGTTCATAACAACGACAAAAAAGCTCTGAGCAAATTCGAAGCATGGAGTGAAGAAGGCATCTTAGTGGGATACTCCTCTACAAGCAAGGCATACCAAGTCTACATAAAGGCATCCAAAAGGGTAGAAGAATCTATCGATGTCATTTTTGTTGAATTGTCAAACTCCACCACAACAATGTCCTCCACCAAACTTCATTTCTATGAAGAAGACGAAGATGAGGAACATTCTCCCCAACCTTCAATAAGGTCCTCCAAAGATAAGATCCACCTCTTGAACATAATCCAGATGTTCCTGAACATAATCCGAATGTTTCTGAACAACCAGAACTCAATCAGAAGGAAGCAGACAACGACACTCAAGGACCTTCACAAGCGGACAATTCTCCAAATGTAGGGGGCTCACCCCCCACAAACTCTGAGGATCCTCCAAGGGTATACAGATTCAAACCAGCTCATCCTATAGACAACCTTCTGTCTAGATTGGACACAGGTATTAGAACTTGATCCTCCCTTGGAAATTTCTGTGTCTTCCATGCATTTATCTCAAAGGTTGAACAAAGCGGACCAGAAGAAGCTCTAAAGGACAGCAACTGGATCCTTGCAATGCAAGAAGAGCTAAATCAGTTGAAAGAAATGAAGTTTGGAATTGTCCCTCGACCCTCACACCATCCTGTTATTGGCGTCAAATGGGTCTTTAAAATCAAATAGGATGAACATGGTACTGTCACAAGAAATAAAGCCAGACTAGTAGCCAAAGGTGACAACCAAGAAGAGGGCATTGACTACGAGGAAACCTTTGCCCCAGTCGCTAGACTAGAGGCCATTCGCACACTACTAGCATATGCCTCAGCAGCTCACATGAAGTTGTATCAAATGGATGTCAAAAGTGCATTTCTGAATGGACATCTAAAAGAAGAAGTCTATGTTGAGCAACCTCAAGGCTTTGAACAAATGGACTCCACCACTCACGTATACAAGCTCCAAAAGGCCCTTTATGGGTTCAAGCAAGCCCCGAGGGCTTGTTATGAAAGGTTGAGCACATTGCTTCTTGCCAACGGATTCACAATAAGCCTCATAGACAAGACATTGTTCATAAAAACCTCAGGTCAGGATTCTGTTATAATTCAAGTATATGTAGATGACATTATTTTTGGTGCTACCACTTAACATCTAATGAAGGATTTTTCAGAGCTAGTGAGCAAGGAGTTTGAGATGAGCCTAGTGGGAGAACTCAATTTCTTTTTGGGCTTACAAATCAAACAAAACCATGATGGCATCTTTCTAAATCAAAGCAAGTACGTCAAGGAACTACTAAAGAAGTATGGTCTTGAAAGTGCCAAACACAGTAGCACCCCAATGTCCTCCACATTAAAACTTGATCATGACCAAACAGGTAAGGCCATTCCTGACAAACTCTATCGAGGTATGATTGGCTCTTTACTTTATTTAACTGTAAGTCGCCCAGACATTATGTCTAGTGTATGCTTGTGTACTCGCTTCCAAAGTGCTCCCAAGGAATTTCACTTGATTGCAGAAAAAAGGATCCTGAGATATCTTGCAGGTACCAAGGTCCTTGGACTGTGGTATCTCACGAATAACTCTCTTTACCTTGTTGGCTACACAGATGCATATTTTGCTAGATCCAGAACTGATCGAAAGAGTACATCTGGAGGATGCCAAATGTTAGGATTGTCTCTCATTTCCTGGCAATCGAAAAAGCAACCTGCAGTTGTTCTCTCTACTACCGAAGCCGAATACATAGCAACTGCAACTTGTTGTGCACAAATCCAATAGATCAAGCAACAGATGAAGGACCTTAGAGTGGAGTACTCCAAAATCCTCATCAAATGTGACAATCAAAGTGCAATCCAGATCACAAGGAATCCAGTCCAGCACTCCCGCACCAAGCAAATTGAAGTGCGACATCATTTCATAAGAGACCATGTGTGACAAAGGTCACATCACCTTGAATTTTGTTCCCACTCACCAGCAACTTTCTGACATATTCACCAAGGCCTTCCCACTGACCAGTTCATTACTATCCGAAGGGAGATTGGCATGTTACAACCAGATGACCAATTGAGGGTGAGCTAGATCCCACCTCTCCAGGGGGAGCCAAGGACCTACACCCTCAGGTAAGTTCCCTATCCAATATCTACTGGTAAGGACCTTAACGTCATTGTCCTAGATCTTCATTGAGCAAGTCAAAATCAAAATTTGGCATCAGTTATCTTGGGCAATTAATTTAATAACATTTTAAGACAACTATATTTTTTAAAAACTGATTTTGAAATGTATTTTTTTTTAAAGTTTTTTTCTTCCTTTTTTTAATCGACCCTTTCTCTCTCTCTCTTTGTCCTTGGTCCACGCTCCTTCTCAACCGTCAATTCTTCCCTCATTAACTCCCTCACAGTGTCAAGTCTCTGGCTCTCCTTCCTCTCTCCTTCTCTCTCGTCCACCCTCACTCTATTTCGCCTTTCCGTCCTCTAGTTCTTTCTATAACAATTACCCTCTTTCCCCACAAACCGTCTCTCTCTCTTCCTCTCTTATCTCTTCACCTCTTTATTTAAACATGACCTGTGACCCCACTCCCTTTACCTTCAGCCCACTTCCCATCACTTTCTCTCATCCCTTTCATCCTCACCCTTTTTTCCCAAAATGGGCAAGCGACCTGCAATCAAATCTTCCGCCTCCACTGGTGTCGCCAAGAGACTCTGGTCCAGCAAATCATCCCCCCATCCCTCTTGATTCTACCCTCTCTCATACCTTCTCCTCTGATGTCATCGCTCTTCCTCCTCTTCCTCCCAATTCTTCCCAAAAACTCACTCCACAACAGCGCCTAGAACTCTTCGAGAAAAAGGCATTGCAATGTTGTGTGAATGTCGACCTTAAGCACCGCATAGATGTCTTTCTGTAACGCCCCGACCCCTCCTAGGTCGCGAACATTACCGATAACTCCTTCAAGGATTGCTGACTGGCCCCACAAATCACCACGAGTCTTTCCAGCGTGCTTCGTCCTCGCTCACACGCTGCCTGGGAAAACTTCCCAGGAGGTCACCCATCCTGAGACTACTCCCAGTCAAGCGCGCTTAACTAAGGAGTTCCCAACGGATGAGCTACCATAAAAGAAGGTGCACCTTGGAGATATAAGTAGTCATTTCAATCCTTTTAAGCCACACTTTAACCATATACCCGGGATATTACACTTTCCATCCTTTAGCACCCTCCATGACTTGGGCGGCCAATCATTCTTTGACTGTGAGCATGGCATCTACCCTTCTCTCGTCCACAAATTCTATGCAAATCTCGTTATCCCTCCAAACCTTCTCTCCAGTCAAAAGTCTTAAGTGTCGACATCTTCTTCACCCCTATTCAGATTGAGCGCATTCTACAGCTCAACCCCAATCATGTTAAGCCACTTCTTCCTCTGCCTTCATATCCAAAACAAGAACTTCGAGACCTCTATGGCCGCCACTCTGAAAATAAGAACACCCAGTAGACGACCCTAACCTCTGAAGCTCGATTCTTATACTACACCATTGTTCGTACTATCCTGCCTAAAGAAACCAACAAGGAACCACAAATGAAGCCTGTGCTTACCTCATTCTCAATATCATGAATGATCGTCATCTTGAACTTGGGGAAACTGTCATCCACCACTTTATCAAGGCAGCTTCATCAATCTCTGGATCGTTGCCCTACTACAACCTCCTCACAAAAACTTTCAAAGCCGATGGAGTTCCCTTGGATGCCTCTAGCAACGTACCTGTCAATGTTCCCACCATCGGCATTCCTCTTCAGACCACCCTTGGGTATGAACAGCAAGATAATGGGACGCGGCTACACTCGGACAAACTCAAGGACGTTCACGCATCCACATCATCAGCAGCAGCAAAGGAAGTTCAAGATGCACTATAGACACAGATCTCCAATCTCCGCTCCGAGGTACATGCGCTACACAAAGAAATTCAAGGCTTTCACGCCGTGAATGCCTTTCTACATCGAGCATCCACCTCCCTGCAGGACGACATCTCAACACTACAATCTACTGCCAAGAACGTCCAGCCTGTTCCATGCCCTTCAACCGTTGCAGACGACACCCTCACCCAAGATGATCCCCTTCCCTAAAAACACTCTTCTTTCACTGTGCTTTGAAAACTTTAGTTTTTGTGGGCGTCTTGCCAAACATTCCTCCCATTTCCTTTTTTTGTGAAAGCCAATAAGGAAGAGATGAGACTGGCCCCTTATTTTGCTATGTTGGGTCTATAAAACATTTAAATTGTTGTGCTCAAACTCTATATGCGTTTGCATGAATGATCTACTTCTATTTGTTGTGTACACTTGTGTTTTGTCTTCCACTCAAAAAGGGGGAGATTGTCGGAACCCTCCCTATGCAGGACGAAGGACGTTGATCCAATAAGCAGCAAGGACATTTGCTCTAGCAGAAGAGTTTTGATGTGAAAGACAAAAGAACAGTCACAAAAGGAAAGTTGACTATTGATAATAACATCGATTATTCTTTTCCATTCTTATCCTACTTAACTGATCATATTGTTTGTATTACAGGCAAAAAACAAATCACCAAAGAAAGGAAACTCCAAGGAAGGAGAGAAGATCGCATGCAAAAGGAAGTCCCAAAAGAAGGAAAGAAGATCGCAAGGCAAAGAAGGAAAGAAGATCATCTCAAATGGTCAACCAAGCTGCATGTACAAGGAGGATAACTCAAAGACTGAAGAACTCAACGATTCCAAGGAAGAAATCGAGTGCTAGGAAATTAGTTGAGAATTGCCTAAGTGTTTTTGTGATATGTGCGTGTTCTGTTGTAAGCCAAGGATGTTGGCAAGCTGAGCTTTGAATCCGTAAAGGATCTAGGATTTGAAAGTGTGTTTTGCACCAAATCTGAGTTGGTGTGTGTTTGTCAAAACAATTCCTGAAAGTGTCCAGTAAGGCACTCCTCAAGCAGTTGCTACAAGAACCTTACTCCTTGAGCAACCAGGTTACTGTCATTCTGTACTATGCTTAAGTATTGTTTAAATAAAGGAAGTTCATCATATATATCTTGTTACTTCTTACTGCTGTGAAGTTAACTTCTTAATATGAAAAAGATTAAGAAACCTAATGAAATACCCTGTTCCCAAGGAAAAAAAAGAGTCCTATTAGTATTATTATTTTCTTCTAGCCCATTTATAATTTTTATTTTTGTTAGGGGAGTCAAAACCTAAACTCTAGCCTCCCTAATTATATATATATACCTACCTCTTTAGAAAATAATAGTGTCTCCCGCCATCTTTCTTAGAGAAGGAGATTTTCCTGTTATTAATACTAAGGTCAGTATCCAATTATTTATCTTTCAATCTAACAATTGATCGCAGTTTACTTTGACGTGTGAAAATTAGTAGTTACTTTTTGTTCAATTCTTGAATTACCGTATGCATTAACCCTTCCAATTTATATCTTGTTTCATGATACTTACCCATGTATAAATTTCCATTGGCGATTTTCGGCGCAACTAAATTATTTTTGTCGTCAAAAGTTCTACCCAATTGCTAATTTCCTAAGTTCACACTTTCACCATTGAATTCATTTATTGTTAGTGGTTTACGCCTGTGTAAAATATTGAGTTCTGCCAAAGTATACAATTGTTGTCAATTGAAAGCGGTTAAATCCACTAATTATGAGTTTACTATAGTTTAATGACCAAGTCTACATTATTTGCATATAAACCTTTAAATATTTTTCAAATTGTTGATTTGGAAATAATTTGCAGTAAGCCCCAATTCAATGAAGAATACTATTTTATTTACCCACCAATCTTTCACTGTTAAAGATTTTCAGATTTGTAAATCCTTTTAAATACTAATGCAGTAATTCATGAAGTGGCTCATTGGACATGTTTAATTTTTTCTAGCCTATATTGAGCGAATAAAATGTCTTATAGGTAACCCATGTTCTAACCCAAGGTCCTTGCGACATACCGATATATCTTGAGCGAGTATTGTAAGGGTCAATAGATAATTAGTGTAAACTTCTAATCTGTATAGTTTGTATGGATTTTAGGTGGTCAGAATTTTGGAGTCTGATTTATTCAAGTAGCCTATCAGGTAAGTGGTGTGATACTTCTTTAGCCTTCCTTCGTGCCCAAAATATTTTTGTAAAGTCCTTTTCGTAAAGTAATTTTATTAAATCGGGTTGACATGCTATTGTTTAATTATAATTCTTTTGTTATATTTATGTCCGAAAAATTTGACCGACTTCGTATTGATTTATATGTTTATAAAGTGAGTCTTTCGCTGTCAATTTATAAGTTAAGTTCGTATTTTGACCTAGCTATATTTAATTTTAAAATCCTTGGTAATAATTTTAATTAGTATTTGCAAGTATACTGTTACTAAGTTATTTTTGTATTATTGCGTGTATTTATAAAGTACATCATTTGATGTTAACTTTATAGGTTGTATTTATATTATGTCATTTATACACCAAGAGAGGTTTTGTGACTTTTTAGCTAATTATTTGCAAAGTAGCCGTTTCGAATAATAGTTTTGGTATTTGAATTATTTGAACCTTCCGTTTGTACAAGTAACTTTGTCAGTTTGATTTATTATTATTCCAAATCACTTGACTGGGTACTGTTTGTATATTTTGACACTCAAGTTATTGGTTTTATTTTTGGGTTATGTCTTTTGCCTTAGCCAGTTAAGGTATGCACTGGACCTGTCGATCGACTTGTATGCGCGCTATTGTGTGTTCCGATATGTGTGTGTTCCGTTGGGCCTAATTCTTTGTTGCCCTGCCACTGGGTCAATATTGGTACATCGTTGCCCCGCCACTGGGTCAATAGTGGCTTATCGTTGCCCTTGTCACTGGGTCAATAGTGACCTTAGCCCTAACCATTGTGATTTTGATTGCTATGTTTTGTTATACACTGTGTTACTTTGATAGAAATCGTTTGATTAATGTTCTTGCGTATTTCGGGAAGTTTTGAGCTAAGTAAATTATTTGTAAAACCCGGTCATGTTTTTATTATGTATTTATTTGTGAACTCTGACCTAGCCTATGTTTTACCCGCATGTCCAACCCAGCTAAAAGAGTGTTATGCTACTTACTGGGCTTTCAAGCTCATCCCTTCATCTTCCTATTTTTTTCAGGTTATGATTCTTCGCTTCTTGGTAGTGTTAGAATTTTTTTTTATTTTTATGGTATCAGAGTTTAGCAGTGAAGCGTAGTGGGCCAAGAGGTTGCGTGGGATAAGGTTTCTGTTATTTTAGTTGCTTTGTGAGTTAGAAGATTTCATTTTTTTTTTTTGTTGTAGCTTCCGCTGTATAGTTAAGTATCTTTCTTAGTTATCTGTTCAATCAAGTACTCCTTTTGCAAAAAATTACTTAGAGGTACCCTAATTTTTGAAGAAACAATTTTTTGGTACCCTAACTTTTCAAAACTAATTTTGGGGTACCTAACTTTTAGGATTAGAAATTACTAGGTGAATTTCCGGCGAAACTTCGATTGATTCAAATCATTTTCGTCCACGAAAACAAAGGGCATTTTCATCCACAAAAACACTTAATCAATTTCCCGCCTAAAACTCACCGTTGAATTCAAATAGTTGGCCGAAAATTCACCTAATTATTTCTAATTCTAAAAGTTAGGGTACCCCAAAATTAGTTTTTAAAAGTTTGGGTACCAAAAAAAACATTTCACCAAAAATTAGGGTACCCCTAGGTAATTTTTTGCTCCTTTTGAGTTAAGCCTATTCTTCTATCTTTGGTTTGTTCGGTCTTTTGAGCCTTGCATGCTTGTAGGGCCTTGTCCTACAGGTGTGCGGCGTTTTTTACCCCTTGGTTCGGGGCGTGACACCTAACGTCCTTTATTTTAAGTGTGCAGAATTTTTACAACTCTATTCATCATCCCCCCTAAGGTTCTTTCAATATATTATAATCTTTTTAGATTTCTCCTTATTAATTATAGATACTTCTCCATTTATCTTTATTTTCTTTTCTTTTCATAACTTTATATTCTTTTAATTAGTCCCCCTTTTGTATTTTTAAGTATTATTTTTCTTTTTTTAACCTTGTTATTTCGTATTTAACAAACACGCCAAAATAATACTATAAGCACACTAAATAATACTAACAAACAATAAAATCATAGGATTCGAAAAAAAATTAATGTACAAAGGAGTTTGTACAAGTGTGCAAAAGAATTTGTTGTGGTGTGAAAAAGAGTTTGTGTTATCTAGTGAGCAAAAGAGTTTGTTCTCGTATGGAAATGAGTCTTTTCTAGTGCGCAAATGAGTATTTGTTAGTGTGTTTGTGTGCAAATGAGTATTTGTAAGTGTGTTAGTGTGCAAAGGAGTTTGTACTAGTGTTTAAAGGAATTTGTGTCACTGTGTTAGTGTGTAAAAGAGTTTGTTATAGTGTGCAAAAAATTATGTGCTAGTATGGAAAGGAATCTGTTCTGGTGTTCAAAAGTGTTTGTTTTGGTGCATAAAGGGGCATATGCTAGTGTGCAAAGGAGTTTTTACTAGTGTTCCAATAAGTTTGTTCTGGTGTACAAAGGAGTTTATGTTTGTGTGTAAAGAAATTTGTGCTAATGTGCAAAAAAGTTTGTGCTATTGTGCGAAAGAGTTTGTTCTGGTGTGCAAAGTGGTTCGTGCTAATACACAAAAGAGTTCATGCTAATGTGCAAAGGAGCCGGTGCTAGTGTGCAAAGAAGTTTGCATTGCGGTGCAAAGGAGTCTGTATTAGTGTATCAATAAATTTTTCGGTGTGCAAATATATTTATAGTGTGTAGAAAGAAATAAATTAATTTAATTAGGTATAAATTAATATCATATTTTTATAAAATGTGAATAAAAACAAATACTGGAGGGGAAAAATCAAACAGGCAAAATTATTATCCAAAAAAGAGATTCAGGTTCAAACCCATGATCGCCAATCCATCATCAGCACACACTACCAACACACTGCCACCACAAACATGTTTCAATTATGCAAACATATTATATGTATATGAACCGGGTCGGGGGATTAATAAGGAGACCCATACTCCCACAGGAGTATGATCTAAAGACTTATTAATTAGGCCATTTAGGCACCTAATTTAACACAATACTATAGTATGTGGCTACAGTGTGTTGGCCATAACGTTTGTATTGGTATGGTTATTTATATCCCACTAGAGTTCGTTATAACATCCGTTGGAAAAGAAAATGACAATTTGGAGTTAAGATGTATATAGTTTCACACCAATCAGAATCCAAAGATATGGGTAGTTTGGTGGCGTATAATGTACTTGTTAACTTTAAAGTAATATCGCGCGTATATAGGTTTGGTTCTTCACGTAGAGTTTTTCTAAGGATGTGTTTGGTTGATCAAAAATATTAGGGAAATAATTAATTTTTTCGAATTGACTTAATTTTCTTATTTTTGGATGTAGATTGACTTTGGGACAATTTTCATAATGGACCCACCATTTCCATCATTTTCCTAGGGAAACTTTTTCTAAAGGATTTATGGAAAATTTTTCCCATAATTCCAATAAAAAATTTTCTCCGAAAAAAGTTCCCCTGAGATTCCTATCAAACGCTGCCTAAGTGTTTTTTTTTGCCTGCAGGATCACTTAAGTTGTCAATTATGTAATATATTATTCTATATTACATTGCAAATTTAAACAACAAATCTCTATAAACAGTTTCAAATGATTCAAACATGTCCGTGTACAGTGTGGGATAAAAATTTCTCACACACATATGTATGTGTGTTTATATATATATATAGATATATATATATATATATATATATATATATTTATTAATAAGGCTCCATTCTTTTATGCGGTAGGTTGTGGTGCGATACTACACCGGTGACCCCGCACTACACTCTTTAAGTTTTACCACACTTCTACACCACGTACACCACGATCATTACTAATATATTTTATCACTTTTCTTTCTCCTCTACTTTTAACATTCTCTCCTCAGCTACTCCATTTACCAAATTACCCCAACTCTCACAACAAGTTACCACACTTCACCACACTTTTTCAAATTCCACCACATAGTACCATTACCACAACGGAGCCTAAAACGAGCCATACTGTTTTCCGGTGATAAGCAAGCACCGTTTAGTTGCCTCCAAAAGCTAGCATATAATTTTAAGGGTGCGTTTGGTTGACAGGAAAATGATTTCTGAGAAAATTATTTCCATGAGAAATGGTTTTCCAAGAAAAATGGTTTTCCATGTCAAATTTTCCCTTGTTTGGTAGGAGATAAATTATTTTTCGAAAAATGATCATTTATATCGATATAAGTAGCGATATATGTTACAAATGAAAATATTTGGAACTCAAAATTCATATTTGAGCTTTTCTTAATCATTTCTATCGTGTTATAAAGTTTCGTGACAAACCGATAAAATTGAATTTTGCTTTTAAGTTTCAATCATATTTAACCACAACAAAATGTCGACAAAAGTGGCGATATATGTTACAAATGAAAATATTTGGAGCTTAAAATTCATATTTGAGCTATTTTAATCATTTCTATCGTAGTAAAGTTTCGTGACAAACTGAGAAAATTGAATTTTGATCTTAAGTTTCAGTCATATTTTACCGCAAAAAAATGTCGATAAAAGTGGCGATGTATGTTACAAATGAAAATATTTGGAGCTCAAAATTTATATTTGAACTTTTCTTAGTTCATACTATCAAATCATAAAGTTTCGATTCAAATAGTTCAGTTTAAATTTGTAAAAGTTTCAGTTAGTTTTAGGGCAAAAACTTATGATCTGATGTATATCGTGATAAATGTTATTAAATAAAAATATTTTGAGCTAAAAATTTATATTTGAGGGTTTTTTAATCAATTCTATCGTGTTACAAAATCGAGCAAAACCGTTAATATTAAATTTCGACCTCAAATTTCAATTAGAGTTAGTAGTAAAAATCGATCCAACAATCAATGGTGGAAAATGATTTTTCTAGGTTGATCGAACAAAGGAAGTCAATTTTCTTCCTTTAGAGGAAAATGATTTTCTTCGGAAATGATTTTCTAAACTTTTTTGTACCAAACACTAAAAAATTGGGAAAATATTTTCCAAAAGAATATTTTCCCCCTACCAAACACACTCTAAATGAAAATATTATACTTACATGTTTTTGACATTGACACACAATATTTAAATATTGTTTTTGACAAGATGAGCAATACTGTTTTCTGGTGATAAGCAACCACCTGGTTGCCTCCTAAAAATAATATGATTTTACATGCAAATATATATTTAAATATTGTTTGATGATGGCTTAGTGGCTCACCATATTTGAATATTAGTTTTAATAAAATGAGCAATACCATTTCCTAAAACCAATCTTATTTTACATGCAGATTTATATTTAAATATTTAATACTATTTCCCATTGATATTAACCACCTACTTGACTCCTAAAACATGTATAATTTTACATGGAGATTTATGTTTAAATTTTTTTATAAGTAGTTGGCCTCCCGCCTCTTAGTTATGTTTTATTCAACCAACATTCAGCGCCAAAGAACACAACAAGCAAAAGAAAACAAACCCCAAAATGAGGGGAATCCCCACCACCACCAAAGAACAAAATAAAAAACTTTACCGCACGACATCAAATCAAATGGGTAAAAGGCTAAAAGCTAGACATATCCCATGCCCTAAAATCCGTTGAAATGCAACAAACAAACACATAAAAGCATTCGCCTAAGGGTAACAAAGTACACCCACAGAAGCTCCCTTCCAAATGTCATAATTTGTCTTAATCACAATCCACCATCTTTAAATATTGTTTTTAATAAGATCAGTTCTTTTATACGGCTGATTAGTTGCGGTTCTACACCGTACCACAATTTTCCATTTTTTACCACAATTCACTACAATTTATCACAATCCACCACAACTCACCACAATTTACCAGCCCATTTACAATTATTTACACCACAATATTCCACAATCCACCACAACCTTTTAAATTTCATCACAACATTCCCTAACTCGCCACAATTTTCAAATTTCTATCACAACGCACCACAACCAACCGTATAAAAGAATGGAGCCTAAAATGAGTTAATACTCCCTCCTTTCCTCAATAATTGTCACATTTGAATTTTGGGAAGATTTTAAGAAAATTGTATTGAGAATGGTAATTGTACTGGAAATGATAAAAGTAATAGATAAATTTCTATTTTGGTTATATAGTTGTATTGGTAATGATAAAAATATGAGGTAAATTTAGAAAATTGTCATTAATATTGTATTGAAATTGTAAAGTGACAGATATTGTGAAAAATTAAATATTAGTTAAAGTGACAAATATTGAGGAATGGAGGGAGTACTATTTAAATATTATTTTTAAAAAAATGAGTAATGCTATTTTTGAGTGATGAGCAACTACCGTTTAGTTACTAAAACCAATAAACTACAGATGAAGAATGTATGTTGTGGGAGATTCTACCATAGTTGAATTTATTTTCAACTATGGTAGTTGAAATGTATAATTACCCTTAGTTTTACCATTAAAAAATAAAATTAATATATATATATTGACTATAGGACTTGTTACAATAAGTAAATCTACATGTTAAAGTTATAATTTTTACAAAATTGAATATTTTGAAGGAAATTCTACCCTAGTTGACTTTTTTCAACTATCGTAGTTGAAAAGTGAAAAGACCATTAATTTTACCATAAAAATTTCAAAATCAATGTAGGTTGGTCAAAGTAACTTGATACAATAATTAATCATGTTTACGATGATATAAATCTTTTTAAAAAATATGATTTATTTTTGATAAATGAGTGCTATAAAATTTTCAAACAGTAAATTAGCGATATATACTACCTCCGTCTCAAATTGTTTGTCCATCTACCTAACTTCCTTGTCCCAAAATGTTTGTCCATTTCATAATTTCAATGATTGTAATTCCTATTATACCCCTAATAAATATTCTTTTGTTTCTTTTTTATTTTTTTTTTCACATGAGAAAAGTAAGGACAATTCTGGTACATTACACATTTTTCACCCCATTTCCCATGACCATTGGACTTTTAAATATAGTTGGATGGACAAACAATATGTGACTGAGGTAGTACTTGGTGTGATGTTCATGAATATTGTCAATTATTAAATCTTTGGGGTAATGACCAACCACTCTTTAGTTAATTCCTAAAACCAATAAATTGCAGATGAAGAATCTATGTAATGGTAAACTAGCGGTATATAATATTATGTGTGATGTCTATGAATATTGTCAATTATTAAACTGTTGAAAATTATTCGTGTGTGTGTGTATAAATATATATATATATATATATATATATATATATATATATATATAAGAATTGAATTTTAATAATCCCTACTTTCACGACTAGACATCAATAATCCCTACTATCGATTTTGATTATGGTGGTCCAAAAAAAATTAAAATTGGATTGTAGTGGGACATCATCGAGAGCATACCCTAAATATCATAGATTTTGTGTTGCGTTTGATTTAAAACTTAGTATAACACTTTACCATGATTTTTAATGAATTTATGGCGTTTCTTCCAATTTTTTTGAATTTGTTTACGATTTTTTTATGATTTTTTGAATTTTTTACGATTTTTTTATGATTTTTTCAATTTTATTCATTTTAAAAAATCATAATAATTTCTCAGAGTCTTAAAAAATAATTTAAAAATTGTTTTAGTAACTACACTTCATTACCTTTATGGGGGTAGGAACGAAAAAAAACAAAAACAATGTTGGATAGGAATGAAAAAAAAATTTGGAGGTGGATTTGGTACCACTAAAATCCAATTTTATTTTTTTTTGGACCGCCAGAATGTAAAATGAAAGTATGGATTATTGTTATACAATTGGTCAAAGTAGAAATTATTATAATCCAATTTTCCTATATATATATATATATATATATATATATATATATAAAACTGTCAAAACAATTGAAATTCATTTCAATTCATTTCGGGAGAGAAGTGAATAAGTCAAATCTTTTCGCAACACATTTGACTCTCAACCCAGAAATAACCAAATTCATAAATAAACAACTCATAAAATACAAGAATCACCTTTCAACCCCAAAATCACAGAGTTCAGAAATACCAAATCGACTTTTAAACTCAAAATCAAACATCAGATATCAAAATGTAGAGTAATCATTTCCTTAGAAAACAATTCAGAATTTTATTATGTGGGCGGGATTTGTTATCCTCAGAATATCATAATCATAATCACAATCTCTGAATTAGAACAAGATCTCAAATTCACATAATCGGAACATGGATGGTCATCCCAGAAACAGAATCCACGAATATGCACACTCAATCTCAGAATCATATCAGGATCTCCCCCGATCTCTTAATAACTTCCCTACAGGAACAAATCTTGTCCTTTTGGTCGTTACGGCGTTACCACAACCCGCTTAATGTTTCACTTTAATTATTAACATCTTATGATTCTCAAATGTCAGACTTTAAACAGAACCCTACCCAGTTTTCCAAAACCGACATAATAAAATTCACAGTTTAAAAGACTGCCATATTTTACTCAACTCAGAAAACAACTCACAGAAATCCAAATTAGATTAAAACCATAAAACAATTAAAGAACATCCCAATGGGGATTAGGGCATAGACATTACCTGGATATCTTCACTTCACTTCACTCCACTTCACTTCAAACAAACATACTTGAGCTCACTAAAACGACGCGGTCTAGATCATGCCTAAAAATGAATCATTTCTATAGTCAATACGTGCTTTCGAAGTTAGTACACACTACCTTTTACGTAACTCAACCATAGGAACACTATAAGATTCTCATCATTCATGAATTAACACCTTTAAATTATACAACACATTTCAACTAAAAACAACTCATTTCAAATCACCAATAATACAATCAAAACAATTAAAAGGAAATTGGGCAGATTACTACACTTGCATTGCAAAGGTCGTAACCTGACTTTTCGAGACCCTATGGACCAGATTCTAGACTCTCTGGAAACCTTAGAATGTCTACTAAAACCCTCATGTTGACCCCCAAGAACTTAAACACACTCTAAGGGTCCAAAATATAGAGAACAATCAAATTGGTTCAGTTCTTACCTAGGTCTGGTAATTGAGTCATAACTCAAATTATACTCCTCAAAAGTCCAATCCGTAAATTTCCTATAAAAGTCGAAACACTGGGGAACTTTCAAACAAAACGGTTCGGTGAAAAGCTCGACTACACAATTTATGGTGGAGTTTCTATTACCAATCGATCCCGGAACTCTAGCTTGGGCCTTAAATCAATTAACCAAGGTCAAAGACAACCCCCTTCACCCTCCTAACGCAACCAAGGTCAACTTTACCAATTAACTAACACAAAATTCTCAAATAAACATATTAATTTCCAATTAAACACCTAAACCTAAATCACAAACTAATAACTAAAATAAAACTATACTTTTAGACTTGAAAGCTCCATGAAAACATGAAAACACAACAAAAGTATAAATGCTATCAATCATAAGCCAAATTGAACATTACATGAAGCAACCCGATAATAACGTAACAATAGTAATTTAAACACATAATAATAATAATAATAATAATATAAAATAATATAAAAACATAAAATTTCAAATTTTATTAAACATAATGTGTTATAAAATTTATAAAAACAATAAGAGGAGTTTTAGAATGTCCTTTTGATAATTACAACACAATTTTATATATAGAAAACTCGATAATAGCACAATAAAAATATAAGTGCGTAATAATCACATTAATAATAATATAAATAGGTAACGTTTGAAACTTTAATAAGTATCATACGTGATAAACTTATAAAATAAAAGAAGGGTTTTAAAACACTTTAAGTAATTAAAACATAACTTTTAACTATAAAAACAATACTTAACTTAAAACTCATGTAATATAACTATAATTCAACACTTTTCTCATGAACATGGAATTATTCGATATTAAAACAATGGACCTACTTGATCAATCAATTGATAAGCATTATAACTCAATAGTAATCAATAAAACTAACATTGAACAATTAAACTACATTATACCAAACAACTCCTAATTTATCACACAAATCCACGCATGCAATAATTCTAATACTAATAAAAAATTAAGCATATTTACACATACAATTCTACGACCATACCAATACAAAAACCTGAAGTTACTATCAAACAACGACCCCGTAAACAAAATTAATAATTCTAACTAAAGGATTAATCTTTACCATTAAAAGTTTACATCAACACAACAATACACAACGAGAGCTTTTTTTTAAACACGAGTAAAACAACTAAATATCAAAACCTTTTACATAAAACTATAGTTATATAACTTAATCAAATACTAAACACCACCTTGCATGTAGCTATCAAGCAAGCGTAACTAAACAACAACCATAGGCAAAGAAATCTCAGATTAAAGATTGCTAAACACAATTAAATAACCTAATCACAACCTAATACACTAATTACGCATGAAAGTACAATTAATAATGGTGATCAATAAAACAACTCGGGTTGAGATGTATACTAACTAGAATGGGGAAGGGGTTGGTGGTGCTGGGCAGCGGTTAAGGCGGCAACAGGAGCAGTGGCGACTGGGTCGGGGTAGTCGGCGGTGGTGGGAGGTCCGGCGGCCGTCGATTGGGCGTCGACACCCCGCGGTGGTGGTCCGTCCAAAACGAGAGAGGGGTGGATGGAGAAAGGGAGGGACGACGGTGGTTGTGCGGGTGTGGGTCACGGTTTTCCGGCGGCGATGTAGTGAATGACGGGCTGGTCGGCTACCAGCAGATGGAGGAGAGAGGGAGAGAAGGAGGGATGCTAGGGTTTACCAAATTAGGGTTCCTAACTAGTCTCTCCGTTACATATTAATTGACAGTTAAACTAATTTTTTTATTTCAAAATAATTGTCCATTTCCATTATCCAATACATAATTTAATTATTTTAACTTTAATAATTGTTTTAACTTTTTACCTTTTCAATGAATAAATTATTCCTACTAACATTCTCTCACTCCTCAAACCTTCAAAAATAGTGTTATTTAATTATGTGGGTAGATTTTTAGTTAAACCTTGAAATATGCAAAATAGTGAAATATGTCAATTAATTCGGAACGGAGGGAGTATAATTACCTCTATATATTTATACTAATTAACAACAGAAAAATAGAAAATTACAAAAATAAAATAAATAATCCTGCTACTAATAATAATAATATAGGAAAAACAAAATAAATTTTAATTTTCTAAATAATAAGAATAACCACATAATAATAAAACTAAAAACACATCATTCATAAATAATTAAACGAGATACACATAAAATCATACAATATTAATCACATAAAAATACCAAATTACCCTTACTATCATGCACATAGAAAATGACTGAAATACCTTTGTTAGTCTTTTAACGGTCCTACGAGCTCAAGTTTTAGCAAACGTAATCACAGACAAATTCTCGATAATTAACAGAGTCAAACTTAAATAATTAACATCTTAACGACAACACTTTTGGTTTTTCAAGGTTTTACATATATATATTTATTAGAAAATATTTATTAAATAATTAATTTTTCAATTTGGTGAATTAAATATTATTATAAGTATGAAAAAATCAAGAAAGATGTGTTATAGTTTTGTATTGAATATATATAACAAAGGCAATAGCAAATTTTTATTAGTCAATTTGAATAATCGCAAACAATTCTATAATTTCTTTTAAATCTTTCTCAATAGTATCCCAATAAGCACCTAATCTTAAACATCAAAATAAATGATTAAAAAAATCAAACCCCTGCATTGTACAAGACAAAATTAAACGACAATTATTGTAGAGACAAAATAAGACAACACATATTGTCAAAAACCTTCATTTTATCATATAACAAAATGAAAGTCTGCTATTTTTCTAATTTTTCACCAAAATATATTAAAATTTTGAATTTATAATATTTAAATATACTCGTTATACTTTTTTTCAATATTAAAATCTTCTAATTAAATATCTTAAATTAACCAATCCAATATAAATACAATACAAATAAGGTAAAACAATATATTAGCGTATTAGTAGAATCCTAGTATTATATATATATATATATATATATATATATATATATATATATATATATATATATATATAGTTTCAGTAAGAAGAGAGTTTAGATATGAATGTGAGAAAAGTAAATCTTGGCCATTAATCTTATTTATGGCGATGTGTAGTCATGGATTTCATGACCACACTCCATGAAATCCATGACCACACTCTTTAATATCTTTGACCACACATCGCCGATTCAGATGTAGAATCAATAGTTGAGATTTACTGCCTCACCTTCCTACCTAAACTCTCTTCCTCTTTGGATCAATTATATATATATATATATATATATATATATATATATATATATATATATATATATATATATATATATATAATGTACTAGTGATGCATAAAATGCAAAGAAAGAAAAACTTTTGACAATCTTTTCTCTCTTCAAAATTTATCATGGTATCAAAGACAGGTTCATGAACTTAAATTATCATGAGGTCAATTGTGGCATGTGATTCGAACCCTTCGTGGTTGATCAATATTGGTGATTTCGCTCACATGACCAGAGATGAAACACTTTTAAGATATATTGAAAATATACAACTTGTTGTAGTTGACATGCCCAACAAAGCAAAAACTATTACTGGCAAGCAAGGAAAAATTTCTTCGACAAACAAATTGCAGTTAAACGGGACACTCCTCGTCCCATCTTTGAATTGCAATATTGTTTCAGTTTACCATTTGTGCAAGGATTTAAACTGCACAAGTCAAATTTGATGAAAATTCTTATATTTTGTAGGAGCGCACCTTGAGGACTCTGATTGATACGGGCAAGCAGTATGATGGGGTCTATTTTGACAAGGAGCATCAGGGAAAATTCAGAGCTGATGTTGTGCGGACCAGGAGACTTTGGCATCAAAGATTGGGGCATCCTTTATAAAGGAAATTATGTCTTTCCTCGATAAATCCTTGCGAGGTACTAACTCACTTGATGGACTCGATGAAATTAGTGAAGTAAGTTTTATAGCAAAACAAACAAGGAATTATTTTGGTACTAGTGAGAATAAGGCTAAGGGTTTGTTTGACATAATTCATGTCGGCATATGGCCGAGGTCCTTAGACTGTCTACCTCGTGTGGTGCCCACTATTTTCTCACTGTTGTAGATGATTAGAGTAGAAATATTTGGGTTAGAAGTGACAAAATCAATTTGGAAGAAACTTTGGTGCAAAATCAATTTGGAAGAAACATTAAGGTGGTTAGAAGTGACAGGATTCATATTTAAATCAAGGGCCATAGAAGATTTTTATGCTAAAAAGGGAATTTTGCACCAAATTAGTTGTGTCGACGCACCTCAACAAAATGGTAGAGTTGAAAAGAAGCACATACATATCTTAAATGTCATTAGAGCTTTGAGATATCAAGCAACATGCCAATAGAATTTTGGGGTGAAGGCATTAGAACTGCTACTTATTTAATTAATCGAACTCCAAGCAAGTTGTTGAAAGGGAAAACTGCTTATGAGCTAGTTTTTAATGAAAAACTCAATTATGATGATATTAAGGCCTTTGGATGCTTATGTTTTGCTAAAAGTAGGATGAATGATATATGAATTCATCCCTCGTAGCTGTAAGTGTGTTTATCCCTTTGGAAAGAAAGGGTGGAGATTATATGATTTAGAAACTCAAGATTTTTTTGAAAGTATGGATGTGAGGTTTGTTGAACATGTTTTTCCTTTCTCAGCACCACTTAAGTAAAAATAAGGACAAAATTGCAGCCCACAAGTTTGGAATAACACTCAAATTTTGGATGATGAGTTAAGAAACCCCCTTATTAGAAAGGAAGAACCAACCCACTTTGAATCCCTAGAACGCCATTTAGATAAGAGGAAGAGTGATCCAACTCCAAGATAGCATAGGGTCAACTTGGAGGACTCAACAATTGGGTTTGGAGTTGAAAATGAAACGAATGAAGATAATGAGGTTGAACAGGCTGTGTTAATGGGGGTTTAACCCTTAGGGAGAGACGTTGGGCCGCAAACATCATGTGATGAGCTTGGTTCTAGTGAGGATCGGAACAGGAACAGCAACATCATCCTACTACACCCAATGAACTAGAAGCTTTAGAATCTTAATAGCATCAGCAACAACTCATGTGGCTCAGTGCTCCAGAAGCTCGAAGATCAGAACGAACTCGACGACCGACAACCCGACTGAATGATTATATTTGCTATCATGCAAGCGTCAAAGACCCTATCTCTGCTCCCTTGCCTTGCCTTATCAAAAGGAGTCCTCAGGTACGCGCTACCCTTTACATAATTATGTGAGTTGTGTAAAGTTCTCTCCTTCACATAGAATTTTGTTGTCAAGTATTATGAAAGTTGATGAACCTAGATTTTTCCATGAGGCTATCAAACATAGTAAGTGGCGAGAAGCAATGAATGAGGAAGTCAATGCTTTACATAAAATAGGTACTTTGGATATTGTTGACCTTCTTGCAGGAAAGAAACCAATCGGATGTAAGTGGGTCTATAAGCTAAAATACAATACAGGTGGGTCTATTCAGAGATACAAAGGCACAAAGCTAGACTTGTTATTCGTAGAGATCATCAGGAAGAAGGTGTTGATTATAACGAGACTTTTGCACCTGTTGCTAAAATGACAAGTGTTCGTTATTTTCTTTCTATGGTTGTAGTAAAAGGATGGGAATTGCATCAATTAGATGTAAACAGTGCCTTCTTACATGGAGACCTTTATGAGGAAGTTTACATGGAGTTTCCACCAGAATATCATGCATCCACTCGAAAAGTCTGTAGATTGAGAAAATCGCTTTATGAGCTTAAAAAGGCACATAGGCAATGGTTTGCAAAACTCTCCTCCAAGCTTTGTTAGTATGATTTTATCAAGGGTTATGCTAATTATTTCCTTTTCACATATCAAAAGGGAGGAACTTTTATGGCACTTCTTGTCTATCAGGATGACATTATTCTCGCCACTAACAATATCCAAGAATATCAAAAATTTAAACTAATTGGAATGTGTGCTTCAGTTTTTAAGACTTAAGTCTCTTGAAGTATTTTCAAACAATTACTTAGAGGTACCTTAACTTTTGAAAAAACAATTTTTTGGTACCCTAACTTTCCAAAACTAATTTTGGGTACCCTAACTTTTAGGATTAGAAATTACTAGGTGAATTTCCGGCGAAACTCCGATTGATTCAAATCATTTTCGTCCACGAAAACAAAGGGCATTTTCATCCACAAAAACACTTAATCAATTTCCCGCCTAAAACTCACCGTTGAATTCAAATAATTGGCCGAAAATTCACCTAATTATTTCTAATTCTAAAAGTTAGGGTACCCCAAAATTAGTTTTTAAAAGTTGGGGTACCAGAAAAACATTTCACCAAAAGTTAGGGTACCCCTTAGTAATTTTTTGAAGTATTTTTTAGGTATTGATGTGGCATGAGGACAAAAGGGTTTGTTCCTTTGTCAATGGAAGTATGCTTTGGAGATAGTGGATGAATGTGGTCTTTTAGGTGCAAAACCTACAACTTTTCCTATGGAGCAAAATCACATGCTTGCCCTCGCTCAAAGAAAAGATTTACAAGATCTAAGTTCTTACTGGATGCTTGTAGGAAGATTGATTTACTTGACCATTACTAGGCCAGATCTCACATACGCAGCTCACATCCTTTCTCAATTCATGCAAAACCCAAAGGAAGAACATATGAAAGCAGCAACAAGGAATGTCCGCTACATTAAGGGATCACCAGGGCAATGAATTTTGCTGCCAAGATAATCTAACCTACAATTAGTTGCCTATTGTGATTCTGATTGGGGAGCCTGTCCAACTATACGAAGATCTTTAACGGGGTACTTTGTCACACTTGGAAGAGCGCATGTGTCATGGAAGACTAAGAAGCAATCTACAGTATCTCGTTCATTTGCAAAAGCAGAATATCGCTCTATGGCAACTGGGACATGTGAATTGACTTGGATTACAACTTTCTTGCCTGCTCTAGAAATTCCTGTACCACAACCCCTGAGGATATTATGTGACAATCAAGCATCTTTACACATTGCTACTAGTCCAGTCTATCCTGAAAGAACTAAACGTACTGAAATTGACTGTCATTATGTCCGTGAGAAGGTTGAAGTTGGTCTACTCCTCTTATTCAAGATGCCTACCAAGGAACAACCTGCCAACATCTTCACCAAAGCGCTTGGCAGAGATCAATTTCACTATCTCAAGTCCAACTTGGGCATTATTGACCCCATGTTCAAACTTGAGAGGGAGTATTAGCATATTAGTAGAATCCTAGTATGACTATGTATCCTAGGAAGAGTACTAGAATTGCTATGGGTATTAGTAGAGTACTGTTTGGTTTACTATTTTATTAGTAATACCTTTAGGAGTAGGGTTCCTGTAGCTTAGGCGCTAAGCCATAAAACTAGATATATATATATATATATATCATGTACTGATAATGAATAAAAAGCAGAGAAAGAAGAATCTTTGACAATCTTTTTTTTCTTAAAAATTTATCGCAGCATCCCGATCAACATAAATAATGATACTTATATGTTATGATTTGGAAAAAAACCTCAAGCTAATTCTTGAAGAAATGACCTCATTTAGAGCAAATACCACTGCAACTGACGTATTAGTCTCGTCCTCGTATTATATGGTAATTTTTTGCTGGTTTCTCATTCTTTTTTAATAAAACCTCTTCTTGTCGTGTAGGGTTGCCTCGTATTAAGGAAATTTACTGTAATTCTTGATTGTTTGAGGGTTTGGTTTGTTTTTTGGCTTCTTGTTTAGGTGCTTCAAATTCCGTTCATTATTGCTTACCCTTTTTCTTTTGTTAAGTGATAGATATGTTCAAAGCTTGGGTCTCGGGTCAGGTTAATCAAGCCGATAGTCCTATGACCCTCGACTCGGACTTCAAATTAGGCTTCCCTGACCCTATTGCTCGTAGGTTGGGTAATTGGTTCAGACGACCCTAGAATCTTAAATTTAATATTTCTTATTTTTTTCATTTTCACCTAAAAATCCAATAAATTTAAATTTTCAGCGTACGTATTGTTTAATAAAATTTTTAATTCAAAATTTGAAACAAAAAAAAAAGAAAAATCCAACATCAATTATCTAAATTATTTCAAACATTTGAATTAATTTCTTTTTAAGGAAAAGTTATATTATGTGTTTATTTATCGGGTCATCGACTCGAGTTGGGTGAGTGCACCTGTGACCCGAACCTCACCTTAATTAGGTTGGGTGTACGAAGTTTTCGAATTAGGTTGACCGTAACTTGCAAATTTTCAGTTTGGGTTGAGAAAATTGTGTTCAATATCAAAAATTTCGGGTTCGATCTACTTAATCCAACTTATAGGTCTAATTTGAAAAATATTACTTCCTCAATTCCATAATTATAGTCCCTTCTAGGAAATGAAAGTTCTTATGGGTACATCATTTAATATTGATTTTAGATGAAAGAGAAAATTTTAATAAATACTACTGTTTAAATAATATCATTCATTCGATTAATTTTAACTGTTGAGTCTTCATGAATTACGAGTTACAATATAAAATTAATACCATTGTAACTTTTAGTACAATATCTTTCTAATGGTGATAATTTTATCTTGTAACTCATTACAATTTGTGAATAATCAACGGTCAAAGTTTAGTCAAATGGACAATTATTTATGGACGGAGGTAGTAGTAAAATGGACAATAGTTTTGGGACCTCCAAAAAAAAAGATGGACTTTAAATATGAGATGAAGTGAGTGTTTTTTAGTTAAATTACATTTGAATTTGTGCCTTTGAATTGCAATTTAGTGACCATTAAATTCAATCGCAATTCAGTCATCCATCAATTTCATATCATTTCTCTAATTTATGTCAAAGTATTTCGCGAGACAACAAACATATTTTAGTACTAGTTGAGCGGCCCGTCCTTTGGACGGGTTAAGACCAATTCTTTTTTATAATATATGATGAATTTATCTTGCTTATCACATTTCTAGTTTATCCCACGTTTTTTGGAACCAATTCTACTAGTGCATCTTTTTTTATATTATTAATATTTCATTACCTATCTTATATAAATATATATTTAAAAATTCATATATTTAATAACTAATGTTATCAATGTGGCTTGCCTCATTCACAATATCTTAATAAAAATTATAAACTATATATTTAAAAATTCATATACTTAAATGATGTGACTGATATGACTTAGATTGTCAATTACTATCCTATCCACCCACTCTATCCCACCCTCCAACTATCTTACCCTCTAAACAAACAGCGCCCAAGTTTTCAAACTATTAAACTTAACAGTGTTTATCTGAATTTAGATATACTCGACTTGTATTTTTAATGTTAGCATTGCCTGCACATGAAATACACATGACCTGTATTGGCTCTAACCAAATATACACACAGTCTTTATTCAAGCCGTCCATCAAAATTGATAGGTTTATAAATAACAAAATTTTCAATTGATGTTATGATCCTTAGTTATTGTATTGGGGGGCAAAACGGTAAATTCAAGCGTGAATATAAGCTACAAAGCAAGCCCTTGGTTATATTATATTGTATTCGATGGCAAAATGATAAAGTCGAGTGTGAACATAAACTAATATACTAACTGTTTATTATTATATTAAGTTAAAAGAGTAAATTTGTGAACACATGCAAGCTATAAAGTAGGCAGGCAAGCAAGCTACTTATTATTATATGGGAAATTAGATTTAAATAATCTGAACTTTGGACCCCTTGGATTCCTATAGCATGCCACCGAGTTGTTAGTTAAGAACTGAACAACTCGGTGGCGCGCTGACGCAGCGGCGGATGAGTCTGAGTTGGATTTTATTATAGACCTAGTCCGCTCTAATTTGTCAAACCCATCCTTCCCCTTTTCTTTTCTCTCTCCTCAAGCCCCTTTCTCTCTCTCTCTTCCCTCCCCTCTTCTTCAATCTCCCTTCCATTTCCACCATATCCAGAAAAGAAGTGAGAAAACCAAACTCCAGCTCTAATTTTCTCTCTCCATCTCCTCTCTCCTTTTCTCTCTCTAATCCACCCCTCCCTCTTTGCTCATAGGACCATGGGTTCCTCATAATTCTGCTTCACCAGTGCGCTTGTCGTCCACTGTTCTCTCCCAGTCTCTCTGTATTCAAAAGATAATAAATTTCCTACAACCGATTTGATTTCAGAAGCGGGTCAAGTGGTAGATGCTCCATCGTATCTAGGTTCTTTTTGCTCCATTGAAGAAGAAGAAGAAGAAGAAGAAGAAGAAGAAGAAGAAGAAGAAGAAGAAGAAGAAGAAGAAGAAGAAGAAGCGTTACTTTTGACTTTGTGGGTGTGAAGGAAGAAATAGGGGGGACGAATGTAGGGTTTAAAAAGAGAGAAATCGAAGATAAATAAGGAAGAAAAGTGGGTGTGAATGAAGATGATGGAACAAAATCAAAATCACAGAGTTGTGTTGGATTTTTTAGCCCTTTTCACCGCCCCTTTCCTTCTCTGTTTGGCCATCTTCCCACTGCCCCTTTCCTTCTCTCTCTCTCTCTCTCTTACTCACTAAATCTATACTCCTAACCTAAGCCACATACTTAAATTACTTGGTGAAAGTAGCCAAAGCCAAGCCAACTGATGGTCATTAATTACCTTTTTCTCTTCGCACCGTTCACCTATTTTGAAGAGAGATGTTTCTTCTTTCTATTTTTGAGCCATATAATCTGGGAAATCTTTCCTTAGCAGCTCAATATGTTGATACTTTCCTTTGTATTTACATGTTGCAGCTAAGTTTTAAAGCTTGAACAATTGGATCACGACACAACTTTTCCATCAGAAGCACCAGGTGTTTCAATTGATGGAACTGGCCAGGTTGGTACTTATTTTACACTGCTCCTGAAATTGAGCAAGGATGGCCAAAAATTGGCGAGAAGGTGCTCCACTTGCTTTGTTCTTGTTCAAGCTGTGTTTTTACAATACTCATGGACCAGCCATGATTTGAGTTGCATTGATTGTAGTGAGAAGAGAGATGGGGTACAGGACATGTGATATGAAAATTAGCAAGTAGATGAATCACCCACTCAAGTTCAGAAATAGTCGCTGACATGCTTCTGTACTCAGCCTCTACAGAGGACTTGGAAACTATTTTTTGCTTATTTGTTTTCCAAGACACCAAAGAATGTCCTAGGAAGACACAATATAATAGGCAGTCAAGGATCGACCTGAAAACCTACCGGCCCCCCAATCTGCATCATAGTAGGCCTTCACTATCAGCTCATATCCAACAAGATAAAAGAGACCTTTGTTGATTGTACCCTTCAAGTAACAGAGTACATGCATAGTTGCTTCAAGATGTGGTTGTCGTGGTGATTGCAAAAATTGACTTAGGTGTTGCACGGAATAGGACACATCATGCCTGGTGAGAGTGAGGTATAATAGTCTGCCAACCAAGTACCTATACTATCGTGGGTCTTCTAGCATATCTCCCTCATCAGAGGACAACTTAAGTCCCTTGGGAAGTGGAAAGGGACTAACCTTGACACTAGATAACCCTGCATCAGAAAGAATGTCTTGCACATACTTTCGTTGGTTGAGGAAGGAGTCAGCTGATGATTTGGAAATCTCAATGCCTAGGAAGTATCTGGCTAAACCTAGGTCTATAATGGTAAAAGTAGAATGTAAATCCTCCTTGAGACTTTGAATGTCTTGAATGTCACTGCCAGTGAGCAGTAAGTCATCAACATATACCAAGACAAAAGTGTATAAGCCAAGAAACCCTCTAGTAAACAGGGAATAATCATTCCTGGATTTCCCAAAACCTTTACCAATCAAGAAACGTGTGAGCTCTATATTCCATTTCCTGGAGGCTTGTTTCAGGCCATAAAGAGTCGATGGAGTTTACAAACCAAACCTCATTGAGGCACAGGATAGCCTTCAAGAGGAAGCATGTACACTTCCTCATCCAGATAACCATGGAGGAAGGCATTATTTATGTCCAATTGATGGAGAGGCCAGCCTTTCTCAGTAGCAATGACAATAAAATTCCTTACAGTGGTGAATTTTACTACATGAGAGAAAGTGTGTTTGTAATCTTTGTCATTATCTTGCTTAAAACCCCGGATCACCAATCTTGCTTTGTGTCTCTCCACAGTACCATCTGGCCCAAGTTTAGTTTTGTAAACCCATTTTGAGCTTAAAGCTTTCTTCCTTTCAGGCAGTTTAGTAAGACGCCAAGTTTGATTCTTGTCAAGTGCAGCCAACTCCTTGTTCATGGCTACCAACCATTCTGGATACTGTTGTGCCTGAAAATAACTACTAGGTTCTGGTGTTTGCAACACAGAAAGAAGAGAGCACATAATGAGGTGATAAGTGTGCCAGGTTAGCATAGGAAAATAAAAATGGTGAAGGAGATTGAGAGGGGTTATGAGGCTGTTGGTGATGTGTTGCAATAGGAGCTCGAGAATTAAGGGAGCCTTGAAAATCAACCATCCACACTAGAACTGATCTAGTTCTAGTAGATCGTCTAAGTGTAGGTGTAGATGAAGGAGGAGTAGGTCTAGTGTAGGAGAAGAAAGTTGGGAAGGAGAGGATTGGTGTAATGGCAAGCTAGATGATGAAATTAAAGGAGAATTAAAAATAATAGGAGTAGAGTTAGGAGTAGAAAAGAAATTGGTACCTTGTGAGGAAGAATCATCAGTAGATGTTGATAAAGAAGATTTAAGTAAAGGATTAGAAGCATAAGGAATACAATAATTTGAAGTATGATCTACATTGTCAGGAACACAAGTAGGCACAACAGACCAGGGTACAATTGTATTAGACTGGTCCAAATTAGAGGTGCTTTGTTTAAAAGGAAAAATAAATTCAGAAAAGATAACATCTCTACTGTGAAAATTTTTAGAAGTAGCTAAGTTAAGAAGTTTATAACCTTTAAAACATAAGGTATATCCTAGCAAAATGCATTTTTTTTCTCTAGATTCAAATTTGTCAGACACAATAAGGTCCTTGGCAAAACAAAGACAACCAATTACCCTTAAGTTAGTGTAATATGGTGTTTTATTGTAAAGCATTTCAAAAGGCGTCTTCCAATTCAGGTTTTTCATAGGAAGCAAATTGATTAGATGAGTAGCAGCAAGAATGCATTAACCCCTAATATTTTTTGGAAGATTGGCATGCAACCGAATGACCCTGCCTGTTTCTAAGAGATGTCTATGTTTCCTCTCTGTCACTCCATTTAACTATGGAGTTTTGACCATAGATCATTGATGCACAATACCTTTATAAAGGAAAAACTGTTTACAAACACTACGTACAAACTCTATTCTAGTATCACTTCTGAAAATTGAAACTGGTTTTCAATCATTTTTGTAAAATGAATGATGGCTTGATTAATTTGAGATTTATTTTGCAAAAGGTGTGTCCATGTAGTTCTAGTGTAATCATCTACCAAAGTTCGAAAATAAAAAGCACCAGTAATGTTGGCAGTCCTATAAGGTCCCCACAAGTCCATGTGAACAAGATAAAAAGGATAAGCAGATTTAATACAACTCCTATTAAAAGGCAATCGATGCATTTTTGCCATCACACATATTTCACATGAAAGATCATAGACAACATGTTTACACCAAGAAATGTGTTGTAAAGTAGAAGATGAGGTATGTCTAATACGAGCATGAATGATATCTACACTTTGCATACTTGTAGAAGTAAGATTTAAACTAAAATTGACTTTGACAGTAGCTTTATGGACAGAAGCATTGATCTCAGAAGTGTGATCATTGACCAGTGTGAATGGTAACTTGTATAGCCCCTCAATTTTCTTTGTAATTGCAACAACATGTTTAGTTGTAGGGTCCTATATGACACATTTGTCAGGGAGAAAAATAGCGATCAAATGTTGGTCAAAAATGAGTTTAGCAACAGACAATAAGTTGAAATGGAAACCTGATACATATAGAATATGGTTCAAGGTAATGTCAGGTGTGATGGGTATTTGACCAACTTGAATAACTTCTTTATTTGTGCCATCATGCATCAAGTAGGGTAATGATTATTGGTTGAGGAAGGTTATACAAATGGGAAAATAGGTTAGATTCAAAGGTCATGTGATCTGTGGCCCTTGTATCATCAATCCAAGAACCTTTGTAGCCATTATGCAAAGCACAATAAGCACCAAAATGAATAGAAGTATAAGAGGAGGTACCTGCAAAATGTGCAAAACCTTATCGAAAACCTGATTGTTCCACTTGTTTGCCTTCCATCAACCTCATAACCTCCTGAGCAATAACATGTAGATCCAATTGAGTAACCAAACTTTTCTCTGAACTAGTAGTTTCCAGTGGTTCATCTTGAATGGCTTCATTATTTTGAGTACTAGTAACCTGAGCAGTTACTATCCTTCTCCCTTTGTACCATTCAAGGAAACCATGGATCAGGAAACACTAATCAACTGTGTTGCCTGTCCTGCGACAATGTGAGCATAACTTATTTTGCTTCTGCTGCTTGTTATTCTTCCTTGACTTATTTGATCCTCCATTAACCCTTAACCAACAATGTTGTTGTAGAATCACTATTATTGTGCACATTGTTGTTTCCTACAGCAGCAACAACAACAATTTCTTTCCTATACATCAGTTGTCCTGAGACTTTCTTATGTTGCTCAATGCGCTCTATCATCTGGTAGGCCTTATTGATAGTAGGCAAAGGATCCATTATCCAAATGTAGAAGAAACTACATAAGTTTCTGTCTCTGTTCAAGTTCAATTGTTTTTATGTATAGCCTTGTAATTTGGATGTGATGGTTTGCAATCACACAAAGATATTCCACTTAGCTCAGCTAGCTCATCCCAAAGCTTCTTGAGCTTAGCATAGTAAAGAGGCACATTGTCATTGCCTTCATACAATTTAGATATTTCACCTTGAATTTTGAAGAATAATGGGCCATTACTTTGTCCAAATCGCTCATTCAAATCATTCCACAAAGTTACACCAGAGTAATCAGCAAAGTGAAAAGCACTAGACAACTTGAGATCTATAGAATTCAAGTTCCAGCTCATAACTAGGGATGACAATGGGGCGAGGAATCCCCGTACCCGCCAAACCCCTGCCTCGCTCTGGGAAAAATCACCGCTCCCGGTGGGGGACGGGGATGGGGACAAAAATTTTCCCCGTCCCCGCCCCCATTTCCCCGCTCAGGAAAATTACCCACCACATATTCCTCATCTCCGTCCTTAATTTCTTTTAAAATATATAAATATTCTTCCTACATTAAACTTATATTTATAATTTTAGTTAATTAAAAACTCTAAGTGTATTTAAATAATTTATTTTCCCTAACCATAATCCCTCATTCTCACTCCATAATTGTCTTATTTATGGTTTTAATCTCATCCCCGTTGGGTTTGGGGACCCGCTGGGGATGGGGATGGGGATGGGGATGGGGAAAGATTTTCCCCTCGCAATGGGTAATGGGGCTGGGATAGGGGTGGGGTGCCCGTGCAGGGATGGGGACGGGGAATATACCCTCACACCTAAGCCATTGTTCAAGAAGAGGATCTTTGATGAAGGTTTGGGAGTCTTACCAGTAATAAACCCCAGCTTCACCTTTGTGCGGAGAGCAATCTGAATTGCTCGGCTCCATTGATGGAAGTTAGTTCTATCCATTTGAACATTGGTTAATTTCATCCTAGGATGATCCGATGGATGCAAACAGAGAGGATCTGCATGAAAACTCTCAAGTCGAGCAGCCATGGTAGCATCATCAGACATGATTCAAGACTGATGGAAAGAAAATCAATGATCTGACTACTCTCTGACTAGAGTTGATCAAGGAAATCAACCTAATCTAAGATGCTTGAGAGGAGATCAATTGATTGAAATCGAAAGAAACTGTGCTCTGATACCATGAAAACACTTGATGTATATTGATTTACCTAAAAGGAGAGGCATAACCCATAAATATTGAGAGAGTGCTAACAGAAAGCTGACTAATAGCAACCTCAACCAAGTAACTAACAGACTAACAACCAAGAATAATAAAAGGCTATGTTGTGCTACATATATTCTACAGATAAGTAACTTGGGATACATCATGCATCCTGTAGTAGTCAGTGGTACGGGGCTGTAAAGTTATGTGTTAAAGAAGGTAACCAAGCGTGCAGAGACTAGAAAGGCAACTGCAGCTTGTTATACTATACCCAATAATGGAGCACTTGCTTCATGTGCTCAAGTTCAAATTATGAGGAAACAAGAGCGATATGTAATTTGCAGGACAAATCACTTTGTACTATATAACTCAAGGGGCTTGCTTTTCAGTTCATATGACATTCTAAACTAAACTCTTACCAGCCTCATCTGCAACTGTCTACGCTCTTTATGCTACAAATGATGTTTCGTTGGGTAGTCATGCTTGCTCGGTGCACTGCTTTTAATTCCCATTTACAATACAGGTTTCATGCATGTTGGAATTGGCTAGAGCAACCGGGTCCATGACCATGTCCTTCCTAGAACTACAGGCATTGAGAGAGTAGTTCCCATATGGTCACTGGTTGAAAGGTTCTTACTTGGATGTGGTATATTATTCAAGTGTCTGCAAGTCTAATATATATTTGGATTTGAATTCATTATACAGTGCAGAGAATGCTGCTCTATGGAGCTCAATGCTTGGTTCACATGGTAGAACATAGAAATGGTTATTATCTAAAGGCACACATTAGATTTCATGCTGAGATGTTTGTAGATGATGCAAGGCCTAACAATGTAGTAGTAGTATTTGCCACTGCATGTCATAGTAGTTTGTGTAGGCTGGCCAAATTAACTTTGATCTATCGTAATTTGTTTGCATGATTTTTGACTGCAGGAATGATTAAACATTTTGTTGTAGTTACATCGTATGCATAGCTGCTATGGTGAATATGAAATGGAAGTTTGCCACTGATATACCCGGTGAAGTGCTTGAAACTATGTTTACTCATCTGTTACAGAGAGCATTGCTTTTCTGCAATTAATGTGGGAATGCCATCTTAGCTGGATACTAATAATTCTGAAGCTTCTGACCCCTTTGAGAATTTTTGGTCTAAATTGAAGTTTCCAAATGTTAGAGGCATGAATGAACATGCCAATGAGCTATGTCAGTGGCAATTTCATCTACAAACAAAAGGAATATATGCAGAATATCCTTTACAATCCTGAGGGAGAAGGATACAGTATGTCAACTCCTCACCAGACAACAGAGACATCACAAACAACTGAACTGAATTACCCATTGATCAATTGAAAGATGGATGATATGTTAGTTGGATCAAATAATTTATCGAAACAGATGCATGTCAAGTGCCAGCGCACGAATGTTTTTGAGAAAATTTGAGGACCTTTAGTCTAATTGAACTTTCCAAATGTTGTTCCCATTTCCTAGCGTTCAGCATCTGCACAAGTTTGGATAAGATGATGGTCCTACTGTGTTGCTGTAATCAACGGGTTCGTGTGAACATGGATACTGTTGTACTATTTAGTTTGATACTGCATTATTCCTACCTTTGGTGATGCTACTGTCAGAAACATTTCACATTAGATTGATGGGCTACATGTAATGCAAAATGGTTTGGAAATTTGGATAAGTTTGGTCATCTTCCAGGTTAAATTAGTGATCCTTTTGTCTGTCTGAATGCTAGTCTTTAAGCTTAAAGCCTTTTTCATATTACTGGCCTGCAATTTCCAACATCTAGACAGCTAGCTATGATTTTGTTTTGCTGAACTTGCAAGTCTTCAAACAAAAAGCAATTACCGATTAACTTTTTGACCCTTTCTGAGTGATTTAGGTGCAAATTTCAATCTGTGAAGATGAAGTTTGACCAAAGGACCAGCCTCATCAACTAACAGCCCATCAGGGTTCAGTGTCTATGATGCATATTCTTTTGTCAGAAAATACAAGGTACTCTAGAGTTGCTGGTAAATTTTCAGTTTAACATTACAGTCTAAACCATGTCCTTCATTATATGCTTGTATTTATCTATGAAAATGTGTTTCAGAGTCTGACATACCTCAACAGCAAGCCCATATGAATCTCATCTAATCTCCCCTCCCTTTTCCTTTTTTGTGGTTTTTTTGGGGGGTGGGGGGTTGTTTTAAGTTTCAACAAATATATCCCAACATGCATCCATACATTTGGAAAATCAAATGAATCCCAGTCATAAATACCTTTTGTTTTTTCCCCCTTGTGAAGATTGATTGCCTTGTGAGGTGGTACTTTTGTACCTCATTTTGAATAATATTACTTTCAAAGTGAAACATGAGAAGGATGTTTCATCCATTCAATATGGGCCCGTAGCCGTGATTTTCGGTGAGAAAACAAAATGGCCCCCCATAACTGTGATATTTGTGGACATTTTATTCCAGCTAATGATGTGATTTGCAAACTATCTTACATGTGATTAAGAACGCGTTATAACTGAAATAATACTTCCATCAACATCCTAGTCCTCGTCATCAGCTAGCTAGGAGATGCTAACCTCTTGTTTCAATGTTTCCATGTGCTTATGCCTCAGCAAATTTGTTAATGCTCATGAATTGACCCCGTAAACAGCTACAATATCTTTTTGCAATCTTCACTTTTTTAATTAGTCAAGCTGGTGGTCTCATCTTGTCAATTAATTCATTGTTTTCTCTGACTAATCCCTCATTAATTTCCCATATGAATGCTTTTAATATACTTGCTCTGTTGAATTATACCATCTCTGCTTTCCATGTCTCCTTGATAACCAATTAGGTAATATATACCATACACTCTGATACTGCCCGTGAATCTCATTGTATTTTGCATCCTGTTTTGGTATCTGAATATGTAGACCCCTATCATTTTTTATACCTTCTTATATTTTATTAATGCAGACTACACTACCCTTTTTATTTTTCAGCAGATCCAATTAGAGAACATGATCTTTTTTTAATAAAATGGGAAAAAAGTTTGTGTTTAACTGTTAGGACCGTGGAGTAATATCAGGGAAAACATAGACAGTCTGATGTTTTCACTGTGATAGGGGCAAGAGTAACATGGCTTACATGTGGTGTAGGAAGGTATGGTCACAATCAAACCCTAAGAAAAATACATCTAATGTTGCTCATGGTTGTGGGTCTATGCATTTTGTTGATAATTGATCATGGACCCTTCTCTCTACTTCCTAACACACTTTAGATTGTCTCTTAGTCTCTTACCCTTCACATATATACTAACTTAGAAATTAACCACTACCTTGAGCAGTTTTGAGCAAGGAAATATGTGTTAAGAGTATAAAATCATTATTGGGCCTACAACGTAACTATCAGCTTAAACTTTTGATTGAGATTATTCCAGAATATGTATGTTGTAGGAAATTTCGTACTACGATGGAATTACTTGGGTGTCCAAGTGGTACGGAGAAGAAGCATTTCCGTATCGTACCGTCTTTCCTTGGTTTAAGCCAAATTGGTTTAGAGCCTTAGAACATGAGTTAGGTTTTTTGTCTGGAATAGATCCAACGTAGGTAGATAAATATACGAGTGGTACTGGTTCCACGTTGATTTAGCGATGCTTGACAAGCTCATGCAGGAGGAGGACCACGGAGGAGGGGAAGTCTGTGTGAATGGAGTCCTCTTGTTTGGGATGCCAAATGTTAGCACATGGTGGATCGGATAAGTAGTAAACTTAGTTATTGTGTTTTTGTGGTCTGTGTTGCCATCAGTGTCAAGGAGGTTCAAGTTGATTGTCTTCTCACTTAATTACCATTGGTTTAATGCTTTGTTTTGTTGTTAATCAGGTCCATCACCATCAATGTGGGTTAATTAAGCACAGTTGCCATAATTTACTTCCTTCATTTCATATTATTTGTCCTTTTATTTATTGTTATAGTCTAGCTCTAATATTACCATTTGATTGATAGTTTCTTATATAATATTTTATTAATAATTATATAAAATTTATAGATAAAATTTATAAATTTGACTGTATAATTTTCAAAAAGGACAAATAATATATGACAGGAATAGTATATCATCGGTCCCATAATTACTTTATCAGATACCGTTGATTGTTATGGAATATTCCAATTTGGAGACCCCCTCCACTTGAAGGGGAGGGGGTTGGGGAATTATTATTGTTATTATTGAGAGAAGTTGGAAGGTCCCCAATTAAGTGATGAGGGTTTGGATGCCTAAACTATCACCCAGAATGAGAGAGGTACCTGGGTTGTACTTTTTTTTTTTTTTTTTTTTTGCCAAAATGGACTACCTAAGTGCCTTTACTAAACTTATGATTACAATAGGTAGCCGAATAATACCATGTTCTTTTCTACTGTTGGTAAAGCATGGTAATGGTATGGTAAAAATATAGATAGTGTGATATGATGTGGTAAAGTGTGGTAAGTTGTAATAAAATTTACAGTAAAAATGGTTGGTGTAGCAGGTGAAGAGAGAAAAAAAGTGAAAACTAGTGAGAAAAGTAAGGAGAAAGAAAAATATGGTTGTTGTGCTAAAGTATGGATGGTATGGTATGATAATGTGTGATAGTTTGTGGTAAATTGTGGTAGGTGTGGTATGATACTACACAAAAGAACAGAGTTAGAATACTACATAATCCTTTTCAAGTGTCAAATTACCTAGAACCAAGGTAGAGCAAGCAAAATTTTATCCAACTCGAAACACTGAATTATCTGACCCGGGAAAAATCGGGTTCGGGCATAGACTTTTCGTTCATGAATTGATCGAATATTCGGACATAATATTTCTCTATTTTCTATTGTCTGAAGTTTGAACCCAATTTTGACTTGAATTTAGCTTTGTCTGAATTGTCCGACTTAATTTCACTTGAAAAACCTAATTTAGACATGAATTTCTTGTTCGAATTTTGACACTAATCAAATTTGACTATCTAAATTTACCTTGACCCAAATTTTTTCCTGCACTAAACCAAGGTGTATTGATCTTAGAGCAAAAAGTAAGCAAATTGAAAATGCCTATAGCATTATTATTGGAATTTGGAAAATGTTGAAAAAACTCGAACAAAAGTTTATGTTATTATGGATCAAATGAGTATAGTTCTAATTATAAAATCGACAAAAAAAGAAGATATTTTGTCAATTAAAAAAGGATGAGGCAGTATTAAATAAATAAGCAGACAAGAGCATTGATTTTAGGGTAAAAATTTTCCAAGTTTATATGAAGAAGGGCAGACAGAGCACTGCAGGAGCTTTCTTCATATTCCCCATAATAGATTAACCAAATGAAAAGTGTTGCAGGTGAATGATAAACTTCTTTTTTTTTTTTAATCCATAATTGAATCCCAAGAATATACAGATACGATATCAAGAATAATAATCTTTCACCAGAGGTTTGCATAATAAATTAATTAGTTGAATGATCATGTTAAATAATGTCAGTTAATTGATTTGAATAATTTTCCCAACTATAACCGTTTGAAGGCAACGAATGAAGATTATCTGATTTGAATAGTAAATTGCAGGTAGAGAAGACACCTCAAAAGTAATGACAGGAGAACACATGGAGGGTTACTGCAACAGTGTTACAGGTGCTGAGCTGAACATATAATGTTATTTTTTTGCTGTCACTAACACCACATGCACCCTCACTGCAACAATCTCACAGGTGCTGAGCCTAAGATATTGTGTTTTTTATTTTTATTTTCCTCTCAGTTTTTAGGCTCCGTTCTTTTGTACAGTATGATATGGTGCAGTGTGCAGAATCACAACTCATCATAATACTTAATATTATTCTATATTATACAATATATTGTCATAATCAGTACTAATATATCTTTTTCATTTTTCTCTCTCCTTATTTTTCTCTTATACTTTTCACATTGTCTCTTTTCATCTACTCCACCTCCCTAACTCACTACATTTCACCACACTCTTTAATAACTTCACTGCACCGCACTCCACCAATCGCACAAAGGAACATGGCTTTAGGCCTCTTTCTATGATTAATGGCAGTAGTCTGTGGCCTCTACATGATTTGCCACAACCCATCTCAAAATACCATTCTACCACAATTCACCATAACCCACCACAAATTACTTTATCAAATTTATTATATATCTTTAATAAAAATTTTCAATCAATACTTTTTCAGCTCACTTTTTCCAATACAATACTATTTCAACCATTTTTTTTAATAAATCAAAAACAATAAAATATTTCAACTCACTTTTTCTAATTATTTTTTTCACAATTACCAATACAATATTTATATATATATATATACAAAAAACTCACCTCAACATACCAATAACCCGCCACAATTACACAACAACCCGCCACAATTTCACCACACCATACCGCGCCATAATGCATAAAAAAACAGGGCCTTAGTATTCCCTCAGTTTATATTAGTTATCACAATTTTGATTTTTATTGTCTCTGATATCATTTATTAATTGTTAATTTCTTATGTAATATATTATTAACAATTGTAATAATATAATTTTATTATAATATTTTTCGTTACAATTTAATAATAATAACTTTATATAATAATTTATTAAATATATTAAAATATTTATGATTAAAATTTTTAAATTTCGACAGAATGATTTCTAAAGATCATAATTAAGATGGAATGCATGAAATATTTTCTTTTGCGTGATTTGTGTCAGTGAGTTCCACAGAAGCAGAGGACAGGCAGAAAATACCAAAACCTCGGTTTTGGGAACTTGTACCTTTTCAGTACAGTTACACTCCTAGTCCGTGATTTAACAGAACTTAACCCCAGAGGAATCTAGGCATTAGGGGCTTTGGGTAGATAGTACGACTGGTGGTATAACGGCAACTTTCCTTCAAGCTCCGTTAGAAATAATGTGGAAGGAAGAATTTTGAAAATTAATTTTAGTTTACTTTCCTAATCCTTCATTGGCTTGAACAAAATTAGAAGAATATGAGTTAAACTGAAAACATCTTGAAAATTTTAATTGATTTTGTCAACTTACATTTTCCCTTCCAAACGTGGGAGGAAAGTGTGAAAAAAATATAGTAATAAATTAGAATAATTCTGATTCAATTCATCCAAAATTTAGCTTACGTTTTTTTAGATTGTTAGGTTAAATTTAACCATATTTTATCTTAATTAATTTTATCTTACCTTATCATCTAAAAGAAAATAAATATACTTTTAAATAATTTATCTATATAATTTTTTGTGCAATTCACAGAATGTATTTTAAAATAAAAAAAATATGTAATATGACATTTACCTATATGCATCAAGGTTGTCAGAATCGGGATTCTAATTATGATGGATGGGATAGTTAGAACCGAAATAAATTCATGTAGAATCATCGATCGGAGTGCAGATCGTAGAATCGTAGATTTAAATTGTGATATTAATAACTAGGGTTTTTGGACATCAATAATACTAACTTTGGGGTATTGGATATTAATAATACGAACTATTTTTTGGACACTAGCAGTACAAACTATTGACCTATTTTCCTCTAACAGTACACCGTCGAATTGTTATGATTTTAACTCATCGAAAAGATGATGTGGCTCCATAATATATGACATGGAAGACATGTTAATGTCCACGTCAACATTTTTTACCGAACCTTTGCCTTCCACGTCACACATCATGGAGTCACGTCAGCTTTCTGATGATCTGAGTTAAAACTATAACAACTCGGTCGTGTACTATTGGAGGAAAATAGGTCGATAGTTGGTACTACTAGTGTCCAAGAAAATAGTTTGTATTATTAGTCTCCAATACTCCCAAAGTTGGTATTATTTGCGTCCAATAATCCTAATAACTATGACCTCCACTACTTTTCTTACGAACTTTGCTTTCCTTATCTTATTTTACTTTATCTAACACCGTTCCTTTGTGCGTTAACGCAACTAACTGCAATGCAAATTACCGTAACCTACTGCAACATATATACCGCAAATTACCATTACCTTTTTACTATGTCTACCGCAACTAACCGCAACGCAACGCACAAAAGAACGGTTAATTCTACATCCTTAAAGAACAAAGCCTAAAATCCGTAATTTTGGTACCAGATTAGTCGATAAATGGAGTGGAAGGATTGGAGAGGGAGAAAATTAAGGGAGGACTTGGGATTCAAAAAAATGGAGTTGTAATAAAAGGTAGGGGGATGGCAGAAAGATTCACTATTAGTAACCTTATTATGACTTGAAAGAATGAGGTTTAAAAACCATAGTATGTTACTATTATTAAGAGGCTGAATGCAGGGGAGTAAATGCGTTTGGTTTACAAAAGAGTAATCCTTAGTTAGTTCCTATAATTACGGTAGCATGTGAATATAAAATACCCCTGAGATAGAAAGATGGGATCCACAATGGCATTAGGAGGCACAACAAAAGAGAGTGTAAGCGTAGTTACCCCTGGGCTGGGCCCAAAACCCCCGTGGCCTGTTCTTTTCTTTTTCCTTTTTCTCTTCCTCTTTTTCCCCCCCTCCATAAATACCTCCTCCACCCTTTTCAAAACTAACTTCTCCAACTCAACTTCCTCTCTTGTTTATCTTCTTCCACTTGCAAAAACCTCACCATGGCTGTCAGAAAGACTAGCAAACTGCCACAGACAGCATTGCTGAAGCAAATCCTGAAGAGATGCTCGAGCTTAGGAAAAAGACATGGCTACGACGAAGATGGGCTCCCCCTCGACGTCCCAAAAGGCCATTTCGCGGTCTACGTAGGGGAGAACAGAACGAGATACATCGTTCCGATATCATTCTTGTCACACCCAGAGTTCCAATGCTTGCTTCGAAGAGCAGAGGAAGAGTTTGGGTTTGATCACGAAATGGGCCTAACTATCCCTTGTGAAGAAGTCGTTTTTCGTTCCCTCACTTCCATGCTGAGGTGAACTATGTATTCATGTCATCACTCATCATTCGGACAAAGAAGCTGTCACGAGCACAAGCTCATGCTTCTCCATGCTTTTTTCTTTTTTCTTTTTTTTTCCTCATCTTTTTCTATCTTCAATGTGCGACCTTAGTTGGAGATGGGATGGATGGAGGATGATCATGGATATCTTTATTCTTTAACCCGTGTAATATTTTTCGGGGTTTTTTTTTCTCTTTTTTTTTTTTGTTTTAGTGGTTGGTGTATTTCATAAGGACTGATCTAACCCATGACCACCCATCAACTGTTTTCTGGGTTAGATGTGTATAAAGTTCCAGTTTAATTTTCCTCACTGAGGCAAACTTTGCCCTGTGAGAGGAATGTAGTAGTTCGTTCTCAGTAACTGATCTTGTCTTCTCTCTCTGCATTTTCTTTTTGTTTATTATTCTGGTCGAATTCTGCTTTTTATGCATTGAATTGAATCAGTTTATGTACAGTTCTCTGCTTTTCCTCACAGGCCTCCCCTATCCTATGACTATGAGCGATACCGTTTTTTTTTTTGTTTTTTTTTATTTAGGGCCTTGGGCCATATTCTTTACGGTTATTTACTCTAAAAGATGCCCAACAAGTAAATTGACATTTGACCATTAAGGATTCTAAGGAATAATGAGGTCATAAATTGTAAAATATGTGGGGGACCACTAAAACTGACGTCACATGATTTTTTTTTTTTAATTATTTTTTGATTTTTTTTTTCCTGAGCTGTCTTGGATTTTTTTTTTAAAAAAAATTCTGTTAGAAATATTGTATTTTAAAAAATAAAAAATAAAAAATAAAAAATTATTTAAAAAAAAAATCATGCTACATCAGCTTTGGTGATCCCCATATATTTTACAATTTAGGACCTCATTGTCCTCTTAGTCCTTTATAATCAATTTGCTTCTTGGGGCAACCTTTAGAGTCAATAACCCTATTATTTATGAGTGTATAATAAAGAAAGGAAAGTAAGGTGAGAAAAGTAGCGAAGATAAGTAATTGTTACAATACCTATTTCTTTTTTATTTTCAAATAAATGATGTAAGTTGAATAAAAGATTTTATATATAAATTACCTAAAAGTATATTGTTTAAATGGTAAGATAAAATAAGGATAAATTTATTTTATCAAGTTAAAGAACAGGACTTTAGTGTTAATACATTTGTCTCTATATTCACTGTTGATTAGTGTGTCCTTGTACCTATTTTATCTAATTCTTATAAGATGATTCCAGCTACAAGTTTAACTAACTTGCTTGAAATTCTTGTATAACAGACAGTAAGTGTAAGGTGCATTTATCTTGAGGCAGTAAAAATAATGTGTGAGGAAAAAGGCATTGCATTGTGGGGCGAAGGAGCATGTGAGGATAGTAAAAAAATGTAGCTAGACTTTTGATAATCCGAGAGGGAGACAAGAGGATTCAGTTGATGATAGTGGTCCGAAACTTACATTTTTACTGATGGATTTTTCGAAATGTGTGGCTGAAAAAAGGATCTTTCCTAGAGAATAAATAGTAGGTGGAGATGAAATGAGAAAAATGAAGTAAGACTGGATGGTCCATTTAATTTTGTTTTCTTTAATTTGGAACTACTTAGGAGCTAGGACGAAGCTAAGATAAAGATGTTGAGCAAAACTCCCTATTAACTGAATCTTTGGCTGGCAGACTTTTCATTGTATCAATAAACCTTTCACTTTAACATGTTGGTGTTGAGAATCGAGAGTACAAGAGCAATCAACAATTAATTTCTCCTGTCCCCTTTTTTTTCAACAAATAAATGAATGAATAAAACTCCTTGAATTTGGAATAACATGTGTAACTAAGTGCTACTAAAGAAGATATTGCCAATGATATTGGCGTTTGAGCCTTTGGTATCCCACCCGGTTGAAGATGTTGATTTCTTAAGGTTGTGATTTAATCAAAATGTGAAGGTCTTTTGGTTGGTGTAGGTGTACAAGGTTTTACTATTTTGCTTATCATGATTTAGTAAGTGATTGTTAAATTTGTAATCCTTATCTTTTGGTATTAATTGGCTGCTGTTTTATAATACTGTTTTGTTATTTTTATAAACCTTTAATTTTTTGGTTTTCAATAATAATAATAAAAGGAAACAGAAGTGAAGAAGACTTGATCCTTGTTGATGTGCTGTAGGAAATAAAAAAAAAGATGGAATTGAATGAAGGGAAGGGAAAGGAAAAACCCAAATATTTACTTTGTACACTAACTTCTCTGCTCATTATCCGCATAGAGCAAGGGTAATCCGTGCATTAGGAATCACTCCTTTTTATCACCCGTCCAAATCCCAAGAGTCAACTTCAATGCGCTTCTAAAGGAGATTCCGATAATGTGTTTTGTACTGCCAGTCGCGGATCTAGATATCCATATTATGAATGTCCAATATATTATTTCGTTCATTTAAAAATATATTATTTGCAATTTTTAACTAAAATTCAACTGAATTTAATATATTTTTTTCAGGTTAAGGGTGGCCATGCCCAAGATCCGCCCATGCCTATATTATTTGTCCATTTAAAATTGTGTCCGTTTAAATTTTTGAAATTTTGATCATTAATTTTTTAATATAAAAAATTATTTTTTATATAAACTTATTATCATAAAAGTGTACGTAATATTACAGTTGATAAAATATAATGTGAAAACCTTTGGGTCAAAGAATGACATTGGTGATTGATAAAAATCAAAATAGTGACAAATAATATGGGATGGAGGGAGCCTGCTGAAAATGATGTAGAATCCAAGTTGTTAACCCCTTTTGTAGCCTGCAAGTGAAAATGCTGCTTGGTTTTGCTGGGTTTAAGACATATATGTAGAGTGGTTCTGGATGCCACATTATTTAGCATAACCTCTCCCATAGAAATCAGACCATGCTTCATAAAATGATCAAAAAAATCTTGCTTTTAATAAAACTAAAGCTAAGGGGGAGCAAGGATTATGATAGGACTAAGAAAAAAGTTTTTATACCCCAGAATAGTCCAATATTTGTCTACAATGAATTGTAGCTTTCATGCTTGTGGGAGTGGGATTGTGAAGATCTCAAAGTCTTATTTTTGTGTCTCATCAAAACTTCACTTGCATTAGTTGAATGGCTCTGGTGACTACTGGCCCCCATAGTGTTAAAACTAGAGTGCAATTTCAAAGCCATGGATATATAGATCTTTGTGTGATTCTGTGGGTGATATTTGTTTAGGACCTTAAAAATTTAAGATTTGCTTGTACCCAGGTACCACTTTGTTTCATGTCAATGAGCTGTGCATGTACAAGCTAAGGGAGCCCACTGCAAATCATAAAAGCATGCAAATCAAAACCAAGCCTTACCGGGGTTAATCAAAGTGGTGACCAATTGAGGATCTTTTTTGTGCTCGATCTTCCAATAACGGATTCTGTTTTAAGGTCAGATTTCTCGTAAAGTTGAGTAAAAGGTTAGTAAGTGAATAATAACATAGCCTTGACATAACATGCATGGTCCTATTCTCTTGCATTATTATCTTGTTTGAATTTAGATTGGTTCGTACACAATTTACTCCCTCTACTCGTTGACATTGTTGAGCCTATGCCCTTGAGAATCTGTCAAACTTTACACAATATTCCATTTTTTATGGCCTTTGTACGATGGCGGGATGCACGATTACGGACTCAAGCTATAATACACGATGTAATATGCAATTTATATCATCCACGGTGTATCAATTTTGGTACACTACATACATTGAAATATATCAATTTTTTTATATGATGGTTTTTTGTAAAAATTTGATAAATTTTAAAACTATTGATGAATTTTGTAATAATATTAATAAATTAATGAACAATTTTATAATTAATATTGATGATTTTTTTAAAATATTTAATAAGTGGTTGTTGTAAGTACATCAAGGTGTCAGGGTGGACCTTATACCTTAACGATTGTTAATTATTTGTCATTTTATATTCCTAATGTAATTAATTTTTACCAATTTTTCCCCAATGATTAACTTTATATTCTCCATCTCTATTTCCAACATAAACCCTTCTCTCGGAAAATTGAAACAATTACACTAAGGGTGTGTTTGGTTGAGAGGAAAATGATTTTTGAGGAAATTGTTTTCCATGAGAAATGGTTTTTCATGCCAAATTTTCCCTTGACAAATTATTTTTCGGAAAATTATCATATATGTCGATATAAGTAGAGAAATATGTTACAAATGGAAATATTTGGAGCTCAAAATTCATATTTGAGCTTTTCTTAATCATCTCTATCGTGTTGTAAAGTTTCGTGACAAACCGATAAAATTGAATTTTGCTTTTAAGTTTCAATCATATTTAACTGCAAAAAAATGTCGACAAAAATGGCGATATATGTTACAAATGAAAATATTTGGAGCTCGAAATTCATATTTGAACTTTTTTTAATCATTTCTATTGTATTGTAAAGTTTCGTGACAAACTAAGAAAATTGAATTTTGCTCTTAAGTTTCATTCATATTTAACCGCAAAAAAATGTCGAAAAAAGTTGCGATATATGTTATAAATGAAAATATTTGGAGGTTAAAATTTATATTTGAGCTTTTTTTAGTCCATACTATCAAATCATAAAGTTTCGATTCAAACAGTTCAGTTTGAATTTTTAAAAGTTTCAATTAGTTTTAGCGGCAAAAACTTCTGATCTAGTATATATCGTGATAATGTTATCAAATAGAAATATTTTGAGCTAAAAATTTATAATTGAGGTTTTTTTAATCATTTATATCGTGTTACAAAATTTCGAGCAAAACCGTTAAGGTTAAATTTCGGTCTCAAATTTCAGTTAGAGTTAGTAGTGAAAATCGATTTAACAATCAATGGTGGAAAATGATTTTCTAGGTTGAACAAAGGAAGTCAATTTTCTTCCTTTAGAGGAAAATGGTTTTTTAAACTTTTTTTTGTACCAAACACTAGAAAATTGGGAAAGTATTTTCCAAAAAAATGTTTTCCCTATGCCAAACATACTCTAAGTAATCCCCCCCCCCCTCCCCCCTGAAATTTATGTTTTACATGCATGATATCTCTCCATTCTTCCAAGATGACAAGTAAATAGGGTCGGATTAAGTATATGGGTTTTTTTGGTTCCTTCTTGAAGTTAAAGTTGATGTACACTTGACAAGTTGCATGGCATCACATGAAGATTTGATGGTTTATATTGTTTTCCTGCTCAACCAACATCCAAATGTGGTGGTGTCTAAAAGAGATCAAACTAGTCATTAATTTGGTTCACATTCATAGTTCCCTGTTTGTTTGTTTGAACTCCTATCCTAAGATGGAATATCTTAATTGGTTATATATAATCTTCACCTCACGTATATATATTTTATACAGCAACACATCTCATTTTCTGCTACATTATTGCATGCCTTCATTCCATTATGCCATATTGTCTGTTGTCTTACCTCTTTGATTAGCTCATATTGTCTGGAGTTGAGAATTAAAGTTGGTGTCCAATTGCACAAATGAGAATTGGTTCAATTCAATGTATTTTTAAGTGGGTGACCTGTGTTCACTGAAAACACAAATACATGATGACCTCCAAGACAAATGGAATATTGTTATATTGTTAACGTGTTTTCTTTTTCATGTGACGTGAACACAGAGGTCTACGTAGGTGCAAAATTTCACTGATTGATCCTACAACTCATGCATAGTAAAGTTACACTTATACTAGTTGCATACTGTGATTGAGTTGGGAATAAAAGTTGGTGTGGAAGCAATTACACACTAGAGAAAGATTCTTTGTATATTTGTGTGGCTGAAGGGAGTTTACAGCAAAAACAATCTATACTGACTGTCCCAAGCTAAGACAAAAGGAATGTGGCTCTAGATATAAGGAACCCTTCCCCTCTTCACCTGGGTTCCCCTCTCTGTCTTTTTATGTGATGGAAACGTGTATGTTGATAGTAGGGGTGGGCAACGGGCCTAGTTTTCACAGGGTCAAGATGATCCAGCCATATTTATATGGGGTTATCAAATGGTTCGATCATTAATAGGATGACCCGTTTAACAATGTTAAAAAGTTTATAAATGGGCCAACTAGGTTAGTCTATCAATAAATGAAAGTAAATAGTATTTCCAAATATTTTAAATGCTAAACATACATAAACATCTTATTAGTCCCCATTCTTTTTTACGATGCGGTTCGTTGTGGAGTGGTGGAATGTGGAAAGTTGTGATGGAAATAATGAAATGTGAGTTATTACTTTAATTTGAAAATAATAGTAGGTGGAAATAAAAGGAAAGTTTTGATTTTTTTATTTGAAAAATTTTCATTTTTAATAAAAAGTAAAATGGAAAGTTATGATGAGTTGTGGTAGAAAATGAAAATTTGCGGTGCTGTGTGGAACCACAAACGATCCAATTACATAAAAAAAACAGGGCTTTAATACCCCATATTAAATAATTAACATACCTATTTTCTTTTATACAAATACACATTACCTTAAATTTAAGGCCAAAATGAGTCAGCTCATGGACCGTAACTCGTCTTGACCCGTTGTCCACCCATAGTTGCTACGGATGGAAATATTACGAGCCAGACTAAGTGCACATGCACTCAGTTAAACATACTTGCATTCACCTGCGTCGCACTTGGCTAAAGTCAACTTTTGCATTGCCCTATATATATGCTCTGTACATATGTTGTACTTGCATGTATTTACCTACAACTATACCTTTGCAACAACTTCGGACTCTATTTCTTAGAAAATGAAATGGAAGAAACTTCTTATTTCGTCTCCATTTTTGGACATAAAATAATACGAAGTTATGTTTTATTGGTCAATAATAATATTAATATTTTTGGATATAAATATTATTATTTTGGAGGGTGTTGGATAAAAATAATATGTCAACTACTTTCAGGAAAGGGTTGCTGATGTGTATGACGGAATCCAACGTGGACGATGGTTTGTTAACTCGTGTGGCACAAGCCTCCAAGTCCACGTTGCATTTTAACTGATTTCCGCCACATAAGTTAGTAAAACTCCATCTGACATATTATTTTTGTCAAACTTCCCCACAAACATAATATTTATTTCCAAAAAAATGTTGTATTATTATTGGTCAATAATGGGCAGCCTCATATCACTTACATCCAAAAATCCTTATAGTTTTTAATTAGTATAAATGCAGAAATGCCCCATTTTCTCACTGATCCCTCCATTTTCATCCTCTCCAGCCATACCCTCTCAATGAGTTAATGAAAAAACCAATAAAATCTAGAAATAGGTACGTAATAAGTTGTTTTAAAAGGAGCAAAAATTAAGTAGATTTATGCAGAAAAAATTAAGATTCGGTAGATGTAGGTAAACAAATGTAATGGGCATTGTATCCTTACAAAAAATAGAGCGGTAAAATTGTTTTAAAAGCTAAGTGAAAAAATAAGGCCCTGTTCGGTAAAAATAGCGGATTCAGTAGCGGATAGCTGTTTGAGTAGCGGATAGCTGTAACATTTTAGCGGATAGCTGATAGCTGTTTATGTAGCTGTTTTTGAAGTGTGTGTTCGGTAAAATCAGCAGACAGATTAATGGATAGATGTAAAATTACCAAAAAGGATATGATTATCACCTTATTATTATTTTCTATTATTATTATTATTATTTATTATTATTATTATTAGAGTTTTTGGAAACTAGTATACTGTAATTTGGTGCAAAAAAATACAATTTTTTTAGACAATTATCCACCAAAATTTAGCATAAAGTTATACTGAAAAACCAAGATCTAAAATATAGTGTATTATGATGCAAAAAAAATTATATAGTGCATTATTGTCCCATACTCCAAAATATAGTATATTTACATCCAAAATTTGTCATCATCATCCATCACAAATAAAAATATAACCCCCTTCCAAATACCTTATTTGCATGAAAATAAAAATGAGTGATCTTAAATTGATCTTGCCTAACCAAATGGGCACCCCCCCCCCCATTAGTATTGCTTTTGTAAAGTATTTATGTTGTCCAAACATGAATGGTTAAATACAATGCAAATTTGCAACTCATTTTTGGAGGGTGGTTTGGGAAATTTAAATCACAAACGCTGATTGTTTGTGTTTGACGTTACAATGGGTAACGTTTGAAGTTTTTTTGTTTCAAACGCTATTCGCCAGTTAAAAAAGCTACTTAACCGAACACTCAAAATTTTGTAAAATAGAGTTTTGACCAGTGAAAACACTAAACGCTATTCTAAACGCTATTGCCGAACAGAACCTAAGTCATTTTTCAAGAACTAAACATATATACTACCCTCAAAGTAATAACTTGCGACTACTTCTCAAGTATATGTACTCAAACCCTATGGTTGGGTTTGTCTGGGATGAATACCTATAACACTAGGGTTTTTAATCTTGGAGTTAAGGTACGAAAGGTTTTGAAAGATGAGGTTTTAGCAGATTTTCGAAGAGACCATACAATTCTTGATTATACGGAGTATTTATAATCAGATATATTATTTATGGATAATTATATATGTCATTCACAGATATATATATATATATGGGAATTGATATAATGAGAAGAAGAATTTTGTGAAAAAAGAAACATAGCAAATCATAACCATTGGTTCCAAGATCAAGGGTGGGTATTAATCTTGCACTTTTCTTTTTTTTTTTAGTTGGGAAATGTAAATAATAAATGTTGCAACCTTTTTCTTTTTTTTTTTTGTTGACTGTGAAAAAGAGGGCAATTAATACAGTGTGTTTTTCAATGACATACTAATTAATTCGCATCTCTAGATAAAACAATCTATACCCAGAATGAACATCAATTATACCATAAACGAACGTCAACTATATCATAAATGAACACCACATATACCCAGAATGAACATCAACTATACCCTAAACGAACATCAACTATACCATAAATGGGTTCGTAAAGGTGAGGACGAACACAAAATTATTTTTCATCTCATGGCATGATGTTCATTTATAGTTATAGTTGATGTTCGTTTAGGGTATAGTTGAAGTTCATTCTGGGTATAGGTGGTGTTCATTAATGGTGTAGTTGATATTCGTTTAAAGTATAGTTGATGTTCATTCTGGGTACATGTGGTTTTTTCTAAAGCTGCGAATTAATTAGTACGTCATTGGAAAATACACTGTATTAATTGCCCTCTTTTTCCCAGCCAACAAAAAAAAAGAAAAATGTTGTAACATTTATTATACACATTTTCCCAACAAAAAAAATAAAGAAAAAAGCAAGATTAATACCCACCCTTGATCTTGGAACCAATGGTTATGATTTGCTATGCTTTTCTTCTCACAAAATCCTTCTTCTCATTATATCAATTCCCTATATATATATATATATATATACATATATATATATATATATATATACATACAATTAAAACCTCATAGTCTCCTAGAGTTGTAAGATTATAACTGAATCAAGCCAGCTTACAAGACGCTCAAGTTTGACTGGGTTAAACTTCGCCTCAGCTCAGATGTCTGTCGAGTCGAGCATAAGCTTAAGCCTAAGCCTAGAGGGCTCAGCTCGAGCTTCACTCAATTAGACTCATTTTTAAAGGTATTTTAAGTAGGAAGTAGACCACATTTTATGGATATTGGTAAATTATATATTAATTTAGATATTTAAAATTTAGTATTAGAACATAAATTTATTGTTTTTCTTTGGTTTTCTTGTTAAGATCCTTAAATTTCAAGTATTGTTTAAAATCTGCTTGATTATACCCTTATTATAAAAAAAATATTATTTCCTAGTTAAGTTTAATAAATATTCAAAAATATATTTGATTTTTGCTTCGAATTTAGAGAGTTTTAAATTTAAAAAATAATTAAACATTCGAAGAGAATGAAGCTTCAAGCCAAATCTAAGCCCAATATATATCAACCGAGCCCGAGTCCGGCCCTCACTTTGTAAGCTCAACAAGCTTTGAACGGAGCTCTTGATGAACTTTTCCCTAACCAAGTTGTGCCGAAGTGTAGGAAGGTTCAACCCGAGCTCGGCTTATTTACACCCTTATAAATAAGGGGTTGACACCATAAACCTAAACTGCAAATTGAACCGTAAAACCGCATAAACCAAACCGCAAAATGCGGCTAACTGAATTGATTTTTGCATAAAAGCGGTTTAGGTTAACCAAACCGCTATAAGCGGTTTAGGTTTAGATTTTGGATTTTCATGAAACGGTTAACCGCGGTTAACCGCTCTCAATTAAGTTGAAAAAAAATGAATTTATTAGTAATATGAATTTAATTTAACCACGTATCGTCGTATCGGAATATGAATTTATTAGTAATATGATTGCATTTATTTGTATAAATATTATTGTAAATTTCCAGGAAATCGATTAATCATAAACCGTGTATGTTAACTGGGTAAATTTTCAGATTTTAAAAGCCGTTAACCGGCACTGCTTCTAAATTGCGGTTTCGAGGTTTGATTTAGGTTCCAGATTTCAAAAGCAGTTAACTGCATATTGCGGTTGCGGTTTAGGTTTTCAAAATCCAAAAATCTCAAAAGCGGTTAACCATATATACAGTTAACCGTAAATGCGGTTAACCTGTTATGCCACCCCTGTAGTTATAATCTCTCCGGGAGGCAGGAGCTCCATAGTTCAAAGTTGTCAAAAGCCCATGAAAAACGGTGTTTGGTGGGTAAACCATTGCAGTATTTAGCAGCAGTGACAGTGACAGATGAGATGAAGACCAGATACGGTAATATCTGATATGCAGTGAGTAAAAAGAAAGTTAAAATTTGCAGAGTGTAAAGGTTTTGAGCATTACTAGTGAGAATGATGCAGAAAACAGAGGAGTACTGTGGAGTCATGTTGTGGGGAAGGGATGTTGGGCAGCAAACAGTACCACCAGATTTTAAATTGCTAAGAGTACGTACTATCATTGTCGGCCTCACTAGTCACTATGTTTATGTTGTTCCTTCTTATTCAACTACCAACCACTTCTTTCTATCTCATTCTTATTTTTCCTGTCTTATTACCTTCTAATTTCCATTTATTCCTCTGCACAATACAAATTATGTATTCTACTAACAATTCAACAATTTAACTGTCTCTTTCCTTTTCTAATTTATATTTGAGTGGACCCCTTAAAGAAATACTTGTTCATTCATATTTGTTGACCATAGTACGTTGAGTCTTCATGGAGTCAAAATTTGTTTCAAATTTATTTTAGATCTCTAGGAATTGATTTTTCCATATTGTATGAGTGCACTGTGGGAGTAACCAAAGTTGCCTATGTCTATACTACCACATCTGACATCCCTAAACGAGTGTTAGTTTGACTAAACTTTAACCGTTGACTACTTATAAATTACAATGTGTTCAAATATCAGATTACCACCGTTAGAAAGATATTGTAAAAATACCCTCCTAATATGTCCATCTCATAATGGGATCTAATCTCAAATTATTGGTGGACAAAAATCAAAGGTTCCATAATTTAGCATCTATTATGAAATATAGAAAAGTTAGATTTTAGTAATCCTTTGAGTAATTGGACAATAATAATTCAAAGTTTAAAAATGTACGTCAACAGTCTCAAAAAAATTAAAATCATGTTATTTTGGTACCAAATTCACCTTCATATTTTAGCAATGTTTAACAATCAGTTGTTAGTTATTTGTATTAGCTGTTACCAATTAGCTGTTTTGACTTGACTGTTTAGATTACTTGTTTACAGTAACAATTATTCTTAAAAAACTATTTGAAATAATTTTTGTAAAATTAGTTGTTTCAGAAATAATTATTGTTAAAAACCTATTTGGAACAGCATTTTGAAAAACAGTTTCTTGAGTCCAAACTGCTAACTCAAAAAGTTATTTACCAAACATTATATTTGTTGTTTTGACTGGTCAAAAATGTTAATTAGCTTCAAAAAGCTCATTTTGCTCCAAAAAAAAGCTATATTGCCAAATATGGTTCTTTCAATTTGGGATTTTTAATTTTTTTTTAGATTTTTCTAAATTTTTTTCATTACTACTTACAAAAAATGTTATGGAGGGTAGTTACTAAAATAATTTTTAAGATTTTTTTGACAATCCGAACATTTATTATGATTTTTTGAAGAATAAAGGGGGAAACTCATACAAATTAGAAAATAAAATCGAAACATTTAGTCAAACTTTGTAAATTCACTAAAATCATGAGAAATATTGTGTTAAGCTTGGGAACAAACCGCACTCAAAATCCACAATATATAAAATTTATATTTGGTTGTCGTCCAAGAAAAAGTATAATTTTTATTTTCTTTGAAACCGTTGACGTGCATTTTCAGAGCTCGGAGTATTATTATCAAATCGGATTCTAATTAGAACCCAATTTAGCTGAAATATAACATCAATAGTAGGATTTTGTAACATTTTTATATGGGCACCAGGACATGGCTGAACAGAAAAACTGTAAGCTTGGCCCAAAAAACGTTCTGAGTAATGTAAGGCCCAATCTTTTTGGATTTGAGTTGGATCATTTGATAAATAAGTAAAGTCCAATCTAATAGGCCTCAAAAATATTGTGCGTGGATGCATGTATAAGTGTTTTCTGGTTAATAAATTCACAATTGTAAATCTATAATTATATACGAATCATTTGGGGACATAGTGATACTAACATACTGCAAATTTCCTAGTTGAACTATTGAAACAATACCTGGAAAAGAAAAGGAGAAGAATTCGATACCTAAGCTTGAAGTATGCCTACATTTACACCTCCTTTTAATTTGCACAAAAAAAAAACTCACATAATTATATACCTTATAAATATCAATTCATCAAATACTTTTGTAAGAAAAGAAAATAAAATATACGGTGCTTTGCTGATAGATGTATCATATATATACCAAAAAGGAGGAATCTCATCTACTTAATTGTCCCTATATATATGGTGCTTTGCTGATAGATGTATCATATATATATATATATTATATATATATATATATATATATATATATATATATATATATATAGAATGAGAGGCTAATGTCGACTACATACATTAAATTATGTTAGGGAGATTCAAGGGGGCAGCCTACTTCAATCGAGGTCCATGGTATATATAAGTCAAATGAGATTTCATCTTAAAACCAATTGGTGTTAAGAGAAATAGTCTACTTGACTTATATATTATATCCATTCTCTTTATTTTTTCAATATGAGACATTTTTACTCATGGGTGAATCCCAACAAATTAGATTGTTGATTGCTTTTTCTTACTTTGCTTTTGCCTTTAGGTGATTATTGAAGTTGTTTGTGAAAGTTACTGATAATGGATTGATAAGGAAAGAACAACTTCATGCAATTATATTTTGTGGAATCGTGCGTTAGTTCATAACACGCAAAGTCCCATCCTGCATAAAAGCAACCATTGTTTGAGTTGAAAAAAGAAATGCATAAGAAACTCATTACTTGTGCTTCCGAGCAGAACAAAACTCATTATCCCTTGTCACGATATCTTTTTAATTGTTCACACTTAATTAAGTTAAAATAATTTACTAGTATGGGGCGGGTGATCGAAATCCTAACCTAACCTAATACTTAATTGGATCATACTAGTAACTCATTATATCTAATGATATCTTTTTAATTGCAAAACAAAACTCATTAACCGTTATAGAATCCAATCCTAACCAACCTACTACTTAGATCACGCTTTTAGACGTTTTTTTTTTAAAAAACAACGGGTAAGTAAGAAAGAAAAAAACAGTTAGCGATGTTTTCTCACGAGAAATTGCCTCGCTCTATCACACCTAAGGATGTTATTAAAATCTAGATTCGAAGAAGTAGACCAAGTACCCGCCGCAGACACTGACTGACCCTGTTTTGATAACCAGTCTGTGGCACCATTAGCTTCCCTGAAAATGTGAGAAATTTTGAGGACATGACATCTGCTCATTAGAACACTGATATCCTGGACAAGACTCCTGATTTGCCATGGAATTACAAATTCTCCCTTGATCGCTTGAATCACCACAAGATTATCTCCTTCAATGATGATATTAGAGAACCCAATCTCACAAATATCCTTCAGACCATCACGGAGCGCTCTGGCTTCAGCAACCAGAATCGAGGTATCCCCATATGATCACACCCCCGCTCTCAAAAGATCACCACGCCAATCACGGAGAAGGAAGCCACCCGCCGCCGAATTGTTGAGAAGTAAACCGTCAAAGTTGATTTTGAGCGCACCAAGAGGAGGGGGCTCCCACCGGACAAAGTGAAATCCGGGATGGGAGACCCCAGATGAACGACTACCATCAACCTCTACCTGGATAGAATTTCTAATTTTCCATTCTGCGGAGGATCGTTTAGCTTGAATAAGGCACTGCAACGGACGGAAGATCGAATTACGAAAGACCACCTCATTCCTCTGTTTCCAAATTTCCCACATGAGGAAAGCTCCTCGCTAGAGGTTCGAGTGGTTACCAGCTAGGTGATGAACCTCCAAGAATTGATTGATAAAACCGTTCGGTTGAGACGGAGTAAAATTATCCAACCAACCATGACAGAAAGCTAGGACCCAACATCTCTGGGAGATTAGACACTCCCAAAACAAATGATCGACACTTTCAATATCATTAAGACAAATGGGGCATACAGGATCTCTCAAGAGATTGCCTCTCGTGGGAAGACCATTATGTAAACACAGCCAAAGAAAGATACCAACTTTTGGTGGGATGTCAATTTTCCAAATCCGTTTATATTTCCAATGATGTTCAGTATCCAAGCAATCTTGAATAATCCTTAGAGCCGACTTGGTGGAGAACTCACCAGAATTCGTCAACCCCCAGCAAAATTCATCTTTTAAATCCGTAGCTGGGATGAGAATCCCAATAATCTTTTGTAAAATGCGATGGTCGTGAATATATTGTCGAAGTTTCACTTCATCCCACATTTTGTCCTGGGTGATAAAATGGATCACCGTTAACGCTTGATCCTCAGACTCATCAGATTCATTCCTATCCAATAGATCATTTAAAGAGGAATTCTCTATCCAGGTATCTTTCCAGAAATTGATGGACTTACCATCACCAATTGTCCAACGTATTCCCGATTTTAAAGTACCTTTAACCCTTAACAGATTTTTCCAAATTGACGAATCGGAAGTTTTGCACTTATAATGAAAGAAGTCTTCTTTTTTTAAATACTTTTCCCGCATAACTCTAGCCCAAAGACTATCCTCCTAGATAACTCGCCAAGTGAGTTTGCATTGAAAAGCCATATTAATTGCCTCCGAGCGACGAAGACCAAGGCCACCAAATTCCTTGGGAAGACAGATGGTATCCCAAGCAACCATAGGCATACCTTGATTCTCTCCATTTTTTTCCAAAAGAAGTTTATATCTATTCTATCAAGACTCACACACGTAGCTTTAGGAGCCTAACACATTGTATAGTATAGGCAAGGAGAGATTCCAGGTTAGCTTGTATTAGCACAACCCTACCAGCTCTGGATAGGGTATTTGCCTTCCAGGCAGCCATTTTATCTGTTGCTTTCCTAACAGTTCATAAGAGGCTTGGTTATCATGATGCCCGTTAGGGATATAGCACCATAAATATTTGCCTAACGCTTCGGTATGAGGGATATTGAATATACCCTTAACTTCCTCTCTCCTTTGTAAGTCAGTATTTTTGGAGAAAATCAGTTTGGACTTATGAAAATTGACTAATTGACCCGAGCAAGAACAAAACTCTAGAAGGAGGTTCTTTAGTACAGTCGCAGCTTTATTTGTCGCTTTGCAAAATAATAAGCAATCGTCCGCAAAAAAGAGGCCCGGGATATTAAGTCCTCGAGGGGTCAGCTTGACCCCAATACCCAATTTTGGCTCATCAGCAGCTTTGTCAAGCCAATCATTAAAAACATTCATACACAAAAGAAAAAGGTACGGGGACAGAAGATCCCCCTGTCGAAGTCCTCGGGAAGCTTTAAAAAATCCGTGCGGCACCCCGTTTATTAGAACAGAGTAGGTAACGTTGAGATGCATTGATCAATAAGAGTAATCCATTTCTCACTAAAACCCATTTTTTTTTAGAATTTCCTTCAAAAAGTCCCACTCAATCCTATCGTAGGCTTTCTCCATATCGATTTTTAAGGCCACCCACCCCTTCTTTGAGGTAGAGGTTCTAAATTTGTGTATTGTTTCATGGGTCAAAAGAATATTATCTTGAATCGCTCGATCAGGAATGAAGGCACTTTGGGCAGGGGAAATTAAAACGTCGAGAAGAGGTCGGAGCCTGGCCACGAGGATCTTTGAAACGAGTTTGTAGAATGTATTACATAAACTAATTGGCCGATAATGCGAGGTCTGACTGGGGTCATCGATTTTCGGAATGAGGGTTATAAACGTATGATTAAATTCCTTGAGAAGACGTCGATGTTCAAACAAATCTTGAACAGCTTTAATAATATCATGATGGATTCCCTCCCAAGAATCCTGAAAGAATCCTGCCCCAAAGTCATCAGGACCCGGTGTTTTACAAGGGTCCATGTCAAAGAGAGCTTGTTTGATTTCCTCGACCGTTGGTATGGCCGTCAGTCTGTCATTCTCTTCTGTAGAAATAACACTTTTCACCTCCTTAGCTATATTCAAGCCCTCCAAGTTTCGTGTTGAGGTAAAGCACTTTTTAAAGTCCTCAACAAAAAGGGAAGCAATATCATTCTTCGAGTCTAACCAAACACCATTGTCGGTTTTAATTTTTGAGATACTTTGTCGCTTAATCTGAGCTTTTGTAGCTCTCTGAAAATAGTTTGAGTTTCTATCACCATTCACTAACCATTTCTTCCTAGCCAGTTTTCCCCAATATTTCTGATTGAAAAGGAGGAGTTTTTTCTCTTTGCTTAATCATCTGTTTGAGCCAATGGTTAAGTCTGGGATTTTGGGGATCATCCAACAATTTTTGTTCTAAATAATCAATACGATCCAGATTGTTGTCTAATTTATTTTTGTAATGGCCAAATTGAATTCGAGCCCAGGACTTCATGTAGGTTTTCATAAGTCAAGGGTATGATTTTGGACTGACCTCCCGCTGACACAACCAAAGAGCCAGGGAGGGGTTTGGTGATATCAATATTAATGCAAACCCTGGAAAATTTCCCTTTCAGACGCTGTAAGATATTCTGGTCAACCTTAATGACACGCCCAACAGGTTTGAGCAGGTGAACTAAAACATCAAAATCCCAGAATTCCCACGGCAGTCTAGGAATTCTTACACATTGGTCAATATGTGTAATCTCAGCAGCAAAGGGATAAAAAAAGGGGACAAATTCTATCATGAAAATGTTAAGACCTCCAAGGATGTATGGTTTCCAATTCCAGACTCTATCTCTATCCTCAATGTTTGTAAAGTAGACAGCTACCCACCCATTGCCCATGGCCACAAAGGACATTTCCCCCTTAACGAAATTTCAGTCCGCCTTGGCACGATTACTAAGATATGATAAGGGTAAAAACTCACCCCATGGTTTCATCAGCAGGGCCAAATCCTTCAGTTCACCCGTGTGCCGTGACACTTTGGGAGAATGAGGAGGGGACAGTCCTGAGGAGTTGTCCGGTTCGATTGGATTGTCTGGAGTGGAACCTACAGGAAGTGTCGTGTTACGAACAAGCGACGGGCTCGAATGACTAGCTCCCGACGCAGAAAAGGAACCCGGAAGAAGATGAGAACATCGCAAACCGAATTTTGTTGCCTGGGCAAATGTGCGATTGGATTCCTCAGCCGAATGGAGTGTATTATCAATTCTGCCTCCACTTCCAGCATGTGCACCACTAGGTCGGGGGTCAGAACAAAGATGGGTATTTGGATCTTGGTTGAGAGAAGTACCATCGTCACTTAGGGGTTCAGTAAGGGGGGAGGTAGTGGAATTTTCAGACATGGACCTAAAGACAAGAAGCCAAGATTTTTAAGACAGTTGGGGATGTGGAGGAAACACCTCAATCAACTGTCAAATATATAGCACAAAAGAAACTAAACCAGTTACAAACCAACTAGAAACAGTAGCACCTTCAAACTGAACCCAAGTATTCAAATGAGTAAACAGTACAAAGGACTCCCAAATCCAGCTGAATGAGGCGAACTGACAGACACGAATCATAGAAGCACAATCCCACCAAGATACCAAGACAGATACAAGCAGACAAAGGTAGAAAAAAAAGGAGAAGTAAAGGAAAAAGCACACCTGTATAGATCTACAGTAATCAAAGGACACCCGATTACTATTCCTTGCAGAAGTTCTGAGACGGTCATCGTACTGTTCACAATTTGATTTTTTCCAGTAGACTCGAACAGCACCACTCAACTGCCATCGTAGACTACTCGATGCATAATCTAAAGCCCTGCAAAAGAAATTTGGGCTCAGAAAATTATCATTTTCCAGAAATCTTACATTTTTGGTCAAAGAAAAAACCAATTGAATCGATTGGCTAGACAGATCTCCCTTCTGAAACCCTAAAACTCTAGACCACAATCTTTGACTCAATCCGGATGCAAAGCCTCTGAATAGATCATGATTAAAGCTTGTAAGAATGGTGAAGATCGAATCAACAAAACAGGCGCTGAGAAACCCAGCCTAGCACTCCATGGACGCTCGAGACAAGAAGAAACGACAAACCCTAATTTTTTCCTGAGACACCGCTTCTAGAGAGGAGGAGTCTCTCTCTAGAACCGAACTTGCTTAACTCGCATATCACGCTTTTAGACGTTGATGCAAGTGACGCTCTTTCATTTATTTTTGGATTATTCAACTATGATATACTGTATTTGGAATACTACCTCCGTCCCAAATTATTTGTCATTTTACGTAACTTCTTTGTCTCAAAATATTTGTCCCATTTACAATCCCAACAACTGTAATTCTTTTTTTACCCCTAATTAATAAATTCACTTGTTACTTTTTACAATTTCAATAATTATTATCTTCAATTAAAGTAAGGGTAGTTTGGGTAAATTACAAATTTTTTACCTCAATTCCCAATATGCATTGGTCTTCTCAAGTTAGGTAAATGGACAAATATAATGGGACGGAGGTAGTATTAGACAATCATGCATTATACTATTTGTTTAGACTCTAGTACATTGTAATATGAAAGTGATGACAATTATGCAATGAGAACGAGTTCCAATGACAATGACTCCTCAGAGATCTTTCGTATCAACCAGAGAAAAATCATTTGATAAGTTTTTGAAATTTTAACTGAATCTATATTGAGCAATCCTAAAATCCATGTGTTTTTTTCCGATAATTTGCTAGCCATAAGAATGCTAAGGCATCAAAGATGCTATAAGACCGCAAACAGCAGAAAGCCAAAGAGTTCAACAACCAAAAGAAACAGTAAAAAGCGCATCACAAGGATAATAGGCAAAAACAAAAAAAAAACTATCTAACAAGATTTTTTCTTTCGTTCTAGCATATCATCTCTGAAGGCTTTAGTCACATTCTCATGGTTATTAGAAGACAACTTCAATGAACACACGAGCTTAGCTGCCCTTCACGCCTCCTCATCCAATCTTTCCAAGGAAAAATCCACTGCATTCGAAGATCTTTCAGAGTTACTATCAACTGCATCTTTACTGTTAGAACTGCATTTTTGAGAAAGCCTCTTCGAACTTTTACCACGGTTAGGACTACTAGAGCGGATCTTACACGAAGCTGTACTAACTAACCTCCATTTTGGGTTCCACAATTCCATATTTCTTCTTTGTCGGCCCTTGACTTTGAAAACCTTAAGCAAGGAGTCTTCAATATAAAGAGGTGAAGAAATCACCTCATCCACAGCAATGTCAGAAGGGTCACTAATAGTGCGCTCACTATCAAAAGAAGACGTCGTATTAGCCCCAACCTTACCACCTACAATAGGGACCCTCAAGAGAGCATCTTTATAAGGTGACTTAGAAGCCTTAGGAGCAGCCGAAGGTAGAGGATCAGAGATGGTAACTGGTCCATCATATTGTGAAGGCATTTCTTCTTTCTTTATTTACTTTTAAAGTCATACTTAAGTCAATATTTCCATTTCTGAGACATTTCCTCCTTAGCCACCATATTTACCTTTCATCTTTTCGTTCAAATTATGGCCCAATTTTTTTGTGAGACTTTTCTAAAAAGGATTGATCCACAATGGGATACGTTTGAAAAATATGCAAGCTTAGAATATCTGTACTTAAAATGTTTTAATGGTACAATCATTGTAGTCTACTAATGCTATAAATGTTACACCCTTTTTTTTCCTTTTTAATGTGTCACCTTATCAACGTATTAGTCAAATTTTGAAACCTTTGACTATTAGTTTCTCAACATATAAAACGTTCCATTATATGAGAGTACCCTCGTTAGAATTGTAGGGAAAAATAATATCACAAAAGAAAATATTGCCTTTTTTTTAATAAAATATCATGCAAAAAATTGTTAGTAAAAAAAGACATTAAAAACTGCAAGTAAGATGTTTAATATATGACAGATAAAATAAAAAATAAAAATGGTGGAATTTTATTTTGGAAAGTTGGAATCTAATAAACCAAACTTTATATCCATTTTTATCTAACAAACCAAACTTAACTTTTTGTTAATGACAAACTGTACTTAACATAATATTTTTCTTAGTGAACCTCCACCAATTCCCGGTTACCGGAAAAATGACATGGAGGTTGTTTTTGCTGAGGTGGAGTGTTTTATACGCAAAAAATAAAAGGAAAATGAAGATGACTTTCTCTTCCTTTTCTCCTTGTCAAGTTTGATTTTGAGTCTCACATATTCTTCATCCAGACGTTCAAAATTCTGACTCCCATCTCTCATTTTCTATAATTCATTTCCCATTCTTATCATTTCAGACAACAGCTGCTCGAGCCTTTCTTCCAACATATTGTTCATTTCAATTAGGTTCATTTCAATCAGGCGAATCACAAAAAAAACTTCCATGACATTTTTCTGGTAACCGGAAATTGGTGGAGGTTTACTAAGAAAAATATTATGTTAAGTACAGTTTGCTATTAACAAAAAGATAAGTTTGGTTTGTTAGATAAAAATGGACATAAAGTTTAGTTTATTAGATTCCAATTTTCCTTTTATTTTTGTGGACATAGAACGAGCATACTTAGGGAAACATATAAAGTTTTCATCATTAGGTGAATTTAGTCATATAATGTTTTCATCATTAGGTGAATTTAGTCGGTGTCAAACTTCGACATTTTTGTTTTAGTTCAGAGTGTGTTTGGTAGAATGTTTGGAGAATTTGTTATCGTTAGAAATTTTTCCTAGCAAAGTATAATTTACAATGTTTGGCTACATATTCTAAAATCCTGAAAAAGTATGCAACAAATTTTTCACAGTATTTGATTGAATGTGTAACTTTCTCAGGAAAATGTTTGAAACATACAAACAACCTTTATTTATTGACTTTCATTTTTGTAACATAATTATGGATATTTTATGAAATTTTCACAATCTAATTTCCCACCCTCAACTGAAATTTTTTTTCCCATAGCCCATCCCCCAGTTCAAGAGTTGGATGGAGAAATTTTGAGCTCCCTTAGTCAAAACTTTTTCCTATTGCTTAAAAGTTGTCAAACATGAAAAAATATGATAACTCGAAAAGTTTATCAATTTCCTATGAAAAACGGGCTAATCAAACACATTCTTATAGAAATCACTCATGCGTCAACTAAACCTACTGTGAATCATAAATTAATATGAAAATATTAAACTCTCAAAAGTTACATTTCTAATTAACCTTAAAATATAAACAATGAGTTGTCTATGTACTACATTTGTCATTCATAAAAAAGCGCAAATTAACCATAAACCAATTTTTATGAGATAAGTTCATACAAGAAAAATTGATAATTTTAAAAATATTGATGAATTTTTAATTAATATCAATAAGTTTCGGATGAATTTTTATTATAAATATTCATGAATTATTTTTATAAAATTTAACAACTTGAATCTTGATAAATAGTCTAAGGTGTAACATACAACGATGGTTTAAAAAAAAAAGGCAATATTGTAGGAGATGCAAAACTCTGGAAAATATTCGACCAAAGTTGTCAAAATTACAGACCTGCATCTATCCTAAGAACCAATTTTCCTCACCATTCTCACCATTTTTCATTCTTCATGAATTCACTTCTATCTCAAGCTCCAGGACAATATTCAGGAAACAAAACACGGCCAATTTGGCCGGGAGAAGAAAAAAAAAATCAAGTTCCAAACATATCGATCAGAAATTCAGAACCCATTTATAAACAATTCCGATCCGCATATACATGTATAGTAGAAATTTTCCAGAAAGGAAAAAAAAAAGGAAAAGAAAATTCCAACGGGATGACTCTTGTTTCTTTTTTGCCATCACCATGACTTCACGTGCAACTGAGTCACACTCGCTCTACAACTCAATAACTCGGTCCCCTTATATAAAACTCCGGCACCGAGTTAACAATACCGCTTTAACTCCATTTACAATCCTTACCACTTACTTACTTACTTACTCCTATCATCAACCTTGCATCACAAATTCAAAAAACAAGGCAAAACAAAAATGAGTGAAGGTATATATGCTACTAGTAAATTGGGGGATCAGAGATGCTGCGAAGCAAAGGCAGTGACTCGGTCACGACTCGGCATCGACTCGGGAGGTTATCCGAGCGAGTCACGACTCGGAGCGCTTCCTCGAAGGCGGACTCATCGCATGGGATGAATAGCGGCCCGTCGGAAGTATCGAAGCCGTACTCCTCCTCGGCTTCTTCCAGAATCTTCCGGATGGCGGGGTGGTTCAGGTGTGTCGCGCGCAGGATGAATCTCCTGTACCTGACGCCGACGCAGACCGCCACGTGGCCCGGGGGGACATCGGACGGCACTCCGGCGATCCGGCGGGAATGCGACGATGATGACAAGGCCTTGCGTTTCCAGCGCTTGAGCATTTGGGTGAGGCGGACAATGTGGCGTATGCGAATGGTGTTCTCCATTGAGAATGGGAATGTGAGCTGTGAAGGAAATTCGACCTCACAAAAAGTGTGGGGAAGAAAGAAAGAGAGAAAGAAAGGGATTTGAGTGATGATGAGTTGGTGTTGATAGTGTTTGGTTGCTTTGGAATTTTGGCAACAGGGGTTAACGGTATTAAGGGTTTAAAAGGCTCTGAGGTTGCCATTTGGGGTTCAGAATTACGAGTAATTACGGTCATGTGCCATTGGAACAAGGTCAAGTCAACGCGTGCCATGTTAGTCAGCAGGACAAAACTGGAATCACAGTTTCTACGTAAAGATTCCTTTGCTGATTTTTCCCATTTCCTTTCATCTCACTTTGGATGGCTAAGGTTGCCCGTACCTTCGAGTACCTATTTAGATTTACTAAACACGCCGAAGTTTTATAAAAATAATTCATCAATTTTTATAATAAAATTTATTATAAATTTATCAATATTATCGTAAAATTTATCACAATTTTTGAATTTATCAATTTTTATACAAATACATCATATAAAAAAAGGGTTTTTGGCTCAAAATAATCCGAAATCGGAGGTCATTGGCTGAAAATAATCCAGCTATTTTAAATGAAAATAATCCAAACTTTAAGCTTATTTATTAACCGAAATCGATTTTCGGTGTCGAATCTTGATCGTGGCAAGTAGCGTGTTTTTGATTGATTTTGGTTTTGAATTTTGTTTTTGAGTTTATTTAGACCTCAATTAATTTAAACTCATAATGACATGACAATGGATTAAAAATAAAAACACTTTAACATAATAAAAGTTGAGTCCGACTGTTTTTATTTATAATCCATTGTCATGTCTTTGTAAATTTAAGTGAGTTGGGTCTAAATAAGCTTAAAAACAAAATTCAAAACCAAAATCAATTAAAAAAACACGTGCTTAGGCTGCTCAGTCAGCATTCCTATGCCGGAAATAGATTTCGGTTTAATCCGAGTAAATAGGTTACAAATTTGGATTATTTTCAGCCAAAATGTGAGTTTGAATTATTTTTAACCGATGACCTTCGACTTCGAATTATTTTTGAGCTTTAAGTCCTAGAGTAATTCCTAAGGCGGCCATTGGCAATAGATTAGTATACCGTTGTTGGACGAGAACACTATAATATTTGGGGGATTTTGGATTTAGGTCCCGTTCTTTCATACGGTTGGTTGCAATGTGGTAATGGCGTGATATAGTGTGGTCGAATTTGAAAAAGTGTGATGAGTTGTGATGAAAGCTGTGGTAGGTGGGCAAGTAAAGAGAGAGAATGTGAAAAATAGAGGAGAAAAGTGAAGAGAAAGAAAAATGAAAAGATATATTGAAAATGATTGTGGTGTGGTGGAAAATTAAAGAGTACGGTACGGTGCGGTGTGGTACCGCACCGCAACTAGGGGTGGGCAATGGGTCAGGGCCCATAGGGTCAAGAGGGTCGGGCCCTAAAAAATAAGGGGTGTCAAAGGGCCGGGTCGAGAAAGGTTCGAGTCATTAACAAACCGACCCATTTCACAATATTAAAGGGTCGGTGAATCGACTGAACCGTATCGACCTATGATAACTCAAAATAAATAGTTTTTCCTATTATTTTAAATACTAACCTTATTTAAATATATTACTAATACTTCACATTAAATAATAATTAGCATAACTACCCTTTTTTGTATAAATACACTTATTAATTTTAACTTTATGGTCAAACGAGCCGACCCTTATTTTTACTAAAAAGTCCTGACCTGACCCATCATTATGAAAGGTCGACCTTGACCCGACCCGACCTTACATGAATAATGGGTCGACCTTGACCCGGCCCATTACCCACCCCTAACCGCAACCTATCGCATAAAAGAACGGGACCATAGTAATACAATCTTTAAAATGGGTTTGTAACTCGTAATAATACAATTTTTTCCAGGGTTTCTACTGTTAGCAATATATTGGTTATTGTGTTTATTAAACTATTTAAATATTGAAACTTTTTTGATGGATTAAATATTGAAACTAATACTAACAACTAGGGGTGGAAATGAGCCAAGCTGGCTCGCAAGCCGGCTCGACAAAAAGCTTGTATAGCTCGGCTTGGCTCGGACTCGAGCTCGTGGACTAAACAAGGCAAGCTATATATATATATATATATATATATATATATATATATATATATATTGATTTAGGACATTAATTTAAGGTATCATATTGTCAAATCAAATTATTCCAAAAGATTAAAAATGTCTAGAATTATCATGTTTAACAACTTCCAAATTAAAGCATTAATTTGTTCTTTTTATATGTCAAAAGAATCTAGAAGTAAAGGTATTAATTAAACATAAAGGTCAAACTACAAGTCAAGCTTCGAGTCAAGCCAAACCGACAAGCTTTGGCAAGCCAAGCTCAAGCCAAACATCTTCAAGCTCGGCAAGTCACAAGCCAAGCTCAAGCCAAACATCTTCAAGCTCGGCAAGCCACAAGCCAAGCTCAAGCTTACCCTAGACGTGGCAAGCCAAGCCTCAAGCCTTATGAGCTCGAGCTTGGCTTGGCTCATTTCCACCCCTACTAACTAGAGCTGGCTAATAGGTCAGGTCGAGTCGGGTTCGTGTTCGTGTCAAACTTAAACGGGTTCAAAATCTTCCGACCTGAACCTAACCCATTTATTAAAGGGGTTGGAAATTGAAACCGTTTACTGTTTAAATTTTAAACGGGTTGACCTTATTTTGACCTGTTTACCCATTTAAGTAAACGTGTTAGAATAAAGTTACCAATTTACCCATTTAACCATTAACTCACTTATACAAAATAATTTATTGTGGGATCGAAATAATGACATATCATACCCAATAACTTCCGTGGTAATATAATTTGAATTATATATAAAGAGATGTCTTTTACTTCATAGTCAAAGATAAATATAAGTTAAAATTACAAGTTTTACGTATATTTCAAAGAGTATTAACTGTAACTTTCACCTAAGTTTATTGATAAACGGTATAATTGGGTAATAATTATGGAGCAAATAATTGATTCATGTGACATGCCTAATTAAACGGGTTAAGTAGGTATTTTTTCGTATCGAAAATCCTGACCTGAACCTAACCCATTTAATTAAACGGGTTTACTGTGTCAACCCATTTAATTAAACGGGTTGAAAATTTCTACCTAAACCCGTTTAACATCGTGTTAGGTTCAGGTCGGTAATCGTGTCGGGTCAGCTTTTCCTAGCTCTACTACTAACAAACTAGATTTTATCAATTTATGTTACTATATGGATAATTTTAATTAAATTTGCCTCAGAAATATAATTGAAAAATCACCATTCTTCCGCTAAAAATCAAATCCCAAAGACAGTATCATAGTGTAATTGAACCCCCAAACTTAAATTTGTAAGTTTAGTTCTAGCAACATATTATTCATTTTTTTTATCGTATTTATATTAGGCAAAACCAAAATTAGAATTACAAGATCCTGACTATATATAGAGACTAGAGTGATTGGATGTACTAATCTTACTCCTAAATTTCTTAATTTAAAAAGATTGATTCCAGTAAACCAAAATTTTAAAACAGTTCACTATTTACTACTTCATAAAAAAGAAACCCATATGGTTTAATGAGACATTTAACTTTTGATCGCTGCGATTTATGTTGAAAAAATAATCATTTTTCATTTATTTAAACTAGCGTTATATATCCTGTGCGATGCACGGGAAATTTTTCATTATTTATATATGATTTGTTTATAGTAATGTTATAACAATTGTCAATTTAAATAATAATAAAAAATTATACAACAATTATACTATCATTATTTTTATTTTTTTCCTGTATAAATTGTCCTCAAAATTAATTTAGACAATATATTAGTGGAGGATACTAAAATATATATTTATTTTCAATATTGTCTTAATTACTATAATAAATAACATTAGTAATTTTTTATTAGTCAGTTTGTATAAATGCAAGCAACTCCATAATTCTCTTCAAATATTTATCAATAGCATGCAAAAAAAGACATTTAATCTTAAACATTGAAATAAATTATTGAGATAATATATAGAAGCTATTTATGAAATAAATTATTGAGATAATATATAGAAGCTATTTGTATACATTATATGTTGTTGGAAAATTATTTCCATTAAAATATAAAATATTTTATAAAAAAAATCAAAATAAAAAAAGTTAGAGAAATTATGAAGCATTGCTATTTAGTACTCCTTCCCATATTATCTGTCACTTTAACTAATTTTTTTTCCTCATAATATCTGTCACTTTACAATTCCAATAACACATTAATTACTAATTTGTCAAATTAACCTTATTAATTACATCTTTTTCTTCCGTTTTTCCTTATTATTCATCTTTTTCCTTTTTTATTCACCATTTTATTCAACAATTTCATATTTCCAATGAGGTAATTTAATATAAAGTGGAGGGTTTTTGGGTTTTCTAAATCATGTCCAAAATGACAAATAATATGAGAAGGAGGGAGTAGTAAATAACTAATAATCATAAATTTAAAAATAATTATTAATACTAAAATTTAATCATATATCATCACAACTTCAATCAAAACAAAGTTGCATTACTTTTATTTATAACATAGGGAGATTAATTTAAATTTTTTTTCGTAATGTTAACAATGCCTTTTTCTTTTTAAAATTCTCTGAGAAAACATAAAACAATAATACATATATATATATATATACACATATATAAATATATATATATATATATTATGGTTATTAATTCTGAATTAAGCATATATCAACAATAAAAACACCAATTAAAATAAAGTTGCATTACGTTTATCGGATTTGCTATACGTCGCCCTAAGGGCGACAAATAAGAGTCATATTATCAATTTCAAGTATTCTTAATTAGGAACATTATTAGAATTTTTATTAATCAAATAAAAAAGTTAATTCAAATAAATTGCATTTGCCAAATTGAAACAAAATATGGAGACTAATATATTCTTACAAAATATCAACAATCGTCCTCCCTCTTCTCTTTCTCTCTCTGTGATTAGTGTCATATGCAATTGTAATTTAGGCTAGGCTTAAAAAGTGGATTTAATATCAATAGAACATAGAAAGGAAATGAAAGTCGCGTTAGGCAATTGGTGAAGGCATATCAAAATTATCGAACTCAAATATCTTCTTATTGGAATCACTGGCAACTGATAGAGAAAGGCAAGTGGCAACCAAAATAGATGGATGAACAGTACTAATCAGTGGGAACATAGTGATTACTGAAATGAACGAATGGTGAAAGCAGATCGAGGCCAGTAATTACCGTCGGCGGTGGGGGGTAGTCGGGAAGAATGGCCAACAGAGAAGGGATCAGATGACAAATGTCCCAAGAATTTTCCACAATTGTTGTTTCAATTAGGGAAATGCAATATTTTTTTTAAATTGCTAATATCTTTTTTTATTTGATTAATAAAGTTTCTAATAATGTTCCTAATTAAGAATACTTGAAATTGATAACATGACTCTTATTTGTCGCCCTTAGGGCGACGTATAGCAAATCCGTACTTTTATTTACAATAAAGAGATTAATTTACATTTTTATTAGCAATGTTAATAATAATTTTTTTCTTTTTACAATTATTAAAGAGAACGTAAAACAACAATATATATGTTTTTATGGGAGTTTTATACTTTAACATCTATTAAATTTTACTTTAATTTAATTTTTATAGTGGAATTGATATATTATAATAGTAAATTTGGTGAAAGAAAAGACTAATTAATGAATATTTTTATACAAAAAGATGATGAATATTATTTTAAGAATGTGATTTAACTTTTGGCCATTGGTTTTTTGTATCTTTCTTTTGGATGCCCACTTTTTTTCTTTTAACTGATCTATACCATTAAGATTAGAATATGAAAAATTATGTTCTTTTATTTTTTTTGAAAAAACAAACGTTAAATGTAATATTATAGTACTCCGTAATTTATATTTACATCTACATTTGACTACGTAATAGATTGGAGTACGTCAGTAACTAATGACTATTGATGTCTGTAATTTATTGTTGGCATTTGAAAAGTTGCCTACAGTGTATAGACAAAAATTATCAATATCCTTCTTTTAACTTGAATTTTTCATTGAAATTTCTTGAAAATTTCTAGAGAATGGCACGTGGTAAATGACTGCTTATCAAGATTGTGTTTTAATATAATTGATAGATGACATAACTAATACACTTTTTTTAATAAAAATATAGTTTTTTTATTTGATTGATACATAACAGCTTGTAGATTGTTGTGTTTTGTTTTAATATACTTAATAGATAATAGATTATGGACATCATTCAAATCACTTTAAATTTTATTAATTTATGCTATTTTACGAATAATTCAATTAAAACTTCCTTAAAAATTTAATTGAAAATCACTTTTTTTCTTGTAGCCCCGTTCTTTTATGCGGCTGGTTGGTTGGGATTCCACATTGGTACTGCATCACAACTTTCCATATTCTACCACAACCCACCACAATCCTCACTACAACCCACCACAATCTACCATTTCAATAAAAAAAAAAAAATTCGTCTCATTTTTTCCAATAAAAAATTTCACAATCCACCAGAACCTTCCACATTCCACCACAACTTTTCCCAACTCACCACAATTCAAATTTTCACCACATCGTACCGCAACTAACCGTAACCAACCATATAAAAGGACGGGACCTAAAAGATAAAAAAAAAACCTTTAGGTTGAATTTGGGAGTTGATTTTAAAGGTTGTATTATTGTACATACAAATCTGAAAGGTTGTATTATTCCCATCTAATAATAATAAGAAGAAAAATGATAATTAATGGAGTATCTTACTATTGCAATTATTCTCGTTCCAAATTTTGCTAGGACAAATTTTGCTAGGACACTTTGACGACGCCTAATTGTTTCCTTCTTATATCTCATAATTTTCTTTTTCAGGAATGGCAACTTATATTTACACATGATAAAGGAAGTGTTTGGTTGTGAGCTTTTTAGGGCAACTTTTAGCTTTTTTTTGACAATCATAGGCTTTTTTTGAACAAGGTGAAAAAGTTTTTCATATTAGCTTTTTGGACCTAATAAACTAGTTTTCAAAAAGCTATTTGAGGAAGCTTTTTGAGGTAGCTTTTCACAAAAAAGCTAGTTTACCAAATACTTTCCTGCAATCAGCTAACCTAAACAGCTAAAGTCAAACAACTAATTCAAACAACTATCAGCTAACAGCTAACAACTACCAGCTACCAACTGGTTGCCAAACAGGATCAAAATGTGTGAGATCATAATTAATTTACCCTACCAACTATATATACACATATATATTTACATTTCAATATCGTTCATAATTGATAGTAACCTAGTTTGAATTATTTGTATTTTGGACCCTGAAGTATATGGGTATTTATTTTCTGGTCCCACAATTTTTATTTTTTATTTATTTTTTGGACCTTAAAGTTTATGGGTTGAATAAAAAATAACCTTAAATTTTGTAGGTTGAAAAAAAAGGTTCGTGTACTATTTTTCTTTTTCTTTCTATGTTTGAATTTATCTCCTGATTAACGCCAATTTTCAGGACTAAGGTTAATACTAATATTAAAGTTGCAATACACCTCTCTTATTCATGTCGGAATTACTTAGACCCTGGAAACTTCAGGGTCTAATTAGTTCCGACATTAATAAGAGAGGTGTATTAGAGTTTCAATATCAGTTTTGACTTTTGACCTTACTCCTGAAGTTTTGGCGTTAATCAGGAGATAAATTCAAATATGAAAAGAAAAAGAAAAATAGTACACATACCGTTTTTTCAACCTACAAACTTTAAGATATTTTTTTATTCAACCCATAAACTTTAGGCTTCAAAAAATAAACTATGAAAACCGTGAGACCATAAAAAAAATACCCCTATGCTTCGGAGTTCAAAATACAAAATACCCAACCTAGTTCACTAAACCTAGATGATCCACATCTTACAACTATAGGGTTTAGGATGGTTAACAAGTCGCTGTACATGACTAATTTATGAAGTGCAATTAATTATACGTATGTAGAATTTAATTTGCACATTCAAAAGAGAATACTCCCTCCGTTCCATATTAATTGTCATAATTTTGATTTTGACGGTCTCGAATATCATTCTTTGATTGATAATTTCTTGTATAATTAATATGTTATTAACAATTACAATATTATACTTGTATGATAGTATTTTTCGTTACGAATCTATTGATAGTAATTTTATATAGCAATTCATTATATATATTGAGAAATTTAAGGTCAAAATATTTGAAGTTTGACTACGTAATTTTCAAAGACAACAGTTAATATCGAACAGAGGGAGTACTTTACTTAATGTCATTTTTAAACAATTTTTCCATGCACATGGAAAAGTCATGTCCATAACCCAACATCCACGTGTAACAAACTTTATTATCTATGTCTTGTTCATTTAATCATATACTATAACCGAAAAACATACGCTGGTTCTCGAACAACAAACATACATAACGAAACTCATAATTATAATAATAATTACTACCTCAGTCCTTAAATAATTATCCATTTAATTAAAATTTTACCATTCATTACTCACATATTGAAATGAGTTATAATATGAAATTATCACCATTAGAAGATATAGTTCTAAAAATTATAATAATATTAATTTATATTATAACTCATTATAATTTATGAGTAATCAATGGTCAAAATTTAATCAAATAAACAATTATTTAGGAACGGAGGTAGTACATTATTTCTCGTATTTTGTCATGCACATAACATGCAATATCCATAATTAACACAACATCCATGTATAACCAACTTTGTGATTTACATGTTCATTTCTTGATTATATACACCTAAAACGAATTAATTGGGTTTTATCCTTTGAGTTTTTGAAAAAGTAGGATTTCACCCATCAGATTTTGTAAATTAAATTTATCATACATCAACTTTTTATTTTTGAAATCAAATATAACGATTTCATTGATAACAAGTCATCATACGACACTTACAATGAAAATCGTGATTGAAGAACTGTAGATCTAAAACATAGATATGAAATTCAACTTCCAAATAACTAATACTAATCTTACTGACGTTCGGTTCCGATTTCTTCAATGACTCTACATCTTTCTTCGATGACTCTGCATCTTTACCATTGATGGAGGACCTCACAACCCGTGCTATAGCGATTTGAAAGTTAATATTTACCATTGATGGATGACCTAATTCGAACGGAATTGAACAAAATACTCTTTCTTCAATTCTCAAATTTGACTGAGAATGAGGACGAACGTAGATGATTAATATAAAGAAATGTTGCTTTTAATTCATAGGATGGAGAAATCGAAGAATGAAACCTCAGAGATTGAAAGACGATGTGGAAGGGTGAGAAATTCGACCAAAAATGATGGTGAACACAAGAAAGTGTATAAAGAAGATGTAAATCATAAAGTTTGTTAATAATATGTTGATATTGTTACATATTGTAACTCATTGTAATTTGTGAATAATTAACAGTCAAAATTTGATCAAAGTGTCAATTTATATGGAAGGAATGGAGTATTAACAAGAGACTTTGTTTCTTTTGTATGACCCTGTTCGGCAAAATTAGTGTTTTAGGTAGCGGATAAAGGTTTATATATGTAGTGGATAGCGGTTTAAGCAGCGGATAGCGGTTTAAGTAGCGGATAGCGGATGACTGTTCAAATGAAAATTGTGTTCGGTAAATTTAGCGGTTGAATTAACAGATTAATGTGAATTGACATAAAAGGATATGAACAATTTTGAAAGATAAAATTTTCAAAGGGTATTTTTTGATCGAAAAATATGAAACGCTATACCCCAAAGGCTAAACGTTAACTTTATTAGCATTTCACAAAACGCTAAACGCTCCTCAAAACGCTAGTTTACCGAACACTAATATTTACGCAATTAGAGTTTTGACTTGGTCAAAACGCTAAACGCTACCCCAAACGCTACTGGCGAACACGGACTTTATCTTTATACACTTGAAAATACCATATCCATAGCAAAACATCAACACATTATTAACAAACTTTATGATTTACGTCTTCTTCATTTTTTTGATCATGTGATTTGTACTTCATTTTTTTGATCATACACAAGCAAATTGAAACACATATGAAGTGACACAACGAAACTACATTGCCCACCTCCCAATGCTAGTTCCAAAAAAACATATGTATATCTACATATAGAAGCTAGTTGTGCCTTCAAAAACAGAAGCTAATTGTATAAATGGAAATTTGGCACCTTCAAAAATTAATGAACAACAATAGACTTTTGCATAAGTTTTAATCGTACTTTTTTTCATGCACATGAAATTATACAATGTCCATAACACAATATCTATGTGTGACGTAACAAACTTTATAATTCATATCTTGTTCATGTTTTAATAAGGTTTTTTTGAAATATATTTTGGACTCCGAAGTATAAGGTAATTTATTTTATGAACCCTCAGTTTTCATTGTTAATTTTTTGGACCCTAAAATTTATGGGCTAAATAAAAAAGAACCTTAAAGTTTGTGGGCTGAAAGAAGGCGCGTGTACCATTTTTCATTTTCTTCCTATGTTTGAATTTCTCTTCCGGTTGGCGGCAAACTTTAGGGCTAAGGTTAAAACCGATATTGAAGCTATAATGCACCTCTCTTATTCATGTGGGAGCTACTTAGATCCTTAGGGGTCTAAGTAGTTTCGACATGAATAAGAGATGTGTATTATAACTTCAACATAGTTTTAACCTTAGTCCTGAAGTTTGACGTCAATCTGGAGAAAAATTCAAACATTGGAAAAAAATAAAACAGGACACAGACATTTTTTTCAGCCCACAAATTTTAAGGTCCTTTTTTTATTAAGCCAATAAATTTTAGGGTCCAAAAAATTAACGTTAAAAATCAAGGTTCAGAAAATAAATTACCCCACACTTCAAGGTCCAAAATGCAAACAACCCATTTTAATCATATACCAAAATACATACGAATCAACAAAAACATAACCAAACTTAAATCTCAAAGGCAGCTTTTGAAATACATAAATATATTATATACACGTACATATATATATATATGGAAGCTAATTATCAGTACAAAAGCATAATGGAATTGAAAAGCTAGAAGAGTCAGTGAAGAATCACAGATATATGATCGACGATATACCAAGGGAAATTAAGAGCAAAAATCTAGAGTAGTGAGCCGTCGTACTGGAATGAGAATCACTACTTTTACAAGTCCTTTTTGGTGTATCATATAATTCAAATCTTCTGCAACTGTGTGGTACTCTCTTTAGTCTCTAGTCTATGGTGTGATCATGCATGGATATTATTTTTTTTGACTTAAGTAATACTTTGGTGGGGGCTCACCCCCATGCCACACACTAAAGTCTTAAAGTCAACAAGTCATTAGTCTAGAACCTCCCTATGTTCAAGTCAATGTTTAAGCTTTCATGTAACTCATTTCTTTTTTATGGGAAACAAAAGTTCGATTTAGAGATTTGAAGTTTTATTATCGTAAGTATGATGTAGCAGTTCCAATTATTTTGTGAATTTATTAGAATACAAAGAATTTCAGAGGTGATATTTTTGAAATAATGGTAACGTAATTTAGACTATGAATGAAGATAATATTTTAAATATAAAAAGTAATTAAATATGTTCAAATAAAAAGGGTTAGTGCATTAATAAAAATAAGGTTTTAACTGTAATTTAGGATTAATATATTTTTTCTTCACTCGTATAAAGAAGATACAATAAAGTGTTCAGGGAACCATTCTATTAACGCATCTCCGTAAGATATTTGTGTACAAAATAGAAGAGATCGAAAGATAAAGGACTACTGATCCACAATGTTTTATTAGGAAAGTTATGGCCATGATTGACCATCAAATCTTTCACATAATTTGCTTCGCGGAAGATGAGTTGTTGTAAGGAGTAAGCTTCAAGAATATTCAAAAGATGTTTGATATCACTGATTATCATGTCAATCTGGCAAGAGATTTGAATATTGGTTTGGATAGCTTGAATCAGGATCAGACTATGTCCTTCAAACTGAATTCTTGAGAACCCCGCTTGAATAGTTTGGTGAAGACCAAACCTCAATGCTAGTGTTTCTATCATCAATATGGAATGGGAACTAACACAAGAAGCGCCCACTATGCATAATCGGCCTAAGTGATCTCGGATGACGAAGCCCATTGCTGAAACATGGTTATTGAGTGACCCATCAAAGTTTGAATTGACCCAATCATACTTGTTTCCAACGGACAAAGATATAGTTGTATGTTCTTCTACTTCTTGGGATGTTAATAGTGAGAGACGATTGGTTTGAGAGAAGAATCTTCTTCTAGCTCGCCATTCTGCATAACTTCTCGTTGCTTGGATGATGACCCACATCTTGTTGAAGATGGATTTGTTGAAGGTACAATCGTTGCGCTTATTCCATATATACTCTAGATAAGAAGAGTGGCTCTTAGAAAGTCATTCAAGGGAAGTGAGTTTCTAAGAGTGTTGAGGATGGTGGAAACTTTACTGTTTATTGGCCGGCCTAATGACAGGTTTGGCTAACCATCTATGGGTTTTTATAGCATCCCAAACTTTACTCGTGAAATGAGAATCATATTTGAGGTGGTTGTCAATCTTTAAGCATAGTTATTAAAATCCTAATCCGGATCAACGATTCTACGAGTTTATGATCCAAAAAACCTCCATCGATCCAACTCTTACTAGGATCATAAAGTAGTTAGGATCGTACCATCTTGGTTTTGCCTAAATATTATATGTTAGAATCGCAATACGATTCTACGATCCTGTGTTTCGATCCACGATCCTACCTGAATTTGATAATGTTTGCGCCCAATATCATCTTTAAAATATTGTCATAACAATTTAAATTTTGTATTGAACTTATCGACTGATATACAATTTAACGTATTGCTTCATTACTAGTGAATAAAATATTAAGATTTTAACTATCATAGAATTTTATTTGATAATTTCCTATTGTTTTAGAATCCTACTGTAACACCCCTAGACTCATAATCATCAGATTAGGGGTAACCACCTCATCATCCAGTGATTAGCGTAGCAGATTAAGGAGTCCAGGGACATTACCGCCGTCCAACCACGATGGATAAGGCTACCATGCACACCAGACTTCCAACAACAACAACATGAAAACTATAATCCAGAAATAAACATTTATACATACTTTTTATCACATAATGTCAAGCCCACACTCCTATAGCTAGACTTAACGCAACTGATTACCAAACTGTTAATCGCCTTCACAACCACAAGACAGATAATTATTACAACACCAACCACATATTTAAAAGGGTTTCCAAAGTCGCCAAGAACGAAAAGACACGACAAAAGATGGCTTCGAAGAACCCTAGCAAAAGTGCGACCCTACACTTAACATCGACGTATCGATCACAACCATAGCTTCACAATATTGCAAAAGAGGACTCTTAGACACCCATTTATCCTTGCTTCTTACCGGTATCAGACTTTCCAACACCGGAGCCAACACCTAAAACAAAACATAAACATGTGTTTTTCTAAATGAGTCGAAACTCAATATGCATACCCCTATATTGTAAATCCTAATTTAGTATTTCATTTTGTTTCGCGCATTTCAAATCATTTTGCAAACAGAGAGAAGAGAAGTAATTAAAACATTTTACATGATCATTATTATCTGAGTGGTACCAATTTACGATCATCGGACTAAACCTTCATATGCGCATACCCGGACCAATTGGGAGGTTCGGACGGAGTTAACCGGTTGACACTGGCCAGGTATATAGTGTGATTGCACTCAATGTGCATAAATGTGGCGGGTCCACATTAAGGTAACAAAACATGATGAAAAAGACTTAATTCACATTATTAGAACACTTGGTATTTTCATGGTATAAATACATGACGTTATAAAAAAAAGGTATAGGCAATATGCGTACCTCAAAAGGAGAGAGTTGCTAATAAAAGGTGTCTTGAGGTGAGGATGACGCGAGCGAGAAGCGACAACGACCCAAAATTGCGTACATGAACAAGAAATAGCAACGAAGTGTGTAAGTTTGGTGCTTTGGGGACAAATAGTCCTTTGCTTTTAAGTTTAGGTTATTTCCGAAGGTTTTAAAGTTAGCCGGAAAATTTAACTCGGATAGGAAAATCATGAAGTCATATGTCCTACGGTGGTAAAATAAATAAATAAATATAACCAAAGGATGATTGAATAAATAAATAATTAATTAAATAAATAAATAGTAACAAAAAGTAAGTTTGCAAATTAAAAGCTTTCCGAAGTCATTTTGAAACAAAACTCATGATTCAAGTTATATGCCTCTATTAATGGCCGAAAAAATAACCTATGGAAAGAGAAAAACATACTCTACAACTCTTATGTTGATCATTAATCCAAAAGAGTATAAGAAACTCCCCAAAAGGTTCCTTGCGATGACTGTAGGATTCCGTCGTTTTCCGGAAATTATGTGTTTACTGGGCTATATTTCCAGGCTTATAACTTCTCACTCAAAGATCCAAATGGTTCATAAAAAGACATTTTGGAAATCTATTAACATCTACTACAACTCTTATGTTGAGAATAATCCCAAATTATTCTTGGAGCATACCCAAAAAGACTCTAGAATTATGCTTGCTAACCTGAAGTTTCTGCCCAACACTCTTTCGCGGGCTTTTTTGTTCAGGTCGTATCCCCTCAAACCGTTCTCCAAATGATACCTTAGACCCAATTTAGAAAGCTCATAGTGCATACTACAACTTCAATGTCAAACTCATTCACTAAGGAAGTCATCTCGGTACTCTAAAATGACCTTGAAAAATCATCCTCAAAAATCGTATTCATGCGAAGGCCAAAATTAAAAACGTCATAACTTGAGTTATACACAACGAAATGCTTCGATTTAAAGCCAGAGGGGTAGCTATTACTCTAAGCTACTGTTTAACACTATAAAATTGATCACAAGATGTCTCAATGGTCCCTGAAAACTCAAAAATAAGATTTAACCTCAAATTCATTAATTTCTGTGATTCTATATCATTTCTCCCTAATTTTCTAATGCTAAGTCATTACTCAACAATATCTTTGGTGGAAAAAGGGGCCAATAGACAGCAATGGATCCTCATCCAAGGCCATTGAAATGCTTCAAGCATACATGCAAGACTCAAGATTACAAATTCTCACTTTCTTACTAACTTCTTTACTTGTTCCTCCCTTAATTTTCCTAAAAACCTTTAATTACTCTATTCAACCCATGATCCATTCACCATTAACATTTACTCACAGCAAGAACTTCAAGATTTTTACATTTCACACAAGAATCCCAACATGCATGTATCATCCATGGCTTCCCAAGCACAAAACACACAATTATACAACACTTCCCCAAATCATACACATCATCCATCATTACACCAAAGCCAATCTATGCTTAAAATCATGTTTAAAACTCAAATTGGAGATTAAGAGCAACAATTTCACAATCAAAATAGAAAAAATTTAGATTTGGGAGAATTAACAAAAGTTAGGGTTTACCTTCAACTTGGGGAAAGAAGAAAAAGTGAAGAAGGGAAGATGGAGTGGTGGTAGCCGGTGACTTGGACGGTGCACGGTTGCGGCGGCAGTGGCGGCAGATAGTGGAAGGAGGGAGTGTGGAGAGAGAGAGAGAGAGAGAGAGAGAGGAGCAATTGAGTTTCTTGAAGCAGGGAAGAAAACAACGTAATACTGCTTCTCTTTAACTCCTTTTTTTTTCTTTTCCTAATTATTATTTGATATCTATTCTCTCTCTCTTTTTACCTTTTATTACTCTTTTTTTTTTATACTTTCCTCATCTAGGCTAAAATGCTAATTTAAGATTCTCATGTTAAAATAGCAGTTATCGAAAAAAACGATGATAGTGTTGCTGGGTAGGAAATTCGAGATTACACTAATGCGAAATCCGGTTCTTCACTAAAATTTTAATGAAAACGACAATGTTGTTAATACTAAAATAATAATAATAATAATAATAATAATAATAATAATAATAATAATAATAATAATAATAATAATAATAATAATAATAATAGTAACAACAGGGATACTAAGGACCACCAATTGCTCGATTATTAAAATAATTAGTCTGGCTGGTAGGTTGGGGTCGTCGCGCTGCTCGGGTCCTGCAAAACACACTTGAACGACAGAGTTTTACATAGCAAACTTAAATAAAATAAAACTAAAAACGCGTTTTAGCATTTAATTTGGATTACAACCCAAGATTACTGTTGAATAAAGTGAGGTTATTACACCTACGATCCTCGACCTGATTCTACGATTCCGATCCTAACTACGCCCATCGATCCTAACTAGGATTCCGATTCTAATAACCTTGTCTTCAAGTGATAGAGACAAATCAGACAAGATGGGTCTTGTGTGCCTCCTCGACGAAGCAGATTTCCTCTTAGAGTGAGACCATTGTGATGGTTGTATATCTAATTTCTAGATATAGTGACCTTCCCATTTTGTTGGATTTTTATATCATAACATAACCTAATTGTTGATTTAGTAGTGAACTTTCCACTACCCGTTAATCCTCAGCACACTTCATCGTGCTCATTGGACAGGGGAATCGGCGTTTTCTGAACTAGTCTAACAAGGTTTTCGGAGGGTACTTGTTTAAGTTTTTTCAAATTCCATTCATTATTTATGGATGAACTCTTTGACCTTTACGTCATTACCTAAATGGTGAAATTGTTGGTTAGAAAGGACTGTGAGGGACAGTTGATGATACCAATTATCATTGCAGAAGCTGACTATTTCGCCATTACCAATCTTCCATCTAAATCCTTTTTAACAAAACTTGAAAGCTTTGTACAAGCTCTTCCAAACCCAAGAGCCTAATTGTTTGGGATTCTTAAGAAATCATTCTCCAGATTGGTTGTATTTGATTGTCATTTGGGAGACTCAGAGGTTGTTTTTGTCATGCATTAGTTTCCTGACTAATTTGCACTGGAAGCCTAGATTTATGGCATGGGTCTTGCGAAGTCCTAGACCACCTTTATCTTTAGGCTTGCAGATTTTATCACATGATATTATTGGCACTCATTTTTCTGAAGAGTTTTCAAGAAAAGAATTCTATTAATTATGTCTACTCTTTCGCAAGTAGACTTTGACATAAGAAAAAGTTGCACAGTATGGGCAGGAAGAGATTCTAAGTTAGATTGGATAATTATCATTCTACCAGCTCTGGAAACTGAGAGTTGAGTAATAAATTCTCTCAGTGGCCAGCTTGTGCGTTGGCAAAACTTTTTGTCGTGATATTTTGACGATCTTGCAAAATGTGAAGCAAGCAAGTATGCACAAGCCTTCCCGACTTCTAGATAACATTTATTGTGTGCTTTTCATGAAATCATGTTAAAATAACACTATTAATACATTGTCAGCCAGCTCTCCACAATTATAAATCTACTGTTAGCAACATAATGCAATGCTTGAAAAACTATGTGAATTTCATTTTGGGACGCAGAGAATGCCAGAAAGGGTGGAACCCTTTCTAAGGGACTATATGAGGTCTCAAAAACATCAACTTTTATCCCCCAAAATATACCACCTCTCAAAGATTTCTGATCTAATGCTCCATCCGTGAGAAAGAGTGTAGGACCCAAGAACCATAGTAGCAATCCACCTTAAATAAAAGTTGTATCCATTAAGTGTATATGTCCTAGTCTTCTAAGAGAATAACTATGCCTATGCAACCATTCATCAACCTCTTCTTGTATGATATTGATTACATCCCGAGGATGTTGAAAAGTGGCCCCTAAACAACCAATGATTCATATGCTTCCATACGCCCATAAGGATCTAACAAACCATAAGCTTAGGTTTGTATCCCGTCATCCTTATCCAAATTGTGAAGAAAACACATCCAATCTACCACCTATGTTTACTAAATCTAGGGAACGATGGAAGAGTTGTCAACCAGTAGGCTTGAAAGGTCCTTTCCAAATCTGTCTTGTACCTGTTCGGTCTCGTTCCGAGCCGAATTTTTATCATTTATAGGGTATTTTTATTTTTCTAGCCCCGTAATTATATATTAGATATGATGATTTCGTGTTTTGTAAGGAAATAAAGTGTTAGAAGGAAATTAGGCTTAATTGAGGCTTTTTAGGGAATCCCGAGTGATTTCCCGAGCCGACCCAAGCCGAAGACCCGAAGTGGAACCAAATTGGGTACTATTTCTCCATCACTTCAGTCAGGACAGTTGGGCGTCGCACCCGAGTCACACAGGGTCGCGCCCGTGAATTTGTTTTGCCGCGCCAATGCATCGGCCAAGACAGCCGTCGCGCCCGCTACACAGTGGGTCGCGCCCGCGACCTGCCCTGGAGAGGAGAACATTGCCTGTGGACAGAAGCGCTCGTGACTGCTTGTGTCGCACCCGTGACAGTAAGTTTTCGCGCCCGCGACAAGTTTGGTCACACCCGCGACAGTTAGATGATGAAAATCGCGGACGATCACTAGTGAGGTGTCGCGCCCGCGACGATGTGGGTTGCGCCTGCGACCTGGCGACGCTCTGCGGAAACTGCGCGCGTGCTGTGTGCTTAATTTAGGGTTTTGGCTTATGTTTTTCTTCCTTCTATAAATACCCCATGTAATTCAGCACTATTATGATATCTATCATCTTAGTTAGGAGTAGGATTAGAGTAGAATTAGGTTTAATTGTTTTCTTTTATCTTGCTTTCTCATTAAGCTTTCATTGTTCTTCAAGCTTTCTTTAATTTCTCTTGCAATTTAGTATTCAACTCTCTTTCAAGCAATCTCCATTGAAGTAATTTACAAAGTTTTTTCACTCTCTCTCTCTTTCTCTTTCTTTGGTTTCCATTGATGCTTTGATTTCAAGCTTTCTAGTGTTAGTTCCACAAATCCAACTTTTAGTAAGGAGGAGGGCTAAGGGTCACAAATTCTACTCTCAAGTGAGGATTTGGGGATCATTAGTAATCAAATTCACAATTTTCTTGTTTGTTCGGGGGAAAATACAAGTGAAGGATTCAAGATGAAGGACTAGATAGAAGATTCAATGCTTTGAAGGTATAATTCCTTTTTCCCAATTTCATTATTAGTTGTAGTTTTATTGCTTTCTTATTTTCTGCTCTTAATTGCTTTCTTAGTGTTAATTGTTATTTTGAATCCATGCTTAGATTAGTTTAATCGCTTTCCTTACATTATTTACTACTTTCCGCAATTGAAAACCCCAACACAAACCAATTTCTCTTGTCAAGCCTAACACCTATCCCTGTGGATTCGACAACCCTTACTTTCTAAAACCCAAAAACACGCATTCGAATAGTACCATCATAGTCCCTGAACAAATGAGAAATTTTTTCAACATTACTCCCGTAGTGACATCCATCACGATTATCTAGATTCCTCATCCTATGATTTCTTGTTGTGAGGAATGCATCATGAAAATATTTTCAAAAGAACACCTTCCATTTGTAGGCAACTCAACATGCCACAGGACCTTCTAAATTCACCTCAACCCTAGATGGGGATGAATGTGATTTCATAGCCATTCCCTTCGCGAGAACATTAGCCTACCCTAATTTATAATATATTCGCCGTTGCGAGTAACTTCCTAAATAATCTTATCTTGTTGATCTCGGCAAGGTGGTTTGACCCTGAATCAATTTACTTGTTTCTCATTGGCACTCATGCACATAATTATGTTGAGTATAGATTCTATTTATGTACACATGAAAATGAGATTGTGACTTTGTGAGGATACCCTTCTTTGGCACTATACTCCCGCACATCGGGCAAAACAATATTACACTTAGGACATTCTCAATTATCGGGTATGGTTGGCAGCAATACATAAATTTTCATGGAGGCACCACATCACTTCATGGTCAAAACAGTTCCTCAATCAAATTCCTCATTTCACTTCCTTACATAAATACTTCAGACATTCTAGTTATCGGGTATGGTTGACAACATTTTATACATATGACCATATATGTCTGGATCTCATTCATGATTTCATATTGAATTTCATGACCAAATTGTCGATAACAACTTTATTAGGTTGTAGCACAGTTGGGGTTAAGATCGTTTTCCACAGGGAGCAAGGGGCCTTTTAGGTCAAATCTTTCACTACGAAGTCTAATTTAAGGTGAAAAGAAACAAAATAGCGATATGATAATTCGGAAGGAAACTAGTCAAAACAAGCAATTAAAAACGAATTAAGACAAGAACTTAATCAAGGGGGGAAAGAGGCTTGGGGGTCAGTTTTTCACCACCTAATGGTCACTCTAACCAAGGTAATCTTAGCAAGGACACTAGGCGTAGATAGATGTTGGGTTATTGCATAAATAATGCCACTCCAAGGCCTCTCCCGAGGTTATCCCGGATTGGCCCTGGAAGCTTGTCCACTAAGTGAATGAGGACTCACATCAAGGGTTAAAAATGCAAATCACCCTACTCGAAATCATCCCGTAAATGAATGAGTTGTTCAAGTATTTCATCTAAATACTCTAAAGACCATGTTTAAGTGGGTTTAGCAGACTCCCGCCTCTAACCAAACCCTATAGTCTAGAGGATGTTTAAATGAGAAACATCATAAAACAAGGCTTAATGCCCCAGCTAAGCCAAACCTTAGAAAAGAGATCTCATTAAGGGCTAAAACCTTCCCCTAAGCCACAAGAAAATTAGCCACTAATCATCCTAACATTTACTAAAACCATCAAATATAACTCATAAACCCTAGACATGATACTAGAAAGAAAAGGGGATATAGAGGAACGAAGATAAACACTAGATGAAACACTTAAGCAAGCATTAATTAACATTAACTAAGAACAAAAAAGCAAGAAAATAAAGGTTAACAACAACTAAGGTTAACTAAACAAACAATTAAAGAGATTAAATAGTATTACCCAAATGATGAACTAGGATGATAATAAATTAGAAAGGGAAATTGGATTCTAATAATATGAACTTTTGGCCATATTAGACTAAATAATATGACTTTAAATTTGGTTCTGAATAATATGAAATTTTGAACCATATTAGACTAAATAGTACGCCACGGAGTTAAGTTGAACTTAACTCGGCGCCGGGATGACGGATGGCAGAGGGCTGTCCAGTCAGCATGAAATTGTCCACATAACCCCCTCTCTCTCTTTCTCTCATCCTCCATTTCTTTTCTCTCTCCTCAAATTCACAGATTTCCATTTCTTCTCATCTTCTTCTTCGATCCTCCCCCTCCCCCTCTCCTTTTCCATTTCTTATTTTCATTTCATTTCATCTCAATACCTAATTTGCTGGCAACATCATTAAGTCCAATAGATTCAACTCCATCCCTATTGTACAATCCCAGAAAACTTCACACCACTCCCCTAAAAAAAACCCCATAAATACCAACAAAAAAGAATCAAAATTAGCGAATAGAATCAAGAATCTAAAGAAAACCTAGAAGAGAGAAAAAGTACTATGGTGAGATTGACGAAGAAGAAGAAGCCAAGGAGACCGACGGAGACGTTGAGAGAAGGAATAACACCATTGGTGAGATTGAGTTTCATGGCAATGAAAGTGAAGAGAATGCTGAGAATCAAGCTGACTACAAATGCTCATACAGTAAGTTTCCAGTCAGGCACTTGTTGTTGTTCAAAGATCTTCTTGACGGACGCCGCCTCATCTTCGCCGTAGTCTTCTGCTTTCTCCTCGTCCTTCCCGGCGTCGTTCATGGTGACGACGAGAGTTCTCAAGTGACTCCTTGCTCTCATTGCTCAGGGCTTCGATGTCTGCAATTTCTTCCCTCAGGTGTTAATTTTATTTCGTTCTTATCGAATTTTGCAGTTTGAATGGGGTATTTTGTGAATTTGGTTTGTATGGAAGGTAGATTCAGGGAAGTTGTTAGTGATGGTATAGGTCAGGTCGTTGGTTTGGGTTGGATTCGTGCATTGATTTGAGTTTCAGAGATGGATTTAGGGAGATTTGTGCTTGGAAATGGATAATACTGGTTCATAGGAAGTTTATTGTTAGTGTTTCATGGATAATGCTGGAAATGGAGATATGTGAATTTGAGGAGAGAGAAAAGAAATGGAGGATCAGAGAGAGAGAGAGAGAGAGAAAGGATTACGTGGACAATTTCATGCTGACTGGACAACCCTCCGCCGCCACGTCATCCCGTCGCCGGGTTAAGTTAAACTTAACTCAGTGGCATACTATTTAGTCTACTATGGTGCGAAAGTTCATATTATTCAGAACTAAATCTAAAGTTCATATTATTTAGTCTACTATGACCAAAAGTTCATGTTATTAGAATCCGATTTCCCTAATAAAAAAAGAAAGATTCCAAGTTGCTTGAATATAAAGTCTTCAATAATAACTTCTTGTTTGCAATTAATCTTCAAAATAAGTACAATAATGATGTCTTTGAAGAAGAAAGGGAGGAAATCTACCTACGGAGTAGTGCTAAGAACTAAGAACTACTAAAAGGAAGGAATACATATGATAAAAGCTGCTAGGTTTAATTAGGGGGAGAATATATATACACATGGGAGAAAATAACATGAAGCACAATCGTTTTGTCTTCTTTTTTTCTGGAATGTAGGGTCGTCACGGGCGTTAACTAGGGACGTCATGCCCGTGACGAGGCGATTTTCCTTCAAGATTTGCAATTCTTCTCTAGGGTAGCGTGCGCTACCAAGGAACGTCACGCTCGCTACCCTTTATGGGCGGGGAAATCTGCTACCTCTTCAAAATTGGTCACATGCACTACCCTTAGAGGTAATGACCGTGACCTCTCTCGGGCCAAGAAGACTTCAGGATCTGCTAACCTGGTCACGGGCTCTACCCTTTTGGGTAACGACCTGGATCTCTTTCGGCCAAAAAACTCCTCTGGTTGACTCCTTGGTCACGGGCGCTACCCTTAGGGGTAACGACCGTGATCTTGTTGGGGACTTAGGCTCAAAAGCCTTTTGTTTTGGGTTCTCTTCGTCTTGCTTTCGTAGCTCCAGGCCGTCGTTGCAGCACCGGGGTGGCTTCCTTGACGTCCCGAGGTAAAGTCCAAGCGCACTCAAACTTCGGTTTCTCCTCGACTTTATCCCGAATTAACCTAGAAAAAACAACGAAAAACAAAATAAGATACGTTTACTAAAGGAAGAAATGAGTTCGATCCTAAGTGAAAAGGTGAAATTTAGGCTCATAAACCAAGCCTAAACAAACTCGACAATAGAACTCATGCACACAACTAGAGTTCAAGAACACAGTTGATTATATGACCACAATTTATATTGATGACCAAATCATATTAGTGTTGTATGACCACAATTTACCCCCCCATATTTTCAATACTCAATTTTTCAACTTAAACACAATCTGTTTAACAAAGCTCATGAGTTTTACACATTGATTTCAAAAAACAAAACGACATTTGGAAAATGCATTCACAAAAACATTTTGATTAAACATGTTGGAATAAGGATTTTGTCAAGTTAAAGTCCAAATTATAAGGGATATTAGGTAGAGTTCACTCAATATTCTCTAATCCTACGTGACGACCATGCACGTCGACATTCCCCTGACATGTGAGTACATTCGCATCAGCCCATTGCATCTAGCCTTACTTACGACTATGTTCATTGGTATTCCTCAACAAAGGAAACACATGAAAGAGAGAAATAAAATAAAAGGAAAAGAGGATTCTTTTTTTAGGAGGTGTCAAATTTATGGGTAGAAAGTAGTTGGGTAAGAGTTAAATTTTGGTGATTTTTGGTAATTTTTGATAACTTCTGTGAAATTTATCGTAATATATCAACATAATTTTTTTGTGTTTTTAAATTGGATAATTTTTGGTAAGTTTTGATAAATTTTGGTAAATTTAGATAAAAACTGGTAAATTCAATTTATCCATGAATTTGACAGACCCAAGTTAGTGTTCCTAGGCAAGGAAAAGAAGAACAAAAGGAGACAGAAAAAATGGAATAGGAGAGAGACATAGAGAAAGATGAGAGGCAAAATATTAAACAAAAATTATTTTGTTTTACCTTTATTTTCTTTTACCATTTAAATCATCAAATATTATATGATATCTTATTTGTTCCTCACTCTTTTTTCCGACGGTTACCAATATAACACGCATTAATAATGGGCATTACTCTTCGTCGTCTTAATTTCACTAGCGTCGCTCTATTTTGTCACAAAAATTTCCCTATCTGCCCCTTACCTTCCTCACATTTTCTCTCAACTTCCATGACTCTTTCTCTCTCTAAATTCTCTATCAAACTCTCTAAATTATCTCAATCTCACTCACTAATCTCTTCAAAATGAGTAATGGAAGATTGTTTGACAAAAAATATGTAAATTTTATTATTTATTTGTCGATTAAATATTTAAATTCAAAGTTTGAAACATGAGTACAGAAACGTTTTAAAAAAGCGCCCGAACCATGGCAGGAATGCTTTTCTCAGGCGTTTAAATGTTTAGGCACTTTTCTTAGGTGTTTAAAAGCGCCCGAACCATGGCGTTTCGTCCATGGTTAGGCGCTTTTCTCAGGCGTTTAAATGTTTTTCAAATTACCATACTTATTTGTGTAAATTATTTAATTTTATTATGATTGTTTAATTATTAGCCTAGTTTAAAAATAATAAGTTTATATTTGATTAATATTGTGTTATAATGATAAATTTTGGGTTTACTTTTTGAAAAATCTGAATGTATATTTTGCTTGAAGATTTTGGGGAGATGGTATTGATTATTCTAAATATGACATATATTAAAAATAAGCATTACATTAAGTAAATCCTAAATTACAAACATTACATTAAGTCCTTTTGAAGTCTTCTGGGAAGCTTCAATAGCAGGCTCAAAGTCCTTTGAAGTCTTTGCCATCTTGACAAAAGCAGTTCCTTTCCTAGTCGAGGCTCTTGCTATCATTTTGAAGTCTGATCTGAGCTCCCTACCCCTTTCAACAGCTTTGATACATTCATTGTGCTACAGTCAAGAAATGAAGTTCACTTAGTAAAGGGGTCACCATTTAAGGCGGATCACAAATAAAAATGCTACCTTTCATAACAAGACTTCAGAGTAGATGAAGCTGTATTTGACATAAGCAAAGTTCAATGTCAAATTCCAGCAAAAAGATGCCCAACAACAACAACAGCACAATGATAGGAAATTAAATGGAAGGATCAAACAAGAGAACAATAACCAAAAGAGAATTTGATTGCTTTTACTACAACTAAACAACCACCCCTGTCATTACTCCTTGAAGGATGACAAATACTGACCCATTTAAACAAAAGTAAATCTCATAATATAAGAAACTAAGCCTCATAATCATGCAATTAATTCCCCTCAAAGCAAACACGGAAAGAACAACTAGGCCATAATCATTCCATCGTTGATGGTCTAATTGGTCCATAATGACAAAGTATTCATAATCATCTTCATAAACTGAATTTTAGCAAAAATAATTTACCAGGCCAAGGACACCAGACGCGGAGAGATGTCACCTCGGCCAAGGGCGTGACGCCACCGGAGGATGTCCCGACCAAGGCTCAGACGCCATCTGGTCGCTACGCGACCAGATACGCGACCAGATGGCGTCTGAGCCTTGGTCAGGACGTCCTCCGATGGCGTCACGCCCTTGGTCGAGGTGCCATCTCTCCGCGTCTGGGTGTCAGCCGTGACTTTTCCGGCAACTCTTCCTAAATTTACCCCCCAAATCCAATCCCCATTCATAATAAAAACAATCAAAACCTACTGATTTAAGTTTTACAACTAAGAAATTCAAAATCATTCAAGGATAAAACAAAATTACCTATTCCGGGCCATTGTTATCCGGCGTCGTCTTGGACGGAGGTCGGTGCTTCTTTGACCCGGTGGTTCGGACTGGTGTCCTTCGACTTCCGGCGGGTGCGGCAAGGCGGCAGGTGGCTGCCTTGGGGAGGGGGTTCAACAGAATTGAGATTGAGGGAGATGGGGAGGCTCGGTGGTTGGGGTGGGGCTGGGCGTCCGTTAGTGGCGGTGAGGGGTAGTCGGTGGTTGGGGTGGCGGAGGCAAGGTGGCGGGGGGGGGGGGGTGGCAGCGGGGTGGCGGGGGGAGGGGCTGAGAGATGAGAGATGTGAGATGTTAGTGAGAGAGGGAGCAAGTGAGAATGAGGGTGGGTGAGGGAGTGGAGGGGTAATCTAGGAAATATTATGCATAAAATTGGGCGACACTAGTAATTTAAGGGCGATAAAGAAAAAACGGGTTAATATATCATTATTTGTATTTAGGCTCCGTTCTTTTATGCGGTACCGCAAGTTACCGTGCCGCAATTTACCGCAACTTACTGCAACCTACCGTAACTCACCACAAATTATCATTTACCTTTTTATTTAATATATTTCCACAAAATCCACAAAATTATTTTTACCGCAACTTACCGCAATCCGCCGGAACTCATTTATTATTTAATATATTTCCTAATAAAAATATTTCAACAGTCATTTATTATTTCTAGCACAATTTACCGTAATTCTTCGCAATTCACCGCAACTTACTGCACCGTAAATTCACCTCATAAAAGATCGAAGCCTATTGTTCCTTGACTTGGAAAACATCAATGCACATAGCTTAAAAGTCTTTTTCCTCATATAAATATTTTGTTTTTTTTTAATTATTGAAAGGAGTAAAGCCCCAAAATGGAAGTACATCAATTGAGGTAATACAATATGCAGCTAAAAATAAATCTACTTTTAAAGATCAATAGAACAATCAACTCTACATAAAATTAACTAAAAAGTTGCATATTGTTCTTGGATATGCATTTTCATCGCTCTACATCTTTTCAAAGTACTTCATCGTACCTTGTTCTAGATTTTCAAGAAGTTATAGGGTCCTCAAGTTCTATCGGTTTTAAAGCCTCAATGAATATTGTAGAACTTGATTCAAGGGACCTAACGCCACATAATCGTTCAAATTTGATGGTCAACAGATCAACTTAGAGGCTAGCCAAGGATATTTGATGCTCAATTGATCAATCAAATTAGAGGAGTTGAGAGTTTAATTTGATAGGGTTAAGACCATCCGCAACGGCGAGTTTGAGACTGAAATAATGCTAATGTGGCATGGGTGAGGATAAGAAAGACAGTGCAGCAGCGAGGACGAGTGTTGGTGGTGAGAAAAACTCGAACTCCCGCTCGCCGCGCGAGGACGTAGACGAGATTCTCGACATATTTTTTCATTTTTTTTTATTTCTGTTATAGTGTATTTAAACTATTAAATATGGGGCCTACACATTTTTTTATTTATTTTAATCAAACTCGCACCCACTATTGGAAAACAAGTTAATATGGAGAGTCTAACTCTAACTTTTTTGGTGGGTCATATTGCTTCCACCTCATCCATTGAGTATAATTCATGCTCACCATTGTAGGTGTTCTAATGGTGAGAAAAATTTGTGGTGTGAAGGTTATATCTTCTAAGAAGAATTAAAGGCTTTTAGGAGCAGTTTGGACTTTTGATGTTTGCATCTTTTAAATATTGTTTTCTATTGTTTATTTTTTGGTTTATTGATTATATCTTTTTTTTGATTGTTGATAGCCAAAAAGTTTAAAAGTTTACATAGAACAACAAACTGCAAAATACAACAGCAACCAACCAGTTCTAAAAGAAAAAGGTAACAACCAAACAGTGCAACCAAATCCATCACAACTTAATCACACAACTAAAAGATCAATAACTTCAGTTTGGTGGATCATCGAGGACTCGCACACCTATATCATTGCCAATAATCTCATCCATACGATCTATCTTGGCATCAATATCATCAAGACTATCAACTTCCAAACTGTTTGCACGTCTGGCCATTCTAATCTTCTGACCATCCTTTTGGGCACTAACATGTGTTGTTTTCTTTGCTCTAGAAGTTGCTTCTCTGACAAGCTGCCACTTAGAGTTCATCAACAAGCCCAGCTTTCTCTTACCCCTAGCTTTACCCTTTGATGCCTTAAGGATAGAATCCTCAACATCAGTAAGTCACACTCAACCACATCATCAGAGGATTCAATCAAGATGCTGAGAGTACGGTCACTATTAGATTCAGCTTCCTGATCCCTATCCACCACCCGATCGATTTTAGGACCACTTAAAAGAGCATCCTTGCAATTTAACCTGCTTGCACGCTTGCTGCAATCCAAAATACCATTAATAGGTAATGGTTTTGCTAGAAGCATCCCCAGACCTGTCACAATTGGAAGCCTCATCTTTTACTACTAGTTTTGTATTTATTTTGTGGCTTATTGATTGCATCTTCTATTTTATGATGTTTTACTGATCTTTATAGCATCTTTGATGCGAATTTTACTATTGTATTGGCTTCCAAAATTACTTTATAAATTTCAATTAATTTTAAAACTCTTTATTTTAGAATCTGAAGGTCAACCAGTCAAATGAGAGTTAGATTTTGGAACTTTTTTTTAAGGGAACTAGCATTCAATTGTCTCACACGAAATATTAACTTTTTCTTAAAGGGAACGAAATATGAACTTTTTGAGCTCCCAAACCTCAATTAAACTCCCCTCTCACTGTTTACTACAACCATGTCGTACGAAATTTTCAGGGAAACTACAATCTAAATAACATCAGACGAAGCACAGTCCAGGATTTCGACCACGAAACTAAACAATCATTCTTCCTGTCTATTTGGAAGCAAAATCATCTCAAGTTGATTTTCCGTTTTTGGTCTGATAAGGTAAGAATTAAGCCAATTGTGCATCATGTCTACACAAGCACTTATGCAAACCAAAAAGAACAAAACCTAAACCTTATGCTATTCATCTTCATCCCTCTGTATGCCTGCTCAATGGTGAGCCTTCTTCGCTTCAGCTTTCTTGGCGGACTTGGCTTTCATCTGGCAAACGACATATTCATACGGTCAAAAGAACAGAAACCATAACAGTCTTTTTATAAGGAACACAATGGCATTATAGAAACTAAACAAACCACCACTGTCATATGCTTCATGGAAAACAACAGATAATCAAAATTCTTGCAAGTAGGCATAAGAAGGCTTTTCAAATTTATCACAAAGAGCATCTGAATTGACAAAATCGTCCACCGCCAAGATGCTTTTACAATTGAAGGGCACATATAATCACCCAGCTCCTCAGTAGTCACATACAGTTACCCATGAAAGATTTTTATTATTTATTTTATTTTTTATTGAATAGTAAGCAGTCCACCCACTTGGAGGACCATGTAGGCGGTGTAAACCAAGTGGGCTAACAGGCAGGGATTCAGGGAAGGGGATAACACATGCAAAGGACTAAGTACGACGGACAAGGAATCCCTAGAAGCACCATAATAATCCGACAAAGAAATTGTACTAGTCACCAAGATTCGAACCCTTGTGGGGAAAAATAAACCTCCAAACCCTATCCACTAGAAGTCTAGAATCCATACTGAAAATTATAAAATGTAACCCATGGGGATCATCCTAGGTATCATGTCCTGTCACTGCTTTCTGAGTGCAATAGAGAGGCAGCTAAATAAACAAATAGTATTTGATACTTGAGATATCCAGAAGCAGAAATGAGAGTTCAGGTATTAGCAAAATCCAAATCAATAAAGGCCAGTGAAATTGCAATATCAGCAACCTGCTGACTATGTGGTCTAAAACAAAAGACAATACAACTCATTCCTATTTTCTGTGTATCATCAAATGAAACTAACTTATTTAGTCATTCGCATCATTGAGTGAAAGTTAAGACAATACACAAAAGGCATGCAAATACAAAGAAACTATTATATCAGTATGTCACATTCACATACGTCCGTTCTCTTCACAGATTAATTCATCCAAAACAAGCAATAAATTTCCAAAAGAATCACTAAAATGGACATCAGCAATCATAAAAGCAACCACGTCGCGCATCATTTCTCATAAACAATCTTCACAACTTTTTAGCTAACCACCAGTCACACTAAAAAACCCACAATGTCCCTATTTCATAACGTTATCAACACCGAAAGGGAAGGATAACTTTTTGTCCAAACCCAGTGGGAAGCAATAACACATAACAACAACCCCTTCCTTCAAACCCCCCACAAAAAAAAAAAAGAAAGAAGCTTAATATCAAAATCCAACGTACATCGCATTCATTAGATAAACCCATATCAAAATCCCAAACCCCCCCCCCCCCTTCCTCTCTTTTTCCCCAAAGAACAAGTGAAGACAAATGTAAATATTGATCAACCCACCGATCATCAATCGAAATCAAATCACAAACAATGAACTACAATAAAATTAACGGAATAAAGTGAGAAAAATCAGGGAGAGAAGGAGTACACACCCTGAGATACTTGAGCTTGAAGTTACCGTACACCACTCCAGTCGTAAAGGGAGAAACACGAGCCACCTACAACGTTCAAAAAAGGGTCAACAAATCAAACAGTAAATTGGGCAGAACGATTGAAATTTGTTCAAAAATCCATTGAATAGAGACATAATACTGAAATAGAGTGAGCAAAGGGGGAGTCGATAGATGAGATTATACCAGGGCTAGAGTGCTGGTGCCGCTGTAGAATTGAGGTAGACCTGGCGCCATATTCGAACTTTCTTCAGAGAGATGCAACTTCAAATTCGATGAGAGAGAGAGAGAGGGTGTATGAATTAGTGAATGAGATTGATAGAGTGAAATAGGAATTGTAAAACTGAAATCCTAAGATTTTTGATTTGGGGAGAACGAGAATTGGGGAAGACAAAACTGAAAAGAGACACGACGAATCTCAAAGGCTCTGATTTAATTTAAATGGGCTTTAATTCGTTTTCGGTATTTTATTTTCTCAATTAATTGAGCTTCAATCCTATGCTGGACGGGTCTCAAATAGGCTCCGATATGATTAAACAATTTTTTTATTTTGAAAATTTTTCTTGTGAAGGGCTTAATCTCAAAATATATTTTTTTTTTGTTTTGAAACTTTTTAAAATTTTACTGGAGATTATTATGAACTCGTAGTAAAATACATGCGTCATTAAACAAGTGTCTTTCTACGCATGTTACTCGTGCATATCATAGATACTGCTCAAGGAAGGTTCTTCATGCTAATTTCAAGATTGAAATATTACATTTAGGTGTAATTTTTTAGGCTTAGTTTTTTAAAAGGGTAAACTATTCAAAATACTTTTTTATCTAATTCTGTTTACTTCTACGTAATCTACGTAAACCTACATAATCTACCTAAAACTACGTAACTTTTTCACTTCTAAAATAATTTATTACTTATTTCTACATAAACTATCCAAACATACTTAAATCAACCTAACCTTACTTATCCAACCACTACATTCCCACCAAAAAACATAGATTTAGTTCAATTTTTTCTTTAATAGTTTTGACTTATAATTCAAAAATAATTTTAAAAGTTTGTTATCTGAGCCCAATTCCAATTAAGGCTCTGTTCTTTTATGCGGTTGGTATAGTATGGAAATGGTGCAATTATGAAAAGTGCGGTAAGGTGTGGAATGACATGGTAAAATTTGTAGAAAGTGTGATTAATATGGTAGGTGACTAAAGAGAATGTGAAAAGCAAAAGAGAAAAGTGAGGGGAGAGAAAAATGAGAAAGTATATTGGTAATGATTGTGGTAATATGTTGTATGATATGGTGAAGTATGTATGAATATTGAATTGTATGGTGAGTTGTGAAACTGCACCGTACAAAAGAACATGGCGTAAATTTTGATTTATATGAATTGTATGATCCAAAAAAAAATTGAAAAAAATTACTATATGGCAATTTTTTGGACTTTAAATTGGTATACATTTGACAAGTTATTATGGCCACTTCAACCTGTCAATACTATGGTGGTTGAAATGTATAATTACTCTAAAATATGCTTATAAAAAAAAACCAAAATTAATATATATTGATGAAATGACTTGTTACAATAAGTAATCTCATTTGTTTAAATATAAACTTTTATAAAATTTAATATTTTAAGGAGATTCTATCATAATTTTTTTCAACTTTCATAGTTGTAAAGTGAAGGTACCATGAAAGGCATGAATTATACCATAAAAAATCAAAATTAAAGTATGTTGATGGAAGTATCTTGCTTCAACGGTTAATGGTGTCTAGAGAGACAATAATCCCTTAATGAATGTAATTTATTTTTAATAAATTAATTATTGGAAAAAAAATTTCAACTATGGCAGGTATTCATCTTATTAATATAGTAGTCGAACTAAAGGGTGAAAACAGAAGTAAAAAAAAAAATGACAATTGACTAACACGTGCAGTAAAAACTAAAATGTCATCTATTGAAAGAATGGAAACAATCAAGCACACATCTAATGAAATGAAATGAAATGGGCTAGGCCAATGCTAAGGAAAGCAACCAGATAGGGTACCACAACACTCAACAAACATAAGTCTAACATTCTTTTCTACTTGTTTAAAATGATCTTGGGCTTCAATCCTATGTGTTTTGCTCTCTCACGAAAGGAGTAGAAATGTCAATAATAGGCACAAAATTTGCCCAATTTAATCCCCATTTGGCAATAAAAATTTGTCTCAAACGGATATAAAGTAGTTTTTTTCGATAAGTTATGGCCAATTAGATCAATTTATTCATCTCCAAGCAACGTAACTTAGATACACTGAGCACCAAAACAATATGTCCAGTAGCAAGAGCCACCCTGGAAAGGCTAATGTCTATCAAAAAAATAGAAAAGCCAACATTTCTCCCAAAATACTACAATCACATGACCAACTGAAATAACCCTAGAGGGGGGTGATTAGGGTTATGTAAATAATTTTGCACTTCACTCAACACAACTCGGTTAATAGCACTTTTATATAATCAAAGATACTTCTTTATTGAATAATTAAAAGTGCTTAAAAGGAGGAGGTTACAACTCAGCTCAACAGAGAACTTATGAGGTCCTCAATTGGCCTACCAGAATAGAAGACGCAGCAGACGTCTTCCGGATTAGAGGCCTCACAGTGGAGGCGATTACAACCAGTGACCTCACTTGACAGAGAGGCACTTATCTAACTTCAAGTTCACGACCTTAGAGGTCCTCACCAGTTTAACTACTGGTTACAACAAAAGCTCACCACTACAATAATGGTTACACTCAAAATATTCACTCAATATTCCTACACTCAAAACTTTCTTTCACAAAGTTCCTACTACTGATTTTCTTGCTTCGAAATCCATCCTCTTCAATGTAGGTATGCAGCCGTATATATATATTTGGGAGTTGGAGGCAGCAACGACTTCTTTATTCTCCAAGGGATAGTTTCCATTATTGAGCTCTCTTCCAAATCTTCTTGATTTCCTTGATTTGCTTTCCATACGGATGATATCTGGAAATAAGGAAGGTATCGATTATTGTATCAGATCATGCAGAATAATAGAAAGTATATTTTAGGGTTTGTATAAGATACTTCCCTAAATTTCTGTCTTTCAAACAAAACCTTGATGCTGTCGTTGGAGGTCCTCGGAGTGTACTGCAATGAGGTCCTCAGAGCTTTTTGTGATGAGATCCTCAAAGTTGAGATTCTTCAATCTCCCCCTTTTTGTTTGAAAGACAAAACTTCCTGGATGCTGCTTCTATACATGCATTCTCAATGTACAACAAATATGGACAATCGATGCAACCGTACATTCTTATAACAGAGTATCATATAGTAGCAAGCAACAGTTCACCATATTGTTTCGGTTACAGACTAAGGATATCTCCCCCTTTTTGTCTTTCAGACATAAGGGAAACAGGAGAGTACAAGTACTATATTGTTTCGGTTAATTGAGAAATAAGATCATTGACTGATTTCATTGTGTATAATTAACTTATGAAGAAAGATAATAGGCAAATAAGAAATTATACAACAATTAGTGCGTGGACGTACTAAAAATATATCATAATATATTTAGAGGAATTAAGTGTCAACTGTCAAGAATTTTAATGTTAGTCGAACCTTGACTCCCACTCCAATTAGATTTAGAATCTAATACAATTAGGAAACCTAACATGATAAGGAAACCTAAATATCCTAGTACAATTAGGAAACAAATAATTGTGGGATCAAAGAAACTGAGTGATTTTAGGACACTTTCCTAACAATCTCCACCTTGGACTAAAATCAACGAAAGATCCAAAATTTCTTCATCGCCAACGAACCTCTGATACCACTTGTTAGGGTATTTAATAAGAGCGACGTAATCAGCGGAAGCGGAAAATAAGATAACTCCTTGATATCGAGATAAAATAAATGCAAGATTAAGGGAGACAAGGATTTAACGTGGAAACCCAAATCGGGAAAAAAACAACGGGCGGCACAACCTCAAACAAATCCACTATTGGTAGAGATTACAACGAATGATCTCACCCCGAATTGAATTCTATAGCAATAATAGATATATATATGTGGTCGTTTAACATGAAGTTAATACATTAGGTATAATGTAGTAATGATTTTTTTAATGAAATTGAATCATTTCTGTAGAAACAAAAATGATTAAAGTTAATGTTATATTTTGCACAGAACAACATAAAATAAAATATGTAAGATAATAACTTAGGAGCCTAAAAAATAAAAGAAAAAGATAATAAAATGTAAATTAAAGGGGAATTACAAACAAAAAAAGGGAAAAAAAACAAAACGAAGTAAATGATAACTCCAATGTAAAAGAAGAAGATAGAGAATGTATATAAAAAAATTTAAAAAAAAACTAAATAAGAATATTGTGATTTGATGGTATGAAAATTGGAGAGTTTTTCAATACATTAGAGGTTCAAATCTTGGTGGTAATATTTTTTTTGATAATTATTTGGTACAATTAAAAACTATTCTAATTACAATTCTATCTTTATAGTTTATCAATGGCAAAGGGGAAAAATGGGCAAAATGAAATTAGCGTACCATGAAACCCTTTGGCTTTATATATCACATAGATAAATAATTGGACACCATATATATATATACCCCAAAGAATCATGGAGTGGACACCTCTCCAATTCAATTGTTATAGATTTTAATAAGGTAGTTATAGATAAATTTAGGTAACTTTAGATAAATATATATAATTTTTATATATAGACAATTTACACACCAAATTGACATGTCCAAAGCCTTGTTTTTTTAAAGTTTTGGCATTATAAGGATGTCATGTTATAATTCGAAGAAGAAAATTTTGAATAATGTTGGTGATGTTGATAATAAAGGGCAATTCAAAAGGGCAAGCTGGTTAAGAAAAAAAATTATTTTTATATGTGAACTAAAATCCATGTTATAAATAATGAGTTTTGTACTAACTTTTAAAAATTAATGTGTTATGTAAAATTATGGATATTAATAATATTTGCTTGATTTTTGTCAGTCTCATTAGAGTCTTGGATTAATTAAAATTTAGATTAAAGTTTAGTTCTTTGAGTCTAGACTGAATTCTTACAATATTAGACATTATTTTAAGTTTTGAGGTATGCTATTTTTGCTATTTTAATTTTTTGAGGTATGCTAAACCCTAAACAAATAAAAAGAAAATTTGAAGAAAATAATTAAATGATATCACTCCCTACTCTCGAGTGAAGTTAGTTAATATTAGTTGGACATCTCTAATAAAATTGTCCAGATCCATCATTACTTCTTTTTATTTTTTTCATTAATCCAAACTAAATTAGGTTCTCGAAAGAATAAGTTATTTTTCATATTCTATTAACCGTTTTTCTGAAGGCAGGTTCTTTTCATACTCATGCATGCATCACGATGTTTAGAATTTCTTTTGATATATAACCTCATCAAAGTCACCATATATTATGGCTACATTGCTTCTTGTTTATCTTTTAATTATTGAAAAGAAAAGAAAAGGTCATGAAATTCTTTTTATATGTGTTCAAGTCAAGATATTATTTGAATATTGAGAAATATGAATGAAATATTAGTTTATTACGAATCCATTAGTATCAAGTTTGGTAAAATAAAATAATTTATTAGGTATTATAGGGGTAGTCTTTTTTTCTTCTTTCTTTTTTTTTGTTTTTTGTACAATGGTTAGTCATCTAACTCGTTGGGCATGTATCGTAAAGCAATTTAATTTTTTTTTTTTGTGGACCAAGGGTAAGATAGTGTCATCAATGTCCATGGGTTCAACCTTTCGCACCACATTCTAAATATTCTTATGGAAAGGAATACTCTGATTCACCCAAATATCAAACCAGAGTGGATAAGGTTGTGAAATACTTGTCATCCAGGCAAGTGTTGATTTACATTTTATGGGAAGTGATGTCACTTAGGTTGACCCTAAATACCACCCCTTGCCCGTTATCTATAACATCCCGTAAGATGGTATCACCTTGTCCCTGAATTGTAAAAGAGTTTAGAAGATTTGGCAAGCCTACAAGTTTGACTTGATCAAAGTACAACTTAAGATTGGTTTCCTCACAACTTATTTTGGCTCAATTGAGCATGTTTAATTATTTTAGGTGGCAAATAGTATAAGTAGTATGTGTGTGTATATAAACTTTAGATATCAAAATCTTAACCTTTTTTTTTTACCGAGGTAAGTACAAGAGAGTATGACAGGCTAGCGACGTCTTCTCACAAGATATCGACCCGTCTTATCCATTTCAACAATATTATCTAAAACATAATTATTTAAAAGTGTCTCACTCCCAGCTGACCCATTTGTGTGACCTTGTTTAGCTAACAAGTCAGCTACTGCATTTGCTTCTTTGAAGATATGAGATATTTTAACCTATTGGCACTGTTGCAATAGCATTCGAGAATCTTGAATAAGCCCTTTAGTCTGCCACGGAATCGTAAATTTTCCCTTCACAGCTTGAATAACCACCATGTTATCTCCTTCAATGATTATATTCTTGAACCCTACTTTAGAAGCCTCCAAAAGACCGTCTCGAAGTGCCCTCGCTTCTGCAACCGAAATTGGCACATCTCCATAATTCCCAGCTCCCCCTCTAAGAGCAACGCCCCTCCAATCTCTTATAATGAACCCTCCTGTTGCCGAATTGTTGATGAGAGAGTCAGCGAAGTTTAGTTTGACCGCTCCCACCGGCGGAGTATACCACCTTACAAGAGAGTGTGTAGTGGTATGCCTCCACAAAGTTGCTACCCTGACTATCTACCTTCGAATTATTCCGGATTTGCAACCCCTGGAATGTATCGGGATAAGGCCCGAGTCTCACTTTTCATGGGCATCAAGTCTTCCCGCACCCTTTCCAAGAAAAACAAGAGAAAAGACGGTAGGATCGAGTGTGGAGTCCATTTCAAGGTGGGCCCGGGACCTTGGGCGCGTATTCGAACCAACCTTGGGTGTGACATCCATTATAAATGGGATCCTGACCCTCGGGGAAGAACCGGGCTGTCCCAGGATGGGGAGCTGCATGGCATATGGGTTCGGGAGTGGCCCCGAGTCAAGGAGACACAAGGCAGAACGAGCCGGACAAAAAGGCCAATAAACCCAAGCTGTGGCTCCCACCACAACTGGGTAACACCCGCGACAGTGCACGAGCGACAAAGGAAAGTGGGCGGCAGACCAAGCGTAGCGCCCGCTACCGCTGAGGTAGCGCCCGCGACAGCCTTTATGGCTGGGCATTAGCGAGAGATGCCTGGACAAATGCTGCCAGCACTCATTCCAGGGAGATTTGTATTTCACGCCAAAGCCATCCGCTGCCAGCGTCGGGCAGACCCTCGCCAGCGTTTGTGTGTCGCGCCCGCGACAGATTCGGTCACACCCGCGACCCCTTCCCATGGCCAGTAGATGCTGCTGCGTCAGTCGCTTGTAGCGCCCGTGACCCTTGCGTGCCGCCCGCGACGGCTGTTGTTCTGCACGAGATTTTGGAGTTAAACGCTGCGTTTTGATATTTAAAACCCCATTTGTATATATATCCTCCTCCCAGCGTTTTTAGGAGTTTTTGCTGAATATTGTTAATGTGCTTATGCATGTATTAGGGTTTCACTAAGTTTTCCTCAAAATCTTGATTACTTTATCCAAGTGATTTGGTGGTGTTTCAAGTCATTCCTTTATAGATTATTTGGTGGTTAATCCTTTATGATAATCTTGGTGGGGTGTTAGGCCTTGGGTTGTGGAATACCTTGCCACAAAGTCATATCTTTCCTTTGGGTGTTCAAGTTTCTTGTCGATTGTTGAATCCATTTATCAACTCAAGCTAATCATCATCCCTCCACGCGTATGGTAACGCTCCATTTGGTATCAGAGCTTTGGTTTTATTTAGCTTGAGTTTTATTCATTGTTCTTGCTAGTGTTGTTCTCTAGTGTTGAGTTTTGTGAATCGTATGCAAATATTGGTGATCCCCAATCCCTTTGCTATCCAAGAGTGTTGGAATACTTTGTATTGTGTTTGTATTTGGTGATTTTGAAGCATTTTGGAGCTTTGAGGAGAAGTTGGAAAATAGTGCACGCAAGGTGTTCGATGAAATGTTCAAGTGAGAAAAACGCAAAGAACTTTTAGCCAAACACTATCCAACTACGAAAGAACCCCCAAACTCCACAAATTATCCCCAAACACAATTCGTGCTTCACCCATGCTCTTGTTATGGCCCCTAAGCCGAGTCTCGAGAGTCGATTCACAAACATCCAAAATATTCTTGAGAACCTTAAGATCCAAGTAAACAACATTGCCATCAACCTCCAGGATCAACCCTGTGGCAAAAGAAGGAGGTCCACTAGAAGCCATATCCATCCTCCTCCCTCCTACGAGTTGAGTGACGATGATAGAGGCTCATTTCAACGCCATTGATGACGAAAAATGGTTAAGAAGCCCCCACGGGAAGAATTCTATGATACCAAGATCAAAATTCCGGAATTCAATGGCAACACCGACCCCGAATATTATCTTGAATGGATCCAAATCTTGGAGAGGTTTTTTGAAACTAAAGGGTATAGCGATGAACGCGCCTTCAAGATTGCTAGATTGAAACTCACCAAGGTTGCATCCCTTTGGTTTGAGAATGTTAAGGCACAAAGAACTAAATAGGGTCGAGCAAAAGTCACCTCATGGACAAGGCTAAAGCGATTGATGAATCGACGATTCTTCCTTAGTACTTACAAGCAAGAAGTTAACCACGAACTCATTTCATCACTTGATGGGCAAGAACAATCAAGCAAGCAAAGGTCGATCTCATGTCCAACGAGGGAGCTTCCATTGAACCTTGCTGTAGGACCCTGGAAAAAAGGTGCACCTCTTTTTCCCGTGATGCGCTACTTAGGTGATCGGGAGCCAACTAAGGTTGCTTAATCCTTAAATAAGGATATTTTTATTTTCGAAATTCGTATTCGAGGTGATGAAACTTTATTTATTTACGAATCCGTTTTTTATTATTTAAATTATTCGAAATTGCACAAAATATTTTTAATAATAATTTAATCACAGCCCAATCAGTAAGTTCAGGCCCAATAAGGAGCGAGCGGGCCATCAGAGGCTATCAAAACCCGTCTAGGTTTTGATATCTCCTGGGCTGGGCCGCTTGCTTCCTCAGCCCAGAGGGATGTGGGTTGAAATTGATAAAACCCGTATGGGTTTTATCAACTTCTAGCCCGTTTCCCTCGGGACCAACCTTGAATTAGCGAAAGAGATGAATTAAATCATTTTTTTAAATTATTTTTATGCAAAAGCGAATATTTTAAATAATTAAACGAATTTATAAAATTTTAAAGAGTCGCTAGCCGGTTTAAGGAAACCGACAAACCATAAAATAAAAAAAAGTGACTCCGATCTACGAACCCGATTTCTAGATTCGGGGGTAAGGTTACGAATTCGAGAGTTGTAAGAACTCTCGAATCAGCCTGTTAGAAAATAGACTCTACTAAAATCGATATTGAAATGAAAGAGAGTGGGGAGAAGTTTGATTAATTTCATGACGTTATCATTCAATTCATGCAAGATTAAAAAATGATTACAAAATATGTACAAGGAGAGGAATTAAAGAAAGAATTACATGATTTAAATATGATAATAACGAAATGCAAACCTTGTTTAATGGTTTGGACAAGATGGAAATTTACACCTTGACTTGATGTTGACTTGTGGCTTGGATGGAAGATAAATGTAGAAATGGCTAGGATGGTAGTATGAGAATGATCATGAAATGTTTATGGAAGAGTTAGGAGGAGTATAAGTAATGGGATTTAGAGAGAGTTTAAGTATAATGGTGGTGATAGTTGATGATAATTTGGGTAGAGTAATGAGATAGTTGATAAAATGAGGGTGAAATGGAGGGGGTATTTATAGGTGAAGGAGGTGAAGGATTTGCAGAGAAAATGGAGGGGACACATCCCCATGATCAAGTCATCTCGTATCAAAACCCAGGCGGGTTTTATGGGGTCAATGGGGGTCAACCCACGTGTGCTATGATCATGGGATTGCATGGGAAGAAAACTTTTGGCGCCAGAACACTTTAAAACCCAGGCGGGTTTTATTTAATCTTCTCACGAATCGCTGACGTGGCGGCTCGAAATGACTCGTCTTGCTGAACGTAAAACCCAGGCGGTTTTTATTATCTCTGGGCCGGGGCGTGCTTTAGGCCCACTTCTGTGTGAGCCACCTTCTGAACTTTAAAACCTAGGGGGATTTTATTAGATATAGGCGGCCGCTTTGATTTCTTGGGCCCATGTTGTTTTCCTTATGGGCCCGATGACCTATTTTGGTGTCTGGCCCAAATGACTTGCTGAACTTGATGAGCCAGGATTTCATCGGTAGAAAACCCGGTGTCTACAGAAAGCCCCCACTTTGATCGAGTCTGAATAGGACGAAGGTCAAAGTAGCCTGAGGATATGACTTTAGGTTGCAAAGCCTGGAATGATGCTTGGAAGCTGAGTCCTGCATCGCGGTTGCGAGAGGCATGCGCCCCTCTGAGGATGATCTCGAGCAAGAACGATGCTCTACTTGACTGTTGATGATAACGACCTTTTATGCGGCAGCTGGATGGCGGTGGTCCCCTTTAGCGGTGACCGGTGGACAGCAACCTTTTATACGGCAGCTGGATGATGGTGGTCCCTTTTAGCGGTGACCAGAGGGCAGCAACCTTTTATGCGGCAGCTGGATGATGGATGTCCCTTTTAGCGGTGACCGTAGGGCAGCCACCTTTTATGCGGCAACTGGATGATGGTGGTCCCTTTTAGTGGCGACCGAAGGGCAGCAACCTTTTATGCGGCAGCTGGATGATGGTGGTCCCTTTTAGCGGTGACTGGAGGGCAGCAACCTTTTATGCGGCAACTGGATGATGGTGGTCCCTTTTAGCGGTGACTGGAGGGCAGCAACCTTTTATGCGGCAGCTGGATGATGGTTGTCCCTTTTAGCGACGACCGGAAGACAACAACCTTTTATACGGCGGCTGGATGATGGTGGTCCCTTTTAGCGGCGACCGGAGGACAGTAACCTTTTATGCGGCGCCTGGATGATGGGGAGGACAACAACCTTTTATGCGGCAGCTGGATGATGGTGGTCCCTTTTAGGGGCGACCTGAAAATCACAAGAAAACAAAGTGTTAGTTTTTCTTACATGTAAGATGGATTATTGGTTCAGATTTTTACCTGAGAGGATGATGAGAATCGGAAACCCTTGGGCCATGAGCTTTGGGGCCAGCGGTTTTGGACTGTGTGGGTTGACACTTGGAAGCTTCGTCCTGTGTCGCGGTTGATGTTGATGTTCTAGTCTTTCCCAGTGTCGTTCCAGTCTTTCCCGGTGTCATTGTTTGGCATGTTCAATGCTGAGGGACTTCACCGATCGCGATGTCAATGGCCTTGGGGTAGAGTCTTCACCGGTCACGATGCCGATGGTTCTGATGTTGGGGACTTACGCCGATCTCCGCCGGCGACCCTGTTTTTGGTCTTTTTGATGATGATGACATTTTTTATGTCGACGAGACTTCACTGGACGTGATGTCGGTGGCTCTTATTCCTAAGATTACGTCGAACCCAATGTCGACGACTCTTATTGTTGAGACTGTGCCGAGCTCTGCCGACGGCTCTAGCAATTTGATGTCGAGGAACTTCACCGAAACTCTACCGATGGCCCTTAAGTTTTGCTTCAAGCGCATAGGTGCCAAAATTTCACTGTGAGGAATGGATTCTTGAATTTGCCCGGTCGTTGATCCGTATAAGTCAAGTGAAGATTTTGTCCTTCGTGTCGGACATGCGCCATTCGTGTCTGGTTGATGATGCATGACTTGACTGGATGCTAACTTGTCCAGCAAGAGTTGGATTAGAGATTGCTCTAATCTTGCTCTCAGTGACTGGAAACCATGTCGACCGGCCTGATTAAGATAACATATGGGCTTAAACAGCCCCCAGTGTTGCGTTCTAGAGCAACGATGTGGCACTTCCCTGCTTCTTCTTTTTTTTTCAGATATGTGGGTATGCATACAACTAGTCTACTAAACTCTTGCATAAACAATGCAATTTTTTTTCGCAGCTTTTTTTCACTTTTTTCACTTTTTTTTTTTTTGCTTGCTTTCACTTTTTTCACTCTTTTCCACTTTTTTTTTCTTTTTTTTTCAAACTCTTTCTTCATGGGTTGACTCCCATTCTCCTTTGGTCATGACACAACCCTTGGATTTGGTTAATGCATGGGGGAAAAGGTTGAGGCTTGATGGAAAGGATAGAAATGTAAGTGGTAGGTGGTCAATCAAGATTGGATGAAAAGATGAGGATAATGTGGGTGATGAAATGAAGGTGAGGCGAAAGCCTCCTGTCCCCGGCACGTATGGTTAAGTTGTGAGATTTCCAATGAGGAGCGTTCACTTTTTGAGAGACTATTGGACTTAGTCTTTCCTGATGACATTCTCTCCTTTTCCTCAGCCTATTGGATGGAAAGATACAGGCTGACTTCTCTCAATCAATTTTTATTCTCTCCTTTTGCCCGATTTGCCTCAACGAGGTTTTCAAACCGGCCACTCTATAGTTTTTCACTCTTTTCTTTTTTTTTTGAAATTCTCTTTTTGTCTCTCTAACTCTGGATTCAAGAAATGAAAGAATGAGAATGAGGTGTATGACAAAGATGGAAGGATAAGAGAAGGTGAATTTGTCAGACTTGGTTTGTACGGATGATGAATAGATGAGAGAACTTTTCAACTCAAATAAAAAACACAAGCACGAAATTTTGTTTGATCATATAGCAACAAGAGCAACTGAATTCAAGAAATGAATGAAGAACTGACTCTAACAAACTCTGAGCATGAAATGGTTGACAACCAGGACTGTAGCTACTTCTAAAGCTCCTTTGATGATGTGCCCTCCTTGTCCTCGTATGGAGAATTCATGTTATATCCGGTCCTCCGTGCTGCTTTTGGTAGGGCCGGTTTTCCTGGCTAGATCATGTGCTCCAAAGTCTAACAATTCTCCGTGTTGTTCCCTCAAAATATATGGTAGTTGCAGAATTTCCCGACATCCCAATATTCCCCTTTTGGTTAGCTCAGACCTTGACCTTGACACTAGACAAAAGAAGAAAACAAACCATCCCAATACATGCATGACCTAAATGACCTATATGGACTTCCTAAAATGAAAAACGCCTATATGCTGACTCGGGAGAAACTCACCCAGGACATGGGTTTGAAAATGCTAACTAATCTACATGAGACTTCCTAGGATGCAAGACCTCTATATGCCGACTCAAGGAAAAGACTTACCCACAACATGGGTCTACATTAGACTTCTAAAACAAGACAGATATTTATATGATGACTCTAGACACAGACTCACCCACGACATAGGTATTCATGACCTATTAACCTATATGAGACTTTCTAAAGAATGACAAATGCTTACTAACATAAGAGAAAGACTTAACGACTCACCCATGACATGGGTTTGCATGGCGTAGACCATATAGGAGACTTCTATAATGCAAGACATTCATATGTTGACTCTGGAAAAGGACTCACCGATGCCCTACGAACCTGTATGAGACCTCCTAAAGAATTCAAGACCCATATATGCAGACACTAACACAAAGACTCATCCTAGATCTTGTATGATACTTTCTAAAGAAAAGGACACTCATATCCTGACTCTAAAACAAAGACTCACCCAAGACCATGGTTTAGACTTCCAAAAACAGAACACACATATTGACTTGAGAAAAGACTCACATATGACACGACCTTATATGAGACTTTCTAAAGACTGAAAGACATTTACATGTAGACTCTGAAACAAAGACTCATCTTGGACCATTGTAAAACACCTATATACTGACTCAGGAAACAACAGGTTTGCGTGTCATAACCAACAACAACACTTTTTACAACAAGAGCATTATAAAAGGCCGGATAAAGTCAAATATAGCGAGTCGACATAAGTTTGAAAGCGCAAGTGAGTGTTTCTCAATTTGGATGGGCTTAAACCATAAGCCGACCGTTTTAAGGAGAATCCGTCACTTGAACTAACAAACTTGGATTAACTCAAGCTATGTTGGCTATTATAGGAACTAGAATAATGCTTAACACACTGACAATCCATTTTATTTACACACTCTTTTTATTGTGACCCGAAACATTTATTTATTTAACTAAAGGAAAGTGGATGTTGTAAAGGACCGAATGAAGCCGCCAAAAGGCGAGTTAAAGCAGACTTATAAACTCAATTATTAACTCCACCATGGATGGGCTTAACAACGGGTGGACCATGGATTTGTTGGACTTAATAATCAAGTTTATAAATTTATTTTCCCTAACCTTGAGACTATTACGCAGGCTAGAACAACACACACTGACTTTGTTTGATTATTAATCAATTTTCTTTGGACCATCAGTAAGGGAATATTGAGAAGAGCCGAATAAAATCATCAAAGGTGAGTTAAAATAAATCGATAAACAAGGATAATTAACCTTTAAAATGGATGGGCCTCACCACCGGGCCGACCGTAAAATTAAGGTTAATTAATCGAGTTTATAAACTTATTTCTTCTCAAACCCAATGATCATTATGCAGACTAAAACAATATCTCAAAATTAGGTCCGACTCTAATGAAGACCCAACATACATACGCATATTTTCACATAGGATACAGCAAGATTTATTTTTTTTTTACTCAGGGAAAAGGGACATTATAAAGGACTGAATAAAGCCAACAATAAACGAGTTATAATTATTTTATGGACTTAATTGACGAATCCAATATGGTTGGGCCTAACAACGGCCCGGCCATAAATGTGATGGATTTATTAATTAAATTGATAAATTAATTTACTCAAGCCTAGTGGCTATTATGCAGTCTAAGACGCTATCCATTAACTTTGTTGGACTTTTAATTAATTTTTGGACCTTTGTTAAGAGAATTTCATAAAGGGCCATATAATATCATCTAAGGTGAGTCAATTTTTATTCATTAATTAAGATAATCAACTTTCAAACATAAATGGGCCCTTCCACTTGGGGTAGCCATAATGCCTTTGAGTTAATTATACTAATTAATAAACAATCCTTTTCTCAACCCAATTAATTTTATATGGACCAGAATGAAACCTCCAAACTAAGGTCGAATCTTTACAAAAAGGAAAACGGGAAGGGAAACACATAGCACATAGCATACAACATGAACGGTACACTAAACCAAGGTTCGATATTCATGGATTACTATGGTTAGGTTAACATGGCCTACCGCACGTTCTCGCCTCGGTTCACCTTACCCTTAAAGATTTGTGGGTAAGGAGTGTGAGGTGTTTCTCAACGAAGTTCAAGGAAGCCCTTTGAGTGTAACGTGGGGAGAGGAGAGACCAAATGCTTGTCGATGTAGGGTGCATCACAAAAGTAGTGGCCGCCCGCTCTCGGGGGAGAATCCTAGTTATTACCTAAACCGTCGTCTTTCTGCTAACGTGTCAAAGGACCCGATTAGTGGCCCAGTATGCAAAGGATGCCTAAAAAGAAGGGAGATTCTACCATAGTTGAATTTATTTTCAACTATGGTAGTTGAAATGTATAATTGCCCTTAATTTTGCCATTAAAATTAAAATTAATATATATATTCTCCATAGGACTTGTTACAATAAGTAAATCTATATGTTAAGTTATAATTTTTTACAAAATTGAATATTTTAAAGGAAATTCTACCATTGTTGATTTTTTTTTCAACTATCTTAGTTGAAAAGTGAAAAGACCATTAATTTTACCATAAAAATTCAAAATCAATGTAGATTGATCAAAGTAACTTGATACAATAATTAACTATGTTTAGGAGGATATAAATCTTTTTAAAAAATATGATTTATTTTTAATTAATGAATAGTATAAATTTTCAACTACCATAGTTGAAAATAAATTCAACTATGGTAGAATTTTCATAAAAAGAATAATAAAATTGCGAAATAAATCAACTTCTCCCTTTTTACAATTTCAAATCAATTGGATTTTTTCAAGTTTTACCCTCTTTTTAAGTTTAAGTCCCAAGTGGAGTCGCCAATCTGTAGGACCCCGGAAAAAAGGTGTACCCTTTTTCCCGTGATGCGTTACTTAGGTGATCAGGAGTCGACTAAGGTTGCTTAATCCTTAAATAAGAATATTTTTATTTTCGAAATTCGTTTTCGGGATGATGAAACTTTATTTATTTAAGAATCTATTTTTTTATTATTTAAATTATTCGAAATTGCTCAAAATATTTTAATAATAATTTAATCCCGGCCCAATCACTAAGTTCAAGCCCAATAAGGAGCGAGCGGGCCATCAGCTATCAAAACCCGTCTCGGTTTTGATATCTCCTGGGCTGGGCCGCTTGCTTCCTCAGCCCAGAGGGATGTGGGTTGAAATTGATAAAACTCGCCTGGGTTTTATCAACTTTTAGTCCATTTTCCTCGGGACCAACCTTGAATTAGCAAAAGAGATGAATTAAATCATTTTTTTTAATTATTTTTATGCAAAAGCTAATAGTTTAAATAATTAAACGAATTTATAAAATTTTAAAGAGTCGCCAGCTGGTTTAAGGAAACCGACAAACCATAAAATAAAAAAAGTGACTCCGGTCTATGGACCCGATTTCTAGATTCGGGGGTAAGGTTACGAGTTCGAGAGTTGCAAGAACTCTCAAATCCTCCTGTTAGAAAACAGATTCTACTAAAATCGATATTGAAATGAAAGAGAGTGGGGAAAAGTTTGATTAATTTCACGACGTTATCATTCCATTCATACAAGATTAAAACATGATTACAAAATATGTACAAGGAGAGGAATTAAAGAAAGAATGACATGATTTAAATATGATAATAACGAAATGCAAACCTTGTTTAATGGTATGGACAAGATGGAAATTTACACCTTGACTTGATGTTGACTTGTGGCTTGGATGGAAGATAAATGTAGAAATGGCTAGGATGGTCCACCTTGAAATGGACTCCACACCCGATCCTAACATCTTTTCCCTTGTTTTTGTTGGAAAGGGCGCGGGAAGACTTAGTGCCCATGAAAAGTGAGACTCGGGCCTCATCCCGATACGTTCCATACTCCCCTTCTTGAAAAAGAGGGGGAGTATGGAACGTATCGGGATGAGGCCCGAGTCTCACTTTTCATGGGCACTAAGTCTTCCCGCGCCCTTTCCAACAAAAACAAGGGAAAAGATGTTAGGATCGGGTGTGGAGTCCATTTCAAGGTGGACCCGGGACCTTGGGCGCGAATTCGAACCAACCTTGGATGTGGCATCCATTGTAAATGGGATCCCGGCCCTCGGGGAAGAACTGGGTCGTCCCGGGATGGGGAGCTGCATGGCATATGAGTTCGGGAGTGGCCTCGAGTCAAGGAGTCACAAGGCGGGACGAGCCAGACAAGAAGGCCAACAAACCCAAGATGTGGCGCCCGCCACAACTGGGTAACGCCCGCGACAGTGCACGAGCGACAAAGAAAAGTGGGCAGCAGACCAAGCATGGCGCCCGCTACCGCTGAGGTAGCGCCCGCGACAGCCTTTATGGCTGGGCATTGGCGAGAGATGCCTGGACAAACGCTTCCAGCGCTCGTTCTAGGGAGATTTGTATTTCACGCCAAAGCCATCCCACGGCGCGGCGGCGGACCACCGCCCGCGGCGCGCCCGCGACCCTCCCCATGGCGATTCTGCTCTGCGTCGATCGCTTATAGTGCCGCGACTTCGTGCGCCGCACGCGTCACTGCTTTGCGCGAGATTTTGGAATTAAACGCTCCGTTTTGATTTTTAAAACCCCATTTGTATATATACCCCCCTCCCAGCGTTTTTAGGAGTTTTTACTGAATATTGTTGATGTGCTTATGCATGTATTAGGGTTTCCCTAAGTTTTCCTCAAAATCTTGATTACTTTATCCAAGTGATTTGGTGGTGTTTCAAGTCATTTCTTTATAGATTATTTGGTGGTTAATCCTTCATGATAATCTTGGTGGGGTATTAGGCCTTGGGTTGTGGAATACCTTGCCACAAGGTTATATCCTTCCTTTGGGTGTTCAAGTTTCTTGTCGATTGTTGAATCCATTTATCAACTCAAGCTAATCATCATCCCTCCACGCCTACGGTAACTAATTATTTCAGCTCATGCCTGATGTGAATCTGCCTAGCCTAGGTCTCACTTTTGGTGACCCTAGGTTCATGGAAGGAGATGGAGACTCACATAGCCTTCAGCTCACCTATGGATACCCAAGATTCATGGAGAATGATGGAGGACCAAGCCCAACTAAAAAGGTCCAACTTGTGTACAAGGAAGTAGAGAGGACCCTAGAAGAAGGAACCATCAAAGAGGCCCAACGTCACTCTCTATCTAATGATGGAAGTCCATCCATGCTAAGCCCAGTAAGGAAAGCCCAATTCAACTACAAGGAGGAAGAACGGGCTATAGAGGAAGGATCTAGTGTGGAGGACCAAAGGCCCATCTATATGGTGTGTCTAATATTCCAAGAGGACATCCAAACGTCCTAGAGGAGGTCCAAGTACACGTCTAAGGCCCAAGTTCCAAGCCCAAAGTGAATTTCACAGTTTTGACCATTTCAGTTTGAAGTTCACAATTTTGGCCTTTTGGATTTAAACTTCACATTTTTAGCATTTAGTTATTATTAGTGAGTTTTATATTATATTTTTATTATTTCTAGTCATGTAAGATGCCAAGTAATATATATAAACTTGGACATCAAGTCATAGGAGTCTAGAAGAGTCTAGAATGTTCTAGAGTAGTCTAGAACATGTGAGTAGAGTGTGATAGGTTAGTTTTGGCGCCAAGTTATGTTTCCTAGATAAGGTTGACTTAATTTGTAACTAATCCATATTGGACTAGGAAAGCCAATACCTAGTAGGATTAATCTTGTTATACCCAACTCCCCTTAGGATAAGGAGTCCTAATCCAAGGAGGATAAGGTTATTATAGGCGTCTAGTATTAGGAATCCTTGGCTTGCACGCCAAGTTAAGATTCCCAATAGGTTTAGGACTTATCTAGTATAAATAGCTTAGGCTTGTAATCATTTTAAACAATCAGTTTTTAGCCATGAATACAAACAAGCTTTTAGCTTACCCCTTGAGTGTTTCTTGAAACCTCGTTTTGATCTCTTCTATTGTATCTTGATTTTGGCAAATCAAGTGGTGAGGAAGAGCTTGATGCCTAAACCTAGAAGGTGTTTCTGTAACTAGGTTGAAGGTCAAGTAGCCCTATGGTTTCTTCTTGTGGTGTTTCTGTATCAAGATAGATCCCTTGAACTATCCTGGTTACTTTTATCTTTCTATTTTAGTTAGTTAGATAAACCCTAAGGCAATCAAACTCACAAGATTCTCTCTCGTTCTCCCTCCTCCCCCCCCCCAACGTCAATCTCCCTCTCACAAACAATCTTCAAACGTCTCCCTCTCTCTCACACAACAAACGTCCCCTCTCTCTCTTTCTTTTCCTCTCAAAGATTCAACCTTTCTCATTCCCTCTCCCACAAAGACCTCACGTCACAAAAGCCTTCCCAAGATCTAGTTTTTCACGTGATACTTCCTCCCAATCCCTCATATTCACGTGAAGCGTCCCATGTTCAGCTTGGTTGCACGTCTTTCATTGATGTGTAATTGATCAAGATCCAATCTTTGATCCCATTATACATCAATAACACTCCAACCCCGCTGCATTTCTTTTAGCTTGCATGAGACAATGCAGCGGTCTAAAAATCCTATTTCGGAAAATCGCTTTGTTTCTATGTTTTCAAATCGTCCATAAGATGAATGATGGAGATCATCCCTCACAACCTCATTTGGTGTCAGCATACTTTGAGGCCATCCATGGATCCCAGATGAGCCTTGACAATAATGAAGGTCATTCACCCTATGTGAGGCCATCTGATGTATGCAAGGTCCTAACATCATAGTATTGACCTTACAGTACACCACATTAACATAGCATACACAATCTAGCCTCACAATATAGAATCAAACACAAATTCACCCAAAACAGTCCTCAACACAGAGAAACAACTATAACCTCCTCAAAACAGAGCACAAACACCAAAGCACAAATGGATGAAATGGATGATGTTGAAATGATGATCGGATGGACAAACACAATCAAACAGTAACCGAAGATAGTCTTGAGGCTCGAGCTGATACAGGCCCACCACAGCTAGAACTTCAAGGGCAATGGACTAGATGACCTCAATGGATACAGGCACACCACCATCGAGATTATCAAGCTCTATACCCACCACAAGGATTACCAAATCCTTGCTACTGTAGTAGAATTAACCAAAATGAGAGTTTAACGTCACTCACAAATAAGAGGCTCAATCAAGGCACTCAAAATGCTATTAATTTCACTGAAAGATGATCCTCACAAGCTGCCGATTACAAAGTATACAAAGCTAGGGTTGAGCTAGATGATTAATGGTTTCCCCTTGCTCAAGAAACTTTCCTAATCCGGCATTAAGCTACTTAACTAACTTAGTAAGCTAATTAAGGCTCATTACAAACTGGATAATATCAAAATAAAATGAAATAAACTCTAACAAACGCGTTTTCTTTATTACAAACGGTTATATCACCTCACAAGCTGGAAATGGCCTCAACAGCTCGGAAGTGAGTCTTCATGGAGGACCTCAATGTAGGATCACCTCATAGAACTGGAATATCCTCAACAGTCCAGAAGTGATCTCTTCAAAGAGGACCTCAATACTAGCAGATATTTCCACTGAGCTGGAATGTCCTCAACAGCTCTAAAGTGAAGTCTTCAAACATGGGTGAGGACCTCAATCCAAAGATATGGAATTGAGAAATAACCTCACTTGCTGGCTGTTGTTGTTGATGTTGATGTTGTTGTTGCTGGATGACCTCATGACCTGCTGGACCATCATGAAACACTCTTGGATGTCAGTGTTTCATGTCGTTGATGATGGCCTTGGAGTTGGTATTGGTAAGGTCGTTGTTGCTGCTGGTTCTGGACTCTGATCTTCAGATGGAGGACCTCCATCACCATCTTTACTGTTTCAATACTTCAGAGTTGAGGCCTCACTCACATTTGGTCCCTTGGAGGTTTTTCGTAATGTCCAAGCTTACATGGTCCAAAGGTCAACTAGGTTCCACAGAACTATTTCAATCTGGGCATGCATTGAGGACGTTTATTTGGAGCCGGTTGTTCTTATTGAGGACGTTTATCTGGATCCGGTTGTTCTTTTCAACTTGGTTTGTGATTCTCTTCTCTTTAGATGTCAAGGAAGTTTATTATTGAGCTTTCCTAAATGCCAATGGTTGATCCATTTGGAGGTCATCAACCTTCTATGCAATCTGAATATGCGCATGAAGACCTCCATCTTGAAACTGCTGAGAATTTGGACGTCCAAGGACGTTCCCTACTGGAGGAAGACTATTTGCACCTTTTTTACTTCACTTCCTAAGTTGTTAAGGTCTTTCCAATTCGGTGAGGTGTTTGTCATTGAGGTCTTCTATGAAGACATCACTTTCGAGCTATTGAGGTCCTTCCAGCTCGTGAAGTGATTATCCAGCCTTGCCCACGTGAAGAAAGATGCTCCAACAAGAAAGCGCTATGTGTGATGTTTCTAGTGCCTTCCAATTGTTCTAGAAGCTTCATGAAGATGCCATGTGTGACGCTTTTATTAGTCCTCATTACTATTGTTCTAGAAGCTTCATAAGTTAGTTACATATTGGCTTATTCTGATGTAATTAGCTAATTAAGCAAGATTAGAACGTTTTCTTTTTTCTCAAGAAACTCCTAATTAGATATCTCAACTGGGTTTATATATACCCACTGTGAGGTCATTGTAAGGAACAACTTGATATATGAATTTGATGAAATAGATGAGCCTTCGAGCCTCTTGTTTGTGAGTGACGTTAAGCTCTCAATTTTTGTTAATTCTACTACAGTATCAAGGATTTGGCAATCCTTGTGGTGGATGTAGAGCTTGGTGACTTCAATGGTGGTGTGCCTGTACCCATTGAGGTAATCGAGTCCATTGCCCTTGTATTCTAGCTGTGGTGTGCCTGTATCAGCGTGAGCTCAAGTCTATCTTTCCTTTTCTGTTTTCCCATCCCTCATTATCCATTTTGATCCATTTAATGTTATTTGGTGCGTGGCGAACTGGATTCTATCTTGGAGGAGGTTATTCGTGTTGTTCTTGCTCATCCGATCATATTTCACACCTCACCCATTTCATCCATCTGATCCTTGTTGGTTGTACCCTATTTTGGAGCTGTTTCCATTCGATTATATATTGTGAGGTCTCGGATTTCGAGAATCTCAGTGTTGTGTGTGTCCGATTGGTGTCTGTGAGGTCATCAATCTGATCTTAGCGACCTTGCATACATCAACTTGGTATTAGAGCTGAGTTTCATCCTGGAGGGAGTTTATTGGTGTTGTTCTTGATGTTGGGCAGTAGCAGAACACCTCAGGAGGCTGCAGAGCTAGCTACCATCTTGGTGAGTGAGTTTGATTCCTTTGAGCCTAAATATGTCCCAAATTAGCCCAAACACATAGCCACAAAAAACCCACTAGCCTTGATGACTCGTTTCTGATTTATTTGAGCCTAAACACATCCCAAATCATCCCAAACATAAAGCCACAAAAAAACCTGCAGCCATGACTTTCACCAAACCCTCTTATCGAAAGAGTGATCAAATTTTGAAGGAGGAAAGGAGATTGAGGCGTGAGATCAAGATGCTACAATTGGAGATAAATCTGTGTGAATTTATTTATTATTCCATGAAGTCATGTGAACCACCTTCGGTTCAAGAGGAGGAACATCAAATTCGAGAGGAACCAGAAATTCATTTTGATTTCCCTCTAGAAATTGATGATGAGGCAGAAGTTGCCGAGGCCATTTTTTTCCCATGAGATTGAACACGAGGATGAACACGAGGTTGATTTTAATCACCCTCCTATTTTTGATGTGTATGAAGATGAAGAAGATTATAAGGGGTTAGAGGAGGAAGAAGAGGAGAAAAAAGAAGAGGAAAATCCCTTTAGTGGATCCGGGAGAGGAGGTAGAGATCCTAGATATGATAAGGAAGTAGAGGATCTTGATGAAGAAGAGTATGTAAATGAACCTTTGGAGGATCCTGTCTATGATAAGGAGGTTGAGGATTGTTTGTCCTTGACACAGTCAACGACCTTAGGGTTCTGTCAGCCAATGACCTTGGCAGAATCTGAGCCTCAGCTCGGGAATTTGAACATCATGTCATCTTTAGGTGCTACAAGGATGAGAATGGAGGATGAAGCTTCTAGTGGCTTCAATGTTGAGTTGGTTTATTTCCAACCGAGGTCGCTTCTATGGGTGAATTTGGAGGTGACAAGAAGAGCAAAACGAAAGAGGTGGAAGCGAAGGAGGTCGAAGTATGAGGAATGGAGTATCAAGCCCCCAACAAACTCAATGGAGGAGCTCATTGTTTTTATTGATGATGATGATTTTCCAGCCTTGATCTTTTTCAAGTTAATTGGTATCCAATATTTTGGTCAAGGTCAGAAGCAAAGGGAGGACAACTTTTATTTAAGCTATGTTAACAATGGTAGTGATTATCCCTTGACCATTGATGAAGGAAGTCGTGCTACTGTTACATACCCTTTTGTTCAAATTGTCAACTGTTCTATTTTGAGGCCCTCCAGACAGTCAAGCATTGTTATGCACATTCCTTACCAACCTTGGTTCGTCATTAATCCTACTATCACCCCTCCACTCAAGTCACCACTGTCCTTAACCCACAAAACAGCCCCAAAAGCCCCACAAAAACCCCTCATACAAAATAACTTCCTATTCAACAAGGGGAGTTCCAAAACCTACTTTCCATATCCCATTATCTCCACATTACTAACCTCCACAAAAGAGCCAACCCTCATAACCCACGAACCTAGGTTTCCATCTTTGAACCTATGGTTTCTGAAGATCCTTAACAGGGTTGAGGACCTTATCCTGACTGATGATTCGTTGGTCCTCACAAGGACAGATAAACATTCTCATGATCTACCGCCAAGCCTTACCTTACAAAGGATGTTACAAAAGCCTTTTGACCCTGGTATCATTTTCCCCATGCAACCCATCCTCTCAATAAACCCCAATGAGGCCTTCAAGATCTTGAAGTTGATATTTGTGTTTTATGCTGAATGGATGGATAGCACATCAATACAATGTCTAGGACATCTTGCTAGTACCATGGTTGGAGATGAGGGAAGGGCATATGGGAGAAGGAGTGATTCTACCAAGTTTTTGCTAAGGTTAGAGGACTCATTTGAGGTTCTTGAAGTGATCAAGAATGAAGTTGTCCCTTTTGACGACGGTTCAATGTCCTTGAGGCCATACTATTCTTGGTGTATATCTTTGAGGCCATATTATTCTGTGGTAGAGGACTTTCCAAGTTTGAGGACAAACTTTTCTCAACTTGGGGGGAATGATGGAGATCAGTCCTCGCAACCTCATTTGGTGTCAGCATACTTTGAGGCCATCCATGAATCCCAGATGAGCCTTGACAATAATGAAGGTCATTCACCCTATGTGCGGCCATCTTTACTGTTTCAATACTTCAGAGTTGAGGCCTCACTCACATTTGGTCCCTTGGAGGTTGTTCGTAATGTTCAAGCTTACATGGTCCAAAGGTCAACTAGGTTCCACAGAACTATTTCAATCTGGGCATGCATTGAGGACGTTTATTTGGAGCCGGTTGTTCTTATTAAGGACGTTTATCTGGATCCGGTTGCTCTTTTCAACTTGGTTTGTGATTCTCTTCTCTTTAGATGTCAAGGAAGTTTATTATTAAGCTTTCCTAAATGCCAATGGTTGATCCATTTGGAGGTCATCAACCTTCTATGCAATCTGAATATGCGCATGAAGACCTCCATCTTGAAACTGCTGAGAATTTGGACGTCCAAGGACGTTCCCTACTGGAGAAAGACTATTTGCACCTTTTTTACTTCACTTCCTGAGTTGTTGAGGTCTTTCCAATTCGGTGAGGTGTTTGTCATTGAGGTCTTCTATGAAGACATCACTTTCGAGCTGTTGAGGTCCTTCCAGCTCGTGAGGTGATTATCCAGCCTTGCCCACGTGAAGAAAGATGCTCCAACAAGAAAGCGCCATGTGTGATGTTTCTAGTGCCTTCCAATTGTTCTAGAAGCTTCATGAAGATGCCATGTGTGACGCTTTTATTAGTCCTCATTACTATTGTTCTAGAAGCTTCATAAGTTAGTTACATATTGGCTTATTCTGATGTAATTAGCTAATTAAGCAAGATTAGAACGTTTTCTTTTTGCTCAAGAAACTCCTAATTAGATATCTCAACTGGGTTTATATATACCCACTGTGAGGTCATTGTAAGGAAGAACTTGATATATGAATTTGATGAAATAGAAGAGCCTTCGAGCCTCTTGTTTGTGAGTGACGTTAAACTCTCAATTTTTGTTAATTCTACTACAGTATCAAGGATTTAGCAATCCTTGTGGTGGGTGTAGAGCTTGGTGACTTCAATGGTGGTGTGCCTATACCCATTGAGGTAATCGAGTCCATTGTCCTTGTGTTCTAGCTGTGGTGTGCCTGTATCAGCTTGAGCTCAAGTCTATCTTTCCTTTTCTGTTTTCCCATCCCTCATTATCCATTTTAATCCATTTAATGTTATTTGGTGCGTGGTGAACCAGGTTCTATCTTGGAGGAGGACCAGGAGGTTATTCGTATTGTTCTTGCTCATCCGATCATATTTCACACCTCACCCATTTCATCCATCTGGTCCTTGTTGGTTGTAACCTGTTTTGGAGCTATTTCCATTCGGTTATATATTGTGAGATCTCGGATTTCGAGAATCTCAGTGTTGTGTGTGTCTGATTGGTGTCTGTGAGGTCATCACTCTGATCTTAGCGACCTTGCATACATCAAGGAAAGTCCCCCTAATCAAGTCTCTTCTTCTCTCCATGTTTTTCCTAGCTTCTAAGAAATGTTGAATAGAGTTATTCACAGGATCAACCACAGTTACCGAAATCCAACCGTGTTGAATCGCAAGATTCCCAACTATCTGAGTCGTTGAGCATTCCCAAAAGAGGTGCTCGACACTTTCTACATCATCTAGACATAGAGGACAAACTAGATAAAAATAACCCAACTAGCTTAAAACCTAAATAAAAATAGGAAATTTTCATATTTTACACTCTAATTTTTGTCTATTTCAAGTTGTTAGTCATTTTAGATATTATTTCAAGTGGTAAGTTTTTGTTTTTTTTAAAAAAAAACTATTCAATTCTATGAGTTCCATGTACTGTTGTTAGCTCAATGCCTCACAAAACTAATCGAAACCTTAATATTCAGCAAGTTTGCAACTTCAACAAAACTTGAAATAGTTTTGTGGGGCAGTTTTGTGAGGTAACGAGTTAGCGATAGTACATGGAGCTCACACGATGGAATAAGTTTGAAATAAGTCTACTAGTTAAAAATATTTTTTTTTAAGTAGTTGACAATTTGAAATAAGGAAAAGTTGGAGATATATGAAAAGTGGTTGGAAATTTGAAATAAGCAAAAGTTGGAGACATATGAAATTTCCCTTAAGAGTAAAACAATTTTGTTAACGTTAAAATTTAGATTAAATTGCTAATATCACTTAAATATTGTTTTAAACCGATCGATTCTATAAACAATTTAAATGTGAAATTTGGATTGAAATTTTAAAAGAAAAACTAGAAACGTTAAGACATGCCAACTTGTCAAGTTTAAACCAATGACTCTAAGCCCATAACTTAAGGCGGAACTTTATCAAACAGAGTCGATCCCAAACGAGCAGCTCAGACTCGACTCGAACACCCAGCCTCCTAGCTAGGACTATATGTCACCTGAATCACCAATTCTTATATGGGGTAGTTTTGAATATCTACTTAGGTTACTCAAGATGTTAAATTTTAAGGAAAATTCATTAATGTTTATTATAAAATTGATTGTAAAATTTTCAATATTATTACAAAATATATTTATATTCTTTAAATTTTATCTTTTTTTCTACAAAAATTGACTTTCAAAATTTACATAGTTTAATAAATACGGTGAAGCTAAGTCGGTATTTCATGATATACAGTATAATATACGCTAACCTCCCAAATAAATGATATTTTTTTAATAAAAAAAAGAGCTTATACGTGTTCATACTTCAAAAACAGAACAACAAATAAATAAATGAATAAACATTGCTTGAATTTCGAAAAGATTTAGTCTAATTGAAGTTTTGATTCCCTTTCCAAATTCCAATCCTATCTCTAGAAGGATTCTTACTAGCCAGTCTCCTATAAAACGCCCATAAAAGTTGCTTAAACCCTGCATTACAAAATCGTAAAAACCCGCCCTTCCCAGTTGCCAAGGGGCTCTCTGACCTGATCTAATGCTTAGTACTTGAACTTCAATGGCTTCCATCAATGTCCACCCGTTTGCTTCGCTCTATACCCATGACAATCACCTCTTTTTCTCATCTCAATACCCATCAACGCCCCAGAGTATTCTCCTACAACGTAAAACCCCTCTAAAACCCTTCCCTGCATTCACTTTCAAATCCCAACCCCAGAAAACTGAATTCAAATTTCTCGCCCAAAACCCCGTCCATGATAAATCCGACCCAGATGACAGATTTTCCGATGAAGATCATCTCAGAGAAGAATGCGGCATCGTCGGAATTTCGACCGACCCTGAATCCTCCAACCTCTGCTATCTCTGTCTTCACGCTCTTCAGCACAGAGGTCAAGAAGCCGCCGGCATTGTCTCCGTCGGAAATTCCGGTGAGTTTCAATCCGTCTTAGCCCTCGGCCTCGTGTCCGAAGTTTTCAACGAAGAAAAACTCCAACAATTGAAAGGAAGTTCTGCAATTGGGCATGTTCGATACTCAACTTCCGGATCCTCTTCTACTGTAAAAAACGTCCAGCCTTTTGTTTCCAGGACTAAATTCGGACCTGTCGCGGTCGCCCACAATGGAAATTTCGTTAATTACAAATCCCTGAGAAAAACCCTGGAAGAAAAAGGTGCGATTTTTAGTGCAACCTCGGATACAGAGGTTGTCCTGCATCTGATCGGAAAATCCAAGGCGAAGACTCTGTTATTGGCTGTGATTGATGCCTGTGAGAAACTCAAAGGGGCGTATTCAATGGTGATCTTAACTGAGGATAAGCTGATAGCCGTTCGAGACCCGTTTGGGTTCCGGCCATTGGTGATGGGTCGAAGGAGAAACGGGGCGGTCGTTTTCGCTTCAGAATCATGCGCGTTGGATCTCATTGAAGCGAAATTCGAACGAGATGTTTTGCCGGGAGAAGTGGTGGTTGTTGAGAATGTTGATGGAGATAATAAGATTATGTCTTTGTGTCTGTTGGATCATCATCCTGAGCCAAAACAATGCGTATTTGAGCAAATATACTTTTCGCGGCCAAATTCGATGGTGTTTGGGCGGTCCGTGTATGAATTCCGGCACTCCATCGGAGAAATGCTGGGGGTCGAGTCTCCGGTTGAGTGTGATGTGGTGATTCCGGTGCCCGATTCAGGGGTGGTGGCTGCACTTGGTTATGCAGCCAAGACTGGGGTGCCTTTCCAACAGGGGCTCATAAGGTCACACTACGTGGGGAGGACCTTCATTGAGAAATCACAGGCATGTTTTCTATTTAAATGTTTTACTCTATACTTATGAGCATCTATTAGTCATATTACTTCTGTTGACGCTTGAAACTTTGAATCCTAATTCCTAAACTCTACTTCAATGACTGTATTTGTGTCTTTATCGTATTTTTGGATGTCTATAATGTTTTACTCTATACTTAATGTTTTCTATTTAAATGTTTACTCTCTACTTATGAGCATCTATTACTCATATTCCGTTGAAGCTTGAAACTTTGAATCCTGAATTCTTTCTACCGTAGTGACTGTATTTGTGTCTTATTGTTTTTATAGATGTCTAGTCTGGGGACATTGCATTAATACTCCCCCTTTACGTATTAATTATCATAATTTTGAGTTTCACGATCTCCAATGTCACATTTTGATTGACAATTTCTTACATATGTTATTAACAATTACAAGATTATATTTTTACAATAATATTTTTCATTATGAATTTTTTTTATAATAATTGTATGTAGTAACTCATTGTATATATTGAGAAATGAATACTAGGAAAAGATGACATTCTAGAGCATATTTTCCCGTAATTAGATATGGTGGGCCAAGAATTGGGTCAGATAGAGCCGGCCTATGAGCTGTGTGGATCTAGTTGGATCACAATCGGCCCACTAAAAACAAGGGTAGCCCATGAGCAACCCCATATTTAAATTGGACTATACTTATTAGAAAAAAATTAGTTATAATAACTACTATTTCAAGTCAATTATTATAATTATTAGGATTTTAGAATAGTAATATACAGACTTTGGGGGCATTAGATTGTAATAAATCAATCTTTAACAGTAATTAAAGGAGCGGTGAACTGGTCTTCGTGCTGATAACATGCGTCACCCTTTAGTCACTGTGTTGGGGCCAATTTGTTTACCGAGTCTTTAACTTCTTGATGGCTTAGCAGGACAAAAGAGAGCTGGGAGTGAAGTTGAAGCTGTTACCAGTGAAGGAAGTCCTGAGAGGAAAGAGGGTGGTGGTGGTGGACGATTCACTCGTGAGGGGAACCACATCATCTAAGATTGTGAGGATGATTAGGGAAGCTGGGGCTACCGAGGTCCACATGAGGATAGCTAGTCCTCCGGTCATCGGATCGTGTTATTTTGGTGTGGATACTCCCACTGCACAGGAGTTGATATCCAACAACATGAATCTGCAAGGGATTACTAACTTCATTGGGGCTGATTCTCTTGCATTTTTATCCTTTGATGGCTTGCAAAAGATTGCTGGTAGTACTGCCTCTAGTTATTGTTATGGATGTTTCACTGCTAAGTACCCTATTGACCCAAATCAGCAGCAGCTTTAGCTCATTTTTGCTACCCTTTTTGGATTTATGTTTGGGTATTGGGGAGTGTTGTAAGCTATTGATTAGTAACATTGGATATTGATTAGTAGCATTGGAGCTTTGTAAGTTGCTGATTAGTAACATTGGATGTGGAATATACAAATTGAAAATTATGTTTATACAAACCTCCTTAAGGTGTTGCAAACTATTTTGTGAGATTATGTCACTTGTGATGTTTTCAACTTCAAATAGCATAACACAAGTTCCTCTAGGCCCGCGAACCCATGCTTTACATATTTTCACTAGTTTTTGGTACTATACAGAACAATCAGAATTCAACTTAAACCACCAATTAGGTCTTAATCTAATGATTAAGAAGAAAAATTCTAAGGTAGTCAACTTTTTTTTTGACTACGGTAGTTGATCAATATCAACCGTTGATTTATTAAGAATTAATCTGAACCATTGAAATCTTTTAAACTTTTTTTTTATCACCAAAATCTTCTAAAGATTTCTCAAATATTCTTTCCAATTTTATTAAATATATTTTCCATCAAATTATAATTAAGGAACTTTTCATCAATTAATCTGGACCATTGTCTCGCAATTGATCACACCATTGATGGCCGCTGAGATTCCCATCACCACCGCTGTTCACCGCCATCATAAAAATGGTGAGGCACATAATCAAACTGGAGGGTGTACATAATCAAACTGGAGGGTGTGTTGGACTGATCTATCAATCTTATCAATGTTGTTGTTGTGATGATGAATTTTATAATTCTGATGATCGCAAGGAGATGGAGGATCAAAGGAATAGGAGAGGCAGTGATGGAGGACAGAGGGAGGCTCGATCTGTTCATGGCGATGAAACCGACATGCAGAGGGAAATATGTAATGTTTAGTACTCCCTCCAGGCCATATTAATTGACACATTTTAAAATTTTTCATACACTCATGTTTAACTAAAAAAACTACCTTCATAATTAAATGACATTATTTTCCAAGGTGTTTTTTCGAATACATAGTTGTGGGTAGTGTGAGAATGTGAGTAGGGGTAGTTATTATTGATTGTAAAAGTAAAAAGTTAACATACTCTCTCCGTTTATTTTTATTTGTCTTTCACGCTTTTTGATGTGCGTTTTAATCAATAATTTCACACATAATATTTTTATAAAGATCTATGATATTATACTTTTCTGATAGTATTTTTTATAACGAATCTAACAACATCAATTTTGTATGATGAATCATTGTACAAATTAAGATATTAACAGTCAAAGTTTTTATCACAACTACCAAGGTGACAATTAAAAAAACGGAGGGAGTAATTATTAAAGTTAAAATAATCAAATTAGATATTGGAAAATAGAAAGTGACAATTATTTTGGAAAAAAAAAGTTAGTTTAAGTGTCAATTAATATGGAACGGATGGAGTACTATATTGATGCTTTGAATATCTGTGTTCATGTGATTTCGAATACTCATATACCTATTATTATTGTTGTAATATGGAGAGCTCCATATACAGATATGAGCACCTTGCGATTGATGTTGAAAATTTACATCAATAGGTTGATGTAATAGGTGGAATTACATTACATGTTTACCAACAAATGATAGACAAACCAGGACCTATTAATTTTTATAACATGTAAAAGTATTTAAAAATCCAAAGAGCATCTACTATATATATATATATATATTGGTCAAACAAATGTTGAGTGTACTATATAAAGGTTGAAGCACGCTTAAGCGTTATCGTTCCATTATCAATCAGCATATTAACTGTCTATTTTTTTAATAAAAAATGTAAATTTGTTTTATCATCTTTTGCATGTAACTCCCCCCATCCACAAATAATTGTCTTCCACGTTTTACAACATTTATTTTTATTCAATAATTTCTCACATAATATTTAATTAAAAATCGTAGGAAAATTGGATTCTAATAGTCTCTATTTTCAGTTTTTGTATGCAAATGGTCCCTATTTTTCTTTTTCTTTTTTTGTTTTTGCATTTTAGTGGTCCTAAAATCCAATAAATGTATTCTGGTGGTACCGAATCTACCTCCACTTTTTTTTTTCCGTCCTCATATTATTTTTATTTGTTTCATTTTGTCCCTTAAAGCTTATAAAGTGTAGTTACTAAAAGAATATTTATAAATTAGCTTTTTGAGAATCCAAGGCATTATTATGATTTTTTTAAGGAATAAAAGTAAAAAAAATGGAAAAAATTGAGACAAATGTAGTAAATTCATTAAAAATCGTGAGAAAGTGTTGTGATAAGTGTTCAATTACATGCAAGTCAAAAACTATGATATTTAAGACATACAATGGGTGATGTCCCACTAGAATACCAAAACAAAGTAGGGATTATTGACATACAAAAACTGAAAGTAGGGATTATGAGAATCCAATTTTCCAATATTTAATTCTATATTTTCATAATAGTATTTTTTTCTAATGCGAATCTAATGATATCAATTTTGCACGATGAATCATTGTATGTATCAAAAAATTAATGGTCAAAGTTATCGGCACAAAAAAGGGACGACAAATAAAAAGAATCGGATGGAGTATATATGATGTATATTTCTTTCAATTAATTTTAGGAGTTTATGTAGTAATGTGTCAGGAACACTAAAAAATATTGAATTGGTACTACACATTTTTGTTATTGTTGCATAGAACTTAAAGTTTTTTTTAATGTATTTACTTATCAAGTGACTCTATATATTTTTGTACTTGGGTGTCAATATTGAATTGGCACTACACATTTCATGCAGAACGAAACGCAAAATGTTTTGTAACAAAACTTAAGTGTGTGTGTATGTGTGTGTGTGTGTCTATATATATATATATATATATATATATATATATATATATATCAACGAAAAGTATTTGAAAATTGTTCTTTTTTAACTTTTATTGATAGAGTTTTGTAAAGGATAACAATTAAAATAAATGAGTCTAGTAGATTATTTAATTTGTCATTCACATTAAATATGAAAACATACACTCCTGTATAATAACAAAACAAATAATAATTTATGTCCATATATAATAACGTGTTTTATCATAAATTAATTAATTCAATATAAAGATATTTATATTAGACATAAGATAAGTTTTGAAAAGCATAAATATCAAAATAAATGAGCTTGGTAGATATTTAATTTGCCATTCATATTAAATATAAAAACATATTATAACGAAATAAATAATAATTTATATACATATATGATAATGTGCTTTATCATAAATTAATTAAATCAATATGAAAATATTTATATTGCACATAATATCAATTAAAATTTATAATATTGGAATCAAAAAACAACTGTAACATCTCGAACTCGCGACCTAGGACTTTACAAGCTTCCTAGACAACCAATTGACAAGTAGCTGCTTTCCAATTCAGTGATAACAGTGCGAACATAATACAACTTGATATTACTAATGACAAGCAGATAATAATTGATAAGATTACAAGAGATATTTACTGAAATTAGAATATTTGTTACTAAATTACGTAATAAAATAATATTAATTTAATAATGATAATAAAATAAAGTCATTTATGATCAATGGTTAAGATTATTCTATTTATGATTAATGGCTAATATTCATTTTAACTACGGTAGTCGAAAAAAAAGTTTGACTACCATAGACCTTCCCGATTAAGAATGAGGTTTTGGGTACTTAGGTTTCAAGTTTGATTTCCCCCTCCCCCATTGCATTGTAATGCCCTTTATGACTCCAACAGTCCCCCAAAAAAACACCATTTAAACCATTGATTTACATGAAGGAAAAGCACATATGCGAGTAAAGTTGCACAAAATCTTTGACAATGATATGGGTTGCAAAAATGATAACATGACAGAAGCACACACATGCTAGTAAAGACAGCACACAATCAGGACTGCTCACATGTCACCCCTTCCAAGTGCAGATGCCAGCTTGTTCTGTAGGAGGAATCACACGATCACTGAACGAAAATCCACAGGAATTATCAATGCAGAGCGAGGATGAGGGAACCAGAGAGTAAGCTGACAACACTCAGGACTCCTCATTCATTTCTATTGCTGCATCATCTTCATATTCCGTTAGAATTTGCACAACTGACTCCATTGTTGGACGCTTATTCCTGTCGTCCTCCACACAAGCAAGTCCAACCTTGATCAACGTAGCCGCTTCAACTCTATCAAATTCGCCTTCCAGTCTCGGGTCCACCAACTCGTCGACCCAGGAGGCGTCTCCACTCTGCAGGACCATCATCCCTTTGGCCGACTTGACGGTCCTCATGAGCTCGGTCATGCCTTCCTCTAAGGGATAATCTTGGTCCACCACCCAATTAGAGAGCCGGACACCCCTTACTAGCTCCAGGAGGGTGACTCCATAGCTGTAAACGTCGACCTTAGCAGAAAGAGGGAGGTTCAGAGCCCACTCCGGTGCCATGTACCCTTTTGTCCCTCTGATTCTTGTCAGTTCGTCAGCTCCTCCTGGGCCTGCTCTCTGACACAGCTTTGCGAGTCCGAAGTCTGAAATCTTTGGCTCAAAGTCTTTGTCCAGGAGGATGTTTTCGGGCTTCACGTCGCAGTGGATGACCCATTCTAGGCATTCGTGGTGAAGGTAAGCCAACCCCTTTGCTGTGCCTACTGCAACTTTGAACCGCTCCTTCCACCCCAGAAAGTTGACATTTCCTGCGAACAGATGTTTGTCCAATGATCCACTCTCGACAAACTCGTAGACCAAGAGCCGGTGCTTCCCTTCTGAGCAAAACCCCCACATCCGTGCTAGGTTCATGTGGTTGATCCGAGCGATTGTGCTGACTTCTGCCCAGAATTCGTCTTCTCCTCTGACATTGTCCCCGAGTTTCTTCACAGCCACCAGCCTCTCATCAGACAGGACCCCCTTGTAAACTGCTCCAAATCCGCCTTTTCCTACAATTTCTCTGAATTTGTTTGTTGCTTTCTTGAGCTCGCTGTAGCTGAAGCTCCTAAACTGACTTGAAACAGCCCGGTACCCATCTTCCATGGAGGTCGACATCCCATGCTTCCTGAAAAGAAACCGCCAGCTCGCGATTGCCAGTGTCACCTCAATTGCACCAATTACTGAGGCAAATGAGTACAGATAAACCCACTTGAACTTCTGATTGGAGAGGTCATATGTTGTGGGCAATACCACAATCTTCGCCTCCCCACTGCTGTTGCATTGAGGATTTGATGCATTGAGCATTGGGTGGTTGGATGTTTGTGCCCGTGTAGGAATTCTAAGATAGATGGAGCCTATGAAACCCAGAGTCCTGAATCCATTGAAAAGGGAACTTTTAGTGAAACATAAACCTTGGCCATCATATCTATAGCTAAATGCTTGACAGCGGCAATCTGCCAAGCAGATTTGCTTGCAGGCTTCTAAAGAAGCCGTTCGAGAGAAGTTGAGATCGAAGCCATAGTAATCAACATGGGGAAGTTTGACAAACTGAGAGTCATCACAACTCTTCTTAAAGCTCTTTTTACAGCCCTTGCTCCAATCAGTTGAATCAACAGGCTCGTAGTAAGGTGGACATGAGCATCCTGGCTGAGGAGTGTAAATACAAATCCCGTTCTTCCCACAGAGGCCATGGACATCACAGAGTTTGCCAATGGCTTCCCAAGTTACAACCCACAAAGCAGATGACTTGTTCAAGCTGTACAGCCTCAGGTTCCCATCAGAATCGATTGTTAAGCGTCGTTGTATCCCCAGACCCACATCTGAGGCATTGAATTGAGTTTGATCACTAGAGACGAAAATACCCTTTTCATCCAAAACTGCGATACGAGTGCTATTATAATTCGTCCTTCCATTATCGAACACGCCCAAATCCACATTGGGCCAGTAAATGCTGGTAATCTCAGGACCATTGTAGATCATTCTGAGCACATTATCACTATCGAAAAACAAACTGAAATACCCAGAACTGAACATATGATGCCCGACACTGGAAACCAGCCTGGTGTTTTTGGTAAGTAGCTGGCCAGGAAGCAAAGTATCAGTAGGAAAATCAAAGCTTTGCCATAGGATTTTACCATGAGGGTCTTTTAAGACAAGGTTGCCCGAGTTGAGAAGCTCAGCTCGATGGACATTTTGGGAGGAAGTATTGGTCTGCCAAATGACAGAAGCATCAAGGTCAGTCAAGACAAAGGCTCCGTCCTTCCTAAGAGAAATGGTGGAGCCACGACCATTGACAGGAGAGTCGCGGTTGGCGGTCCAAGCGAGGGTATTGTCCTTGGAGTTAGTGAACCAAATGGCGAACCAGTAGGCATTGGTGTCGGCTCCTGTGGTGTAGAAGCCGCAACTGAAGGTGTTGTCGGGGGATGTGATAAGGGGTGACACCAAAGAAGAAGAAGAAGAAGAAGAAGAAGAAGAAGAAGAAGAAGAAGCATGTTCAACAGAGAAAGAAGAACCTCTGAAGAGGGAAGAAGAAGAAGAAAGTGAGTTTGTGGGGAAGGAGAAGAGGAAAAGTAGGAGGAACAAAGGTATGCTTTTGCTGATCATCAGTGCCATAGGTATGTATGGCTGTGTGAGGGGTGGCTGTAGGATTTTGCATCAAATATGGTATGGTTTATAAGCAGGGAGACGAGTCTATCATAGGTACGTTTGACTTTGTGAGAAATACTCAAGATTGTTAATTTGTGAGAAATATACAAGATTAGCAGGGGAAGAAAATTAATCAAAGTCATATTTTTATGGAAAATGATATGACTCGTGGCTTGTCATATCATTAAAATTATATTATTATATATTAAGATGAAGTTAAATGATATGATTGGATTCTATAACTATAATATTACATATAAAATACATAATGTTATATTTTTATCCATTATTTTTTATATTTTAAAAAAACCGCTTAAAATAAGTTTAACGGAAGGGGTTGATTCGATTAAGGTATCATTTGTGTTCATTGATGCAACCTACACATACCAAGGTTCTTATAATTGATTAATTACTATTTACTATTAAAAAAGTAGTGTCAAAAATCATAAGAAATATCAACCTAATAAAGGGTAAGACATAAAAAGAATGTCTTGCAACAAAACTCATACCATAACCTTATTTTTATTCTCATTTCGTGTAAGCAACTACCAAGTCTGCCAGGATTGACCATGGCAGAATGTCAACGGGTGCAAATTTGCAAAATACTCCTTCAATTGTCCTTTTAAGGTTACGGACAATAAGGAAACACAATCTAATAAACAAATTAGTTATTACCCTCTATTTAATACTCCTTTTGTCCCACTTATATATTGGTTTTCTTCAACACTGGTGCAGTGTTTATCGATCTAAACAAGTTAAAACTATAAATGGATAAATATCAGTGTCATAAAAAAAAAAATAGTAAAAAGTCGACTGAAAGAGGATGGCTTTTTCATTCCAACCGGGTACCTAATTGCCAATCCATGATTCAACATTCACTTTCAAATAAATCAAAATTTCAATATCCAATAACTAGATCTAGTACTATATCCATAAAATTTAACAGAATATCTAATTATTCTCTCTATATAATTAAGGTCCTATTCTTTGGATGAGTTATTTTTAAATTAGGATAGTTAGGTTTGGATAAGTTATGATAAGTTATAATATTTTTTTGGGGAATTGTATTTTTAGAATGGATTTTTTTTAGGAAATTGTATAGGTTGGAATAAGTTAGGAAAGTTAGAACCAACCAGAAAAAAGAACAAGGCCTAAGTATTACAATTTATTAGGTGCTCCCGGAGGTATAGCATGAGCAACAATAGTTCATTAGCTTGTTGTTTTGCTCACTCATAAAATTAAGATTATTAATTATCAAGTATATACTCTTAGTAAACTCCAAGAGACAGCAATTATTCATTAATTTGTTCTATTTTGTTCAAGTATGAAATTAAGATTACTCGTTGTAAAATACATTCTCTGTACATACGTAAATATTATACTGAGCATATGTTATAGCATAGCCACCATCGACTTCAATGGTTCAATTATTGTTCTTATTGAGTATTGTATTTTTGGAATAACATATAAATCAATAATTCCATATTATCAAAAAAAATTGTACCATACAAGCAGGTTATACATGGCACTATAATATAATATGAGAAGGGCGATGGTGAGCCCGGGTGCACGTTGCTCGGTGAGCCCGGCGCCCACCATCGTTTATATTTTTTTCTTATTTTTTTATTTATTTCTTTTTTGTGTAATATTATATTTTTATGCTTTTTACAATATTTATAATCTACAAGGCCAATACTCATAAGTCTTAACTACTAATTATTATGCTCATAAATTATAACTATTATGCTCATAACTTACAAGGTCAATGCTCATAGGTCTCTACACCAATGCTCATAATGTACAACTACTATGCTCATAACTTATAACTATTATGCTTATAAACCTCTACACCAATGCTCATAATGTATAAGTACTATGCTCATAACTTATAACTATTATGCTCATAAGTCTCTATACCAATGCTCATACTATACAACTACTATGCTCATAACTTATAATTATTATGCTCATTACATAAAACTATAATGTTCATTAAGCTGAACTACAATGATCATTACCTATTACTACAATGCTCATTACCTATAACTACAATGCTCTTTACATAAAACCATAATGCTCATCAAGCAGAACTACAATGCTCATAACCTATAACGACAATGCTCATTACATTAAACCATAATACTCATCAAAGCAAAACTACAATGCTCATAACCTATAACGACAAATCTCATTACATGAAACCATAATGCTCATCAAGCTGAACTACAATGCTCATTACCTATTACTACAATACTCATTACCTATAACTACAATGCTCATTACATAAAACCATAATGCTCATTACCTAATACTACAATGTTCATTACCTACAGCTACAATACTCATAACTTAAAACCATAATGCTCATCAAGCAGCTGAACTATTTATAATGCTCATAACCTATAACTACAATGCTCATTACTTAAAACCATAATGCTCATCAAGTAGAACTGTAATGCTCATAACCTATAACAACAATGCTCATTACAAAATATATTGAAGTATTATATTAAAAGAAAAGCCTTATTATATTTATTTTAGAAAAATTAAAAATTGCACAAAAAAATTAAAAATATAATAGGAAAAAATGCTCATAAATATATCTACAATGCTCATAATTTTTAACCATCATTTGAACTCAACTTCAGTGTACATAAACCCCATAAAAAATGTTTATAAAAATATATTACAATACTTGTAAAAACTTTATAACATCAGAACATGCTAATAATAAACAATAGAAAATTTAAAAAGTTTGGTTCTATAACAATGTTCATAAATTAAAATTCATATCAAATATTGAAAATAATTAATATTAAATACCAATTGTAAATAAAAATACTACAAAGAAAATAAAAAAGAATACCATAAAAACTATAAAAAAAATTAAAATAATAATAATAAATAAATAAAGAATAAGTATATTGAACTAGAAATTCAAAATAAACACCAAATAAATATATTTAAAAACAAAAAAAGAAAAAAAAAAGAAAGAAAAAAGATGTGACTGGGCACACAAAGCATTGTGCACCCAGGATCACAATCGTATTTGTAATATAATATATGTATTGGTGTATTCAACTTCAATGATTCCATTTACATCTTCCATATCAAGTTCTCATCTTGCCCGGTGCCTATTGCCTATTTGACTTTAAATAAATGACTTATTTTATTAATCAATGATTGCATCTCTCCATTCGAATGCATTTTATTTTTCTTTCGTCAGTTGTTGCAGCTATGGTGAACAGGATCCCCAGAGAAACGTTTCCATGCCGCCATACCGGGTGGCAATGAATATGAATAAGATTTCAGAGTCTCATTTGAGTTATGGTGAAAGTTAGTGGTAGGATGAATAGGTTAACAGAGAATGTGAAAAGTAGAGGAGAAAAATGAGGAGAGAGAAGAGAAAAGAGAAAACATATATTGGTAATAATTATGGTGTGGTGTGGTGAAGTGAAGTGTGGGGTAAAATTAAAAAGTGTGGTGCAGTGTGGTGCCGCACCGCATAAAAGAGCAGCCCCTTAAATGGCACATTGCCAAATGCCACCTCTTTATATGAATACAATTAGTCCCTCATTCTGAGCGAAGATTTTGCTTCACTAATCACTGATGACAGCAAAACCAGCACGGTAAGCTCAACGAACACAAAAGAAGATATTACTCGAGCCCTTGATGAATAAAACATCATAAACTTGAACACCATTTATTCTATAACCAATTAGTCATTGTGTATGTAAATGAAGAAAAGAAATTAGATAAAAACAACATACAGACAGGCTGAAAATCTCAGCTCCCATTGCATTCTTCAGTGGAACCCATTGAATGCCTGTCATAATTTGCTCACAGCTTGCAGGAGCATGATTTGATGTATGGCTTCACCCCCACAAAGCCTTGATGCATAAGCACTGATTAACCTTCCCATGCTAATTGCCTTGCATTAGCCATTCTCAGCGCTGTCATAAGCATTAGATTTATGCTTCGGAGCAAATGTGAAGCCGTCTGGAACCTTGCCGAGTAACATCTCAGAGATCCGGATCTACAGGAAGCCAAGGTGGCCAGGGAACACAAGATGTTAGCTATGAGTATCAAATGAAAAAGGTAACTGAAACACAGAGCCACTTTCCTCGTCTGGTTTCAAAAAAAAAGGGTAAAATAGAAAATAGAGCTACAAACCCAATCGGCTGCAGAATCAGAGGCCATCAATGTCTCAAGGTCATCGCGACCGTAGTAAGCAGGAGGGCGCCAGTTGAGTCGTTGGGGAATCACTTCTAGCAGACCAACAGGAATGTACCTACATGTATAGCTCAGCCATTCCAACAAGAAATGCCTTGTTGTCTCCACACCTGCATGAGAAATACACGCATTTAATAGCCAATAATAAATCATTCCAGAGCATTACACATCAATGCATAGCAAGCAATGGAGCATTACAAATCAGTGCTAATGTAGCTAATGTATGATTTAGATCCTGCACCTATGAACGACTTCCACGTTGTAACACAAAATGTGCAGCATGAGCCATGCGGCCAATGTGCATCTATGAGTACACCACCGTCTGCAAGACCATGATCATGTAAGACGAACTAAAAAACTTTCTACCAACCTTTTGAGTCAGAACCCCAGTGTTCAAGGCCAAAACGTACATAGTCTTTTAAAATATCCAGTCGTTCACCAGAACTGATGTCCCAATGCCGCTGTTCCTTGATTTCGGTAAATATCCATGGCTGCAATGGAAAGTGAATTGAAGGTTTTAGTTGTAATTTTTACAGAGGAAAATGAAAACAACAGTATAAATTATACCAATACCTTCATCAATGCTCCACGGGCTATCATACATGAAGACAGCTCGGGGCAATCAGACAAATGCTTGTTCCAGTCTAGATATGAAAAGACATCCCCATTCCCCAGAACTGGGAAAGTACTAGGAGCCTTCCTAACACAGCTGTAGATGTATTCCCAATCAGCAAGTTTGCTATACCTTTGCTGGCGTGATCGACCATGTATTGTGAGGGCAGAAGCTCCCCACTCATAAATATCACATATCATGGAGTCGATGCGATTCCTGGTTTCAATGTACCCAGTTCTCACCTAGCCATAGAAAAAAATTATAAAAAAATACAGTAAGATGCATCTGCCAGAAAAATCTATGAGCGGTAGAAAGCATGAGCAAGCGAATGCCAAAAAGACATCCACATGGACCCATACAGCAAAGTCCAAAATAGTTTGGATAAACCAAAATGCAACTTTGTCCCAAACAAATATACCAATATTTGACCAGAAACAAAACTGGAATCTCCTCCTAAATGCAATCTTTAGCTATAATTATCCTAGAAAGAGGCAGGAACAGGGAGGAAATGGAGCACCTTAACAGTTATAGGTTTCTCAGCAGACCCACATGCTGCTTGTATGACATTTTTCATCCGCAATGGCTTTGTAAGAAGAGCTGACCCACCACCTTTGTTCACAACTATATCAATTGGACAGCCCATATTTATGTCAATAAAGTCCACCGAGCATTCTTGGTCAATAAGCTCCACAGCACGTGCTACAGTATCAGGATAAGCACCACAAATTTGTACACCGAACACATCCTCAGACTTGTGTCGTCTCAGCAGAGCCCATTCGGAAGCTTGACCCTTTTCCATCAAGGGATAAAGAAATTACCATGAGAAATGCAAATAAAGCCAGCTGATAAGCAACCATTATATCAGCATGGCAAAACATAGATAAGAAAGTATCATGCACAGAAACCCGGGTTGTGATCACAAAAGGACCAAAAAAACCAACCTGCAGGAGATTTGTGCACATAGCCATTTCACCGCACGTCACATCTGCACCTAAAGCCTTGCAAACCCTTCGATAGGGAAGATTCCCAACAGTGGTTAGGGGTGCAAGGTAGAGCTTCCCCCTGAAATCTATGAGTTTCTTCTCACGTGGCAATAATTTCAAGCTAGCATCAGTTTCTGGAGGCAAATACTCGGTTGTGCTCTGTGGCTTATCTTCCACATCAACTTCCATGGAATCCTCCCCTGATAGATTTGTACCTGTCAAGCAGATTACCTGAGTTAAAATCCAAAATACCAGAAAAGGCGAAGAACATGCACCAAAATGGTAACTAACCATTTGTACCATCAACAGAACTAAGTTCTTCATCGCCATCACATTTTGATTTCTTCAAGGGTCTGTTTTCATCACCATTCCCTTCAGAAAGGACGGCAGACCCCTCCTGTTCATCCTTATCACAACCATTCACCTCCGAACACTTGGCACCATTGGAGATGATGGGATCCATGTCATCCTTCTCATCCGAATCTGTTACTTTTGTTTTGCCCTTCCCCTGTAAAGAAACAGAAGCTGGCGTGAGATAGCAAATCATGTGCACAAATCTAAGAAACTTGATCCCTCGCTAGAATTTCCAAATCTTGAATGACTGAATCTATGCTAAAAAAAGGAAGAAAACCGAAAGCCAATCTGCAAGATGCAAATAAAGGACTGAAAACATTGTTAAACAAAGAACATTGTTAGTGTGAAACTTTCGTGAAAGACAACAACCAACCAAGCAGAGACGAAGCCAGAGTATAGATTTAAAGGGGATCAAGGACTAGAAGCCAGAGTTTACATTTAAAGGAGAGCATGGACTAGATTTAGTGGCTCCAATAGACAATAATATTAAAAATCTTATCCATTCCACATATTTCATAGCATCATATACTTAACATTGGTATTTTACGCCAAAAGTCATCACCAAACGTGGCACGGTTATGCCCCCAAGTTGCTCCATTGCTGCAACCAAGGTGGTGACACTAGCTGGATCTTAGAGGCTAGATGTCAAGGAGGGAGAGAATACTAGTACCAATAGTTCCCATTGGCAGAATGGGATCCAAAACAGTACAAAGCCTTCATCAACTATGCTACTCCCACTCTTCAATTTCCCTGCTGTACCCATGCTGAAAACTCTCAACACTCTCAAACAAGAGTAAGACACTCAAGACTTCAAATTTCAAACTGCAATGAAAATCTGCAAAATTTCTTACCCATATCCTTGTCCACATTGTGTACACCCGCACCCGTGTCCAAGTAACACAGTTCATCAGTAATTATGATGGCTCAAGGATTATGTTTAGAAGCTGCTGATTGTAAACTTCTTTGGAAATAAAGCTATATAAACGACGAAAAATGGTCATTTAATGCCGCAACTTTGCCATCCAAGTTCAGCTTCATAAACTCAGGGAAAAACAAGCATAAGAAGAGCAGACATCCATTCATAAAAGCAAGCGCACACACACACACACACAAAAAAAAAGGGAGGGTAAAACCAAGCATAATGAACTGCAGGCATCAACCAAGAAACCAGAAAATTAACAACATGAAAACTTTTCAGGGTTTCAGTTCATACCACAAGCCCCAGTTGCTTCAAAGCAGCATTTGACTTAGGGAATTTCATGTTATTCTTCCAAAGAAGCTTTTGAACATCTTTCTTGAGCACATTCACTTCAGCGTCCTCCTGTGCATCTCCATTTTCTTTAGAGATTACATCTTTATGGGTACCAGAAAATCTGCAGGCAAGGCCATAAGGACATGGCTTTTCGGTAGAGCTGAAGGGGCATTCTCCTTCAATATCAGCTGGTTTCTGGGCAAAAAGGAAAAAGTGGTCATTAGCACCAAGCATCATTCAGTCCAGCACAATACATCAACAATATTACCACTTCTAGCTACCTGTGACTTGTAGGCTTCTACATCATGGCTAAAACGACATTTCTCACCATAACGGCAAGAACTGACATCTCCAGTCTTCGCAATCTCTGGGCAGAGATTCAAGGCAGACTTGCGTTCCTATTAAGATATGGAACCATTCATTGGTTAGGTAATAACAACTCATGAATCCCATAAGAACAACTATAAGCATTAGGAAATACGAATTTATGATATGAGAAATGACTAAACACAGTACAATATGCAACAATTGACTTGTTTGGCTTTCAGCTCCTACTCCAACAAGCTTACTGTGACGTCATAAGAAATATAAACTGACATTTGCAAGAGGTCCATGTTCCCGTATATCAAATTCATATTTTTGAGAATACTCTCCATAACTCAATCGCAACTCTAGTATTCCACTCATTTTCTTCAAGATTAAAACTTTGATGAAATTTGATTACTGTACCATTAACTCGAGTATTTCAATCAAAAAGCAATTCAAGCATAGCAATGCATAAAACCCACGGAATTCAGAAATCGCGTGTCTTCAAAGCTGGAATATTGGGAGAAAAGTAAGGTTACCTGAATACGCTCACGCTTAAGCTGGCGTTTGGACTTCTTCTTCTGCTTAACAATGGTCTTGGGAGCATCATTATTATCACCATCTGATTGAGAAACACCATCGGTTTTCTTCTCGGAGGACCTTACCGGCGGTGGCCGGAGGAAATCTCTCTTCACCGGAGCAATGGCCTTGGCCACCAGCTCCTCCGGTGAAGGATGAGCAACGCCGGGAGCCTCCGGCGGAGCAGTCGTGTTCTCATTGGTCGCCTCGGCAGCGAGTTCGGGTCCAGGGTCGGTCATGGCGGACCGAGTTGACTAGGTCAGGTGTCGATTTTTGCCGGGGGGGGGGGGGTTAATCCAAGTACTAGGGTTTTATTCTAACGTGAGGTAGTGCTGCAGGAAACATTGCGAAACCGTCTCCAGTCTCCACGATTCGTCTTTTGAGTCTTGTATTTTACGACACCGTTTTCCTGGATGATATTTCCCTGACTCCTGTGTGTTTCCCCCCCCCCCCCCCTTTCTGTGTATAATTTATGAATAAAAAAACAGTTTGGTAAATTTGGTAATGTTTAGTAATTTTTGGTAGTTTTTAGTAAATTTTGTCAGATTAATTTTATATATCAAAATTAATTTTTTTGTTTATTTAACTTGCGTAAATTTTGATAAATTTAAGTAAGAATTGATAAATTTGATTTACCCATGAATTTGACATACCCTTAATCAATCATTTCGCAAATTGTAATGGTACTCTAATGGTACCTTTCAAACGGGAGTTTTCGGATAAAAATGTCAGTAAACTATGTAAAATGGTAAAAATGTCACTCGAAAAAATATGTTATAAAATTATGATTAACTTATGTTTATTGTGACAAATTGTCATTTAACTGACTGAAAACATGTTGTATCCGACTTTAACATATATTAAAGAGGTTTTACGAATTTATGATTGAATTAACACCTAAACTTTCTAATTAATTACGCAACCCCTCTTTTTACTGTTTAAGTTCACATGCTCCCACCCATTATCTTCTTCCTCAAACATTCCCCATTTCTCCTGCTTCTAGGGTTGTTCATAGTCCAGTCCGGACCGAAAAATGGACTGGATCGAGAACTGGACCAAAAGGACCGAATATAGTTCGGTCCAGTCCTCGGTCCAAAAAATATGGAAGTTCAGTCTTCGGTCCAAGGACTGGACCGAACCAAAAGACCGAAGTTTGGACCGAGGACCGAATAAGAATACTCCCTAGGGTTTTTAATTTTAGTCAAGCTGAGTGACTTTTCTCCACCCTAACTCCCTAAGTGCCTCTTTCTGATGTTTTTCACTCTTTAATTTTCATTTTCAAAAACCAAAACCCACAATCTCCCTCTCTGGCTCTCTCGACTCTCACTAACTCACTGTCCTCTACGGCTCTACTCCTCTCACCGTCGCTCTCGAGTCTCGTCGGGAGCGTCTTTCTCTCTGTCGTCCTGAGCCCTCAGTCCAAGCCGGTCTAGTATGTTTTTCGGTCCGGATTGGAGAGTTAATATGTATGTTATGTAGCCCTACTTTGAAGAGGGAAAACGTTCGAATTAAGTATTAGTTTGTATGTTAAACTATTTGCACATGTTTAGTTCACACAAAAAATGATAGCAGACTGCCCCTTATTCGGTCCATTTCGGTCGGTCCAGTCCCAGACCGAACTTTTTTCGGTCAGTCCAGTCCCAGGCTGAAAAAAGTTCGGTCCAGTCCTCGGTCCAGCCCAATCCATAGTTCGGTCTTCGATCCAATTCGGCCCAGTCCAAATCGGTCTAGTCCAGGACCGATGAACAGCCCTACCTGCTTCATCTACCATTACCATACAACAACATTATGTTATTGAGAAATATTATGTTTATAATGTATACACATAGTTTATGAAAATAAGTTTATATTTGTTTATGAAAAGTTTCCAACAACATTATGTTCATAATTGTAACGCCTCAACCCCTCCTAAACTGTGGATATTACTGCTTCGAGGATCGATGACTGACTCCACAAATCACCACGAGTCTTTCCAAAGTGTTTCGCTCTCGCTCATACGCTGCTAGGAAAAATTTTCCAGAATATCACTCATCTTGAGACTACTCTCAACCAAGCACGCTTAATTGAACATTTCCCAACGGATGAGCTACCATAAAAGAAAGTGTACCTTGATGATATAAGTAGGTCATTTCAATCTCTTTAAGTCGTACTTAGCCATATATATGGGGTGTTACAATAATGTATACACATAGTTTCTACTATCTTAAAATCTTATATCGATGTTTAAAATTAAATTTTTTTTGTATGTTATTGAGAAAGATTTTTAAAAAAGGAATTTTGGATGCTAATATACTGAACTTTTGGGGTATTGGACAATAATGTATTGAACTTTGACCTTGGACAATAATGCACTGAACTTTGGGTGGTGTTGGACAATAATGCACTCGAGACAATTTCGACGGTGACGAAATTGGTGACAATCTTATGTGACAGACCGAGAAGACAAATATTTTTGCACCAATTCATATCCTTCACCCGCTACATGGGATTGTCACCAAGTTAGTCATTGTCAAAATCATACTGAGTGCATTATTGTTCAACACCTCCCAAAGTACAGTGTATTATCGTCCAAGGTCAAAGTTCAGTGCATTATTGTCCAATACCCCAAAAGTTCAGTATATTAGCATCCAAAAACCCTTTAAAAAAAGTATAGAGTTGTTTGCATTTATTTAAATTAACTAATAAAAAATTACTATTATTTATTAAATATGTAATTAAGACAATACTAAAAATAAATATTGATTTTAGTATCATTTACTATTATATTATCTAAATTAATTTTGAAGACAATTTGTACGAAACAAATAAAAAAATAATGATAGTATGATTGTTGTATAATTTTTTTTAAGAGTTTCTGATTATTATTTTAATTGATAATTTCTATAAATTTAATATAAAAAGTTACATATAAGAAAAATTTTCCATGCATCGCACGAGATGCACAGTGCTAATTTTGGATCAATAAAGAAATCTTACTAAGCAATCATGTCAATCACTTTTTGTGTAAGTGGTAAGAGGTCCACCTCTTATCCTAAGCATCCAGAGATAAAATTCGGGAGGTGAGATCTCCCCCTTACCAATTCAAAGAGTGTTGCGGGTAGGAGCGGGATCCATCTTTGGGCCATTAACACCCCTATACCCTGTCCGTTATAGATCTGTTGGGTTGCACCCCTGAGATAGGACCCAAATATATTGGATTACTAACCTATTTTTTTTCCAAATATGAATAATAATGCAAAGTCTTAAAAAAAACATACATGTTATACTTTACTTGCCAGTTGCCATATTTGAACCCAAGGCATCCTCTATAGAAAATATCATAAACTTGTCGTACTTGAACCCCAAGGCATCCTGAAAATATCATAACTATTTACTAAGTGAGTTGCCTCAATCTTTTGTTAGATGCTATTCAGACCTTGTACAACAATGAGAACTTTACATTGGAACATGTGCTAGGGAGTTGAGTTCCTATTTACCAAGGAATGAAAATATAATACTCACATTCCCGGAACACTACAGTATTCCCCCACACTATGTTACTTTCTTTTTTTAATTTTTCAACTACTCAAAGGCTGACATGTGTCCTATTATTATAGAGAAATAAATAATCTAAAGTAAAAAAGTAGGAATGAGTTCTATTGTTGTAGAGAAAATAAAATAATGTTAAAAAAGTAGGAATGATGGATGATGGGGAAGGAGGGGACCACTAGTTTCATTCCAAAAACAAGATCACCATCCCTAAAAATAATTATTCCTTTCAACAGAGGGGGACCATGCCATCCTTCAGCACCCCCTATTCCGCCCCTAGTTGTATTCCTAAATACATCCACAATCAAGCAAAATTTTGTACTTCCAATTTCTTCATGTAGTCCTTTTTACCCTTCTCACAAGGACTTGTAAAATATCTTTCTGAATCATAGAGTGTGTACTTTGCATTTTTTGAAGCACCTAACATAGCATCATCTGCTTGTTATTATATAAACACAAGAGTTTTATCACTTCGAGAAAGTTTCCTTAATTATTCAAATCAGAGTTTTCCATGATGTCCTCTAAATGTACATGCTTTGAATGTTAACTATTGTATCTATGAACATTTTCACCCGCAAACAATTCATTCTAATATGTTCATGAATCAATTTAAATGAACAAATTTAATAGCATAACTTGTATTAATAATACATGTCTAAGACTTTAAAACAACACAAAACATTCTATTGTCACAACATATAGATATTAACTAACACATTTACAAAAAAACAAAAACACAACTAGTATAATAACCCGAAGAAAATCTCTCCCTTAATACGTATTAGTTTAATTGATCAAGGTTAGTAATAAATCACGAATAATTAAAGCGCGCGTTCCAAAATTTTGTTTTGGTAAATAGAGATGTTATGTATGTTTATAAGAAGTATTAAGATATAAATTGATGTGACGTTATAAATTTGAAGTCAATTATGATACATGAAGTTGTTTAAGACTTAATATAATTACGGGTATCGTCCGAGCAAGTTTAGGACCCAAGTTTATGCCGGTAGCAGGGTAGTTTTATTTTGTTAAAATGTTCTATGATATGATAGATGGTCGACCCCGAGAACCCGAACTCTCGATATCACGACCCGGTGAGGAGGACTCACTGTCTGTTAGCGTTTCTACTGCACGCGCATCCTTGGACTTGGTTCCGGCACAAGTACCGCAATTTTATCTATACTTTCAAGCAAGACACCCACGAAGAACGATTTCAGATTTTAGGAGCATGGTCTGTGGTGACCTTTGAGCTGAAGGTCTACGAATATGTCGAATGCTGGGAGATGCAACCATGGGGAATCCCCTACTATTTCATAGACTTGTTAGGCCCCCAGCCTACCGTCCAGTTTAAGGTGGAAGAGAGTGACGGTACTGAGGACAATGAAGCTGATGATGATGATGATGATGAACACACCCTTTCTTAGGGAGTTCAGGTTCTGTATGAGCAAGAAGAAGGGAGGAAGAATGAGAAGTAGCATGTTGTTGCGTATTATGTTGAGAACAATGGTGTAATCATGGAACAATTATCTTTTGATATTCATGCGTATGGTGGTTTATGTTATGAGAACAAATTTGGCTTTCATATATTATGGTTGGGAGTTAGCGTTTAACGTCTCAAGGTTGCATGTGTTTAAAACCTGATGTTTTAAGAAGTGAGAAAGAGGAAGTATGTTTATGTTTACGGACTTGAGAGGAAATTATATATGCACTAAATGTTCCAGTTAACCATGGATACAAGAGGGGGATTCATAAGTTTTGGGAGCGTGGATTGTGATTAAACTATGCGAGGATAACAAAGGACAGGGGGTATGGTTACATAATGATTACTTGAGTTTTTTTTTTTCTTTAATGCATAAAGTGTAAAGGAGGTGGAATGATTGAGATTTAAGCTAAAATTTTATGGTTATAATGTAGCATGTCGTACGTATCAAACAACGACCACCCTTCTAACATGGGGAAGAAACTGCTGATTCCCGAGGGCAGAACTTATACCTGCAGGAATCCCAAGGGGCTCCCCAACTCAACCCTTTGTCAGGGTCCTCAGCGAACATGATGCCCCCAGCTAACCCCTACCATCCCGAGTTTTAGACAAGTGATACGAGAACTTTTACAGAGAATCCCAAATCCCAATGTGGAAAGAAGTAATATTGTTAAGCATGATGACCATGTTAATAGGGTAGCCAAAAGGAACCCTAGAACCTATGCAGGAGGGTTTAACCCTGTGGAATTAGAAGATTGGATTCAAGGTATGGAACAGATCTTTGAGGTCCTTGAGGTACCGAAAGAGAAATGGGTAACCATCGGGACCTTCTATTTGGTTAAGGAAGCGGCCACTTTGGGTATTGTGGCCATTGGAACCCTTTTAATAAATGCAAGATATGTTTATGCTTTATTCGATTTTGGTGCATCGCATTCGTTTATTTCAGCGCGTGTTAGTTCTGAGCTAGGCTTACAGAATCATGAAAAGGCAGTAGCGTATCAAATACGGCTACTAAATGGCCAAGTTATAACATGTGAAAGGGCACTCCTGAATGTGCCGCTCAAAATATCTGAAGAAAACTTCACCGTAGACCTTATTATCATAGATATAGCTAAATTTGATGTTGTCTTAGGCATGGATTGGTTAGTCAAGCATGAAACCAAGATAAAATGTGATGAAGGGATGGTTGTTTTGAAAAGTCAGTTAGGAGGTAAGGTTCATTTCAAGGGTGAATCAGGAAAGCTCAGTTGTATGATTGTCTCTTTGATGAAGGCAAGAAGGCTCATACGCCAAGGAGCTTAAGGATATTTATGTTATGTGATGGGAAGTAAGCCAAAGGAGCTGAAAATTGAAGATATTCCCGTAGTAAGGGATTTTTCCAGATGTTTTTCCCGAAGAGCTAACTAGCCTACCCCTGAGGAGGGAAATCTATTTTGAAATAGAGCTAATACCGGGTACACAATCAATATCAAAGGCGCCTTATCGAATGGCACTCGCTGAGTTGAAAGAGCTCAAGACCCAGCTGGATAAGTTGATTCAGTTAGGGTTTATAAGGACAAGTGTTTCTCCTTGGGGAGCACTCGTTTTGTTTGTTAAGAAGAAGGATGGTAGCAATGGCACTCGCTGAGTTGAAAGAGCTCAAGACCCAGCTGGATAAGTTGATTCAGTTAGGGTTTATAAGGACAAGTGTTTCTCCTTGGGGAGCACTCGTTTTGTTTGTTAAGAAGAAGGATGGTAGCCTGAGGCTGTGTATCAATTACCGGGAACTAAACAAGGTTATTGTCAAGAACAAGTATTTGTTTCCCCGCATTGATGATTTATTTGACCAGTTGCAAAGGGCAGGCGTATTTTCCAAGATTGATCTAAGGTATGGATATCACCAGTTGAGGATAAGGTCGGATAATATACCTAAGACAGTTTTTCAGGACCCGTTATGGGGCACCACGATTGTATAGTAATGTCTTTTGGGCTTACAAATGTACCGACAATATTTGTGGTTTTTATGAATCGAGTTCCGAGCCATTTTTGGATAAGTTTGTAGTAGTCTCTATTGACGATATTTTGATTTACGCAAAGACTTGAGAAGGGCATGAACAACATTTGAGAATAGTGCTGTAAACGCTGGGAGAACATCAGTTATATGCTAAGTTAAGGAAGTGTGAGTTTTGGCTGGAAGAAGTAGCGTTTTTAGGGCATATGGTGACCAAAGAAGGGATCAAAGTTGATCCTCAGAAGGTTGAAGTTGTCATGAACTGGGCTAGACCCCAACCATTACCAAAGTCAGGAGCTTTTTTAGGTATAGTAGGTTGTTACAGGCGTTTCATACAAGATTTTTCTAAGATTGCCTTGCCGTTGACCAGTCTAGTGAAAAAGACTATCAAGTTTGAATGATCAGAAATGTATAAGAAAGCATTTCAAGAACTCAAAAAGAGACTCACATTGGCCCCCATCTTGGCCCTGCCAGTGGAAGGAAAAAAAATGTCATATATAGCAACGCGACCAAGCGAGGGTTAGGATGTGTCTTGATGCAAGATAGCAAGATCATAGCTTATGCCTCCCGGCAGTTAAGGCGATGTGTGCTGAATTACCCTGCACATGATCTAGGATTAACGGCAGTAGTTTTGCCTTGAAGATCTGGAGGCATTAATTATACGGTGTTTCCACCAAAGTCTTTACAGATCATCAAAGTCTCAAGTACATAAGTACTCAGAAAGAGTTAAGCTTAAGGAAACAAAGATGAGCGGAGCTAATCAAGGTTTATGACTTAGACATTCAATACCATCCAAGAAAGGCAAATTTAATAGTTGATGCCCTGAGTAGGAAAAATCAGCATGACACAGATGCACCTAAGATGGACAAATCAAGGCTCAGTCAGAAGATTCAGAAAGCGAGGATTGAAGTAGTCCTGCTAGATTATGTACGGGCACAGTTGGCAGAACTTCAGGTACAACCCCCCCCCCCCATTTTAGTTGAAATCAAGGAAGAACAAATGAAGCATGATCATTTAAAGAATTAAAGTGTATTCGTGCAGGAATAGAACAAGGAGAAATGCCAGGGTTTTTGGTTCACGAGGATGGAACCTTAAGATCAGGCCCGGCCCTGGGGGTAGGCCCAAGGGGCCACCGCCCAGGGCCCATAATGGTTTACAAATTTGCTTTGGTTTTGAGGGGCCCAGGCAAAATGAACATTGCTTTACAGTAGGGCCTCACTATTCACCACCCAATTGTCATATCCATTCCGTAAAAACTGACTTGGTAAGTAGTATCAAATTTCACATGGGCCCAGGGCTCATGGCCCACCGTCACAGCTTCAGTGGCTGAATAGAATCAGGCCTTAGAATAGCTCATATTTTGGGTCCACTTATTAGTGGGGTGACCCTACCATTTTGTGTCAAATTTTGTAGAAGTTGGACTGTAGGTGTCTAAATTCATGCTATATGGCACCTTTAATTGCTTTTGATTATGAATAATATGGGCTTCTATCCAAACTCCAAAATTATCAGAAAATAATAGTTTAGTGGCTTTTCACCGCAAGTTTTATGTAAGAATATGAGTAAAATACATGATATTTTTTAATTGATTCATGGTAAGTTTTGTTTCTCATGATACGTTGATTTTTATTTTGTGTGATTGGTTAGTGTAGTTATGATTAAATTTGTTAAAATATAATTGGTGTGGTTAAGTTTGTGGTAAAAATGATGTGTGCAGTAAGTTGGTATGAGGATAAAAAAGAAAAAGTAAGATAAGAAAGTGATGTGATTATTTTAATTTTTTTTGGTAAGGTATAGGAATAAGAAATATTAAGGTAAGAAAGTGGTGCGATTATTTTAATATTTTTTAATAAAAATGTGAGTAAGAAAAAGTGAGATAAGATAGTAGTGTGGTTATTGTGATTAGAAGTGGTTAGATATGGTTATGGTTGGTTAATTTTTTTTAACCAACCACACAAAAGAAATGGCCTAAATTAATTGATTGTTTAACTATGATCTATTAACTTTTGAGTAATTAGATGAAACAACAATGGTGATTAATTTGAATATTGAGTTTGATATTATTTATCAAATTGAAGATGCATAGTATGTGGAATTATAACTTTGAACAACTAATCTAATCTAATGAAAATGTGATCTCTTCAATTTGATCCCTTTTGTAGTCCATTGTTGTTTCTCTAACAACCAAATACTGTAACTTAGGTAACCTTTTTTTTTTAATTCAAAACTTGGAAATTAATCTAATTTACTGGGAATGCAATTTATTTATTATTTATCAAAAAGAAGATGCATCGCATGTGCACATTTACGATATGTGAATGTTCAAAAATATTTTTTTAAATAAGACTGTGACTTTATTTTGATTTAAACATACTTGAATGATAAATTTTCTATTTGATTGTTGGGCATAGAAAAGCCACTTTCGCATCATGAAAAAAGTTAGTCCTTCGCGGGTACGCATTTTACCTAAATTTTTAGTTCGTTATTTAGTATGAATGTTGACGTATTATTTTGAAAGGACCCAATCTACAAATTAGTTTGTTATATTGCCCAGGGCCCCAAAATTGTCAGGAACGGGCCTGCTTAAGATTCCAAAATTGTTTATGTGTGCCTACGAGCCGAGGTCTACAAGAGCGGATTCTGCACGGAGGGCACAATGCCCCATACTCAGTCCACCCAGGAGGTATTACGATGTATCGGGATATAAAAGCAAAGTTCTGGTGACCTAGCATGAAGAGAGACATCGCCAATTTTGTGGATAAGTTTCTCGTATGCCAAAGGGTGAGAATAGAGCATCAGTGGCCTGCAGGAGATCTAAGGCCATTGAAGGTCCCTATATGGAAAAGGGACTCGATCTCTATGGATTTTATCATGGGTTTTCCTTTGACGGTCATCAATAAGAATGCGACATGGGTGATGGTGGACTGATTGACCAAATCTAGCTATTTCATTCCAATCAATGAGAGTCGGAAGGTCGATAAATTAGCAAATATTTATGTAAAGGAAGTGGTAAGGATACACGGCATTCCCAAAGACATAATCTCTGACCGAGACACCACGTTGAGTTTTAGTAGCTCGTACCATCCAGAAACAGATGGCCAAACAGAGAAAAGTAAATCAGATAATGGAAAATATGATTCAGGCCTGCGTCCTAGATTCTCAGGAGAGGTTGGAAAGAGTTCTTACCACTGGTGGAAGTCTCCTACAGCGTAGCTACCAAGCTACGATTCAGGTAGCGCCTTTGAAACCCTTTACGGTCGTAAACGCAAATTCCCTTTATGTTGGAATGAATTAGACGGAGCTCTAGTAGGGTGTCCTGAGATGATGCAAGATATGATGGGTAAAGTACGGGTCATCCAGTAGCACATTAAGACCACCCAAAGCCGACAGAAAGGTTATACCGACTAGAGCAGGAAACCTTTAGGATTTCGGTCGGGAAGTAAAGTGTTCCTCAAGGTTTCACCCACTAAAGGAGTGCGTGGATTCAATGTTAAAGGGAAGTTAAGCCCTCAGAATATTAGGCCTTATGGGATTGTTGAAAAGATCAATGGGTCGCTTATAGGCTTGAATTGCCGACGAAGTTAGAACCTATTCATGATGTGTTCCATGTTCTCAGTTGCGAAAGTATATACCGGACCCAAACCATGCAATTGAACCCAAACCAGTGGCTACCGCGGTGAATCTATTCTATGAGGAAGCCGATTCAGATTCTAGACGGAGGGTCAAGCTTTTACGCTCCAAAAAAGATCCCTCTAGTGAAAGTCCTTTGGACTAATCACCCCACGACGAAAGCTACAGGGGAAATCGAAAAGAACATGCAAAAAAGTACCCCCATCCGCTTTAAGGCAAGACACCGAAGATAAGGGGGTAGTATTTTCAAGTTTCGGGGACGAAACTCCTTTTAAGGTGAGTAAGATGTAATAACCCGAAGAAAATCTCTCCCTTAATGCGTAATAATTAGTTTAATTGATCAAGGTTAGTAATAAACCACGAAAAATTAAAGCGCGCGTTCCAAAATTTTGTTTTTTTCTAACCAAGTGTGTGTTTTGCAGGACTTGAACAGTGCAACGACCATCAGGATCTTAAATTAGAAATTCCTGTCAACATCCGTCTTCCGTTATAATTTATAGTACCCATGGATAAATATGTTTTCTTTTCCCGGGACCGTTACTTTATTTCATTCTTTTACCCAAGTCAAATTAAGAACAATTATGAGAGTAACCATGATATGTATATTTATTTGGGTTTCTATAGGTTCCCCGATAATTTTCTTATGTTGTAACAAGTTTAAGTGAATTGGGTTTAGGGAGATATAAAGTGTAAGAAAGGAAATTAAAATTGATGAAATATTAATTTTGGGCCTTGGTTGGACTGGCTACATGGTTATAAGAGGGGAAATTGGGCCTTCATCATACTCATTTTTTTTATCAATTGATATCAAACTCTCTCATCTTTCTCTCTCCCGGCTCATGCTCTCCCACTCTCGGTTCTCTCATTGCCTCCCTACCTCCCTCTCTTGCTGCTGGCGTGGGCTGCCACTAACCACCACCAGAGACGGCTGCCGTTAGCCGCCACAACTGCCGCCAAGTCTTCTCTTCTTCAAGTAATCTTGTGTTGGGTAATTTCTCCAACAACTTAATTTCTTTCTCCTCCAAATTCTTGTGTTGCAATCTGAATTTATCTTGAGAAATTTATAGTATTAAACAGAATATTATGAGAGAGTTTGTATTTTTCTCAAGTCTTAAGTGTTGATTTATGAAGTTAGTGAAGCATGTTAGTGAGTACCAAGCAAGAACATGGTGAACTTGTGTTCTAGTGAATGATTGTGTTTGGAGTTGTTATTATCATGATATACATGATGATTTGGATGATATACTCACTGTGGCAACTTAAATTTTAGGGATATTTATGGTTGTATGTGTTTCAATTAAGATTAGACTGTCAAGGAATTGAAGAGTATGGTGTTGTGTTATTTATGAAAAATCATGCTTAATATGATGAGATATACTAAGATTATATTTTGCATGTGTGAAAAAAAGGACTCTTGATGGATGGGTTCTGGACTTTTACTGCTGGAAGATAAAAGTTTATGTTCAAGAATTCATTTGGGAAAGTGCGGTGTAAGATACTCAAGTATAAGTGCATGGAGGGTCTTAGATTAACACCCTACTCAAGTCTGGTTGTAATCTGGAAATTTCAGGAAATACAAAATGTGATTTTGACCCAATTTATGTCATGAATAGGTAGCCTAAGATGTTAGCTAACACCCGGTTTTTGAATCGCGGAATTTCGATTTGTATATCTAGGGTTATGGCCAAAACGGTACAAGAGGTGCATTTGTATACGTTTCTGAAGACGGTCTGAAAATGCATGATTTTCATCTGATTAGAGACCTCTTTGATTTAAATGTTCAACATGAAAGTTGTAAAGTGTTTATCAAGCTTTCCGGAAAGCTAAAATTCATAACCATAGGATGTCGGGAGTGAAAGTTAGGAGTCACCGAGTCTTGGTCAGTAAAACGGAGTTGCCCAGAAAATTTATGCGACTGCCCTGGGTTCATGGCCAAATTCTGGCCCTTTCCCATATTCAAATCAGTTTATGTTCTACAACTCGAGTTGTGATTCTCCGAAAAACCGGTATCTATTCTTGTATGTTCTGGGACAACAGCCGTGTTAGGAGATTTTACCCTCTTTTCTTTTGTTTTTAGGCCTCATGACCAGCTAGAGAATTACAGTATGCGAGTCTAGCTTTCCGAAAAGTCCTCTTGCGTGGTTTTTCGATAAGTATGGAAGAAGTTATGACCTCCCAAACGAACCATAGGAAACTTATCAAGTTAGCATGTTAACCTAGGATTCTACTAGGACATTTCTTTTGGTTTTTCCAACAATAATAGGTTCTAATTCATGATGGTTGTTCTTTCTCAAGATTTCTCAAGAGGTCGTTGCGGCCACCTGTTCAAGTCCGTGCGAGTCCAAGTCGGTGTGTAAGTTCTTGAGCAGGTACGTATATTGCCTGACCTTTTATGAATAATATCATGAATTAATCATTTATGTTAAGTTCTAAACTTATTTTATATTATCCATATTTATATGTAAAGTATCATGATTTACGTTCAAATTATATGCAAGTTTTTATGGATTTTTAAGTAATTCAGGTCGATTTATCAGGATAATTTCACAGTTATTTCTAAGTATTTCTGTGGCGTACCCTTTATGTTAGAAACTTATACGATAATTATATGCTTTGGTTGGTTGAGTCATTTCATGAATAAATTCCCTTTTATGAGTACAAGTCTTATTCAAGGAGATTACAAGATTATGTCTTTAAGTTATGATTTGAAAAGCGTAGTTTAAGGAACTAGTTCCTTTAAGAATCCAAGGTCAATGTATCACGGATTAAGTTTCCAAGTTTTAAAAATTAATAAAGGTCCCGCCCACGTTTATGGTGCCTTAGTGCACACCATGGAAGAACATGCTTATGTGCCTTTGTGCACCCCAAGTTAATTATATATGTGCCCTAGTGCACCCAAGGAAAATTAACTGAAGTGCCTTAGTTGCACACCATGGAAACCTGGCCAGTATAGGATAATTATCCACCATCCGGATCTTCCGATCGGTCCGGGTATGCGCATACGGAGGCTTAGCCGATGATCGCAAGTAGGGGACCTTCAGGATAATAATACGGTAATTAAGTTTTAAGTAACTAAGTACTTCGAGGATTTAAGCTAAGGGTTTAAGTCTTATAGGACTTGTTTATGGTTTTAAGTATATTTTTTTCGACCTGTTATAAGTCGCACTTCATGATTAGTTCGAAGTAACTGTTTATGCTATATGTTGGGTATACGTTTTAACTCCTATTTTATAACATAATTTACATGTCACTTTCTAAGTCATGTGTTCCAGGTATGGTTTGTGTCACACATTAAGTGGTATGATATACCAAGTTTTATGTACCTTAAGTTTTCCAAATTACTGGGATCAAAGTAAAGCTGTTTCAGTTACTTACCAAGGATTTTAAGTTTTGTTTTATGGAAGTTTAAAGTCATGTTTATGGAAGGGTTTCATGTGTGTGTCTATGTTAGTTCATGCATGATCTAAGTTGATTTCAAACAAATTTACGGTTATTCAGTTACCTTTAAAAGGAAGAACTCATAAGTATTTTCATTTAAGTTGTGATTTAAGTACAAGTTCAATTATATTTTTTCATGTTCAGGTTAAGTTATAGTCAAGCTATGTAAGTTATGCTACTATTATAGTTAAACTATTATTACGTTGTTTTTAATTATTTTGGAACCGCGCTAAATAACTAAAATGAATTACGAAAAGATTCTTACATGTTAGAGGTATACGTTATGAGTTTAACTCACTTTTCGAAGTTTTATGTTTTCGTTTTAGGGATCTCGGCAAAGGAGAATGGAAAAGCCCCGAGAGGACGAAATCCTAGAGCACCTTAAGGAATTTGAAAGTGGTTAGAGGCTTTCCATGAAGGAAATTGTGATTTAATGGCTTGTATAATTTCTTTCAGGCTATTTTATGTTGTTTTGAGGTGGTTTAAGTTAAGTTATGCTGATGATGCATGTTTGAAGTTGGTTTATGGTTGTTAACTTTTGTTGGGTTTAGTTATACCCTTGTCCACCTCCGTGGACGGCGGTAATTTTCTCAGGTGTTTATCCGCTGCTAATCATTAGGTTAGGTGAAGCATTAGCTTAATCTAGTGGTTAGTAAGGGTGTTACAACTAGCTACCTATAATAATTAACTAACGGAAAATGAAAAAAAGAATAACAATCCCCTTTAATAGGATGATCTAATTAGCGCTATACATATCTACAAAAAGTGATGGTTGGTGTACTTAAGTTTGATAGTCAAACTCAATTATCAATACGATCTTTTTTAGGTTGAGCTGTAACTTGATTTTATTCTAGATACTAAATAAGTAAAACTTGATACAAATTAAATTACCCTTTTCACAGAGTTTACTAGTAATTATAAGTGCCAAATGTTTATATGACAACTTGGATATATGTTCGGTTGAAGTATTTTTGGGGTTTTTCTAGAGTAAGGGTTGTCGAATCCGCAGGGATGGGTATTAGGCTTGATGAGGAAATCGGTTTGCGTAGAGTGGTTTTCAATTGCGGAGAGTAGTAAATTATGTAAAGGGAATGCAATTAAACTAACATATACATGGAATCAAAGAAAGCAATAAAAGCATGAAATCAAATAAAGCAATTAAGAGCAATTAATGAAAACTAGAATGAACAATGAAATTAGGGACAAGAAATTATACCTTTGATGAATAATCTTCAATAAATCTTCAATCTAACTTGGATTTCCCTGAACAAACAAGAAATCGTGAATTGGATTACCAAGGATTCTCAAATTCTCACTAGAAGTAGAATTGGTAACCCTTTTCCCTCCTTCTCACTAAAAGTGGATTGTTGTGATTATCACTAGAAAGCTTTGAAATCAAACATCATTGGATACTAGAGAAAGAGAGAGAGAGAGAGAGAGAGAGAGAGAGAGAGAGAGAGAGGGAAAGCTTGTAAAACATTCAATGGAAACTTGCTTGAAAGAGATTGAATACAAATTGCAAGAGAAATGAAGAAAACTTGAAGAACAATAAAGAAAACTTGAAGAATAATTAAAGGGAGATTTAAGCAAATAAAGGGAAGCAATAAACCTAATATACTCTAATCCTACTCCTACAACTACTTGAAAACTTAGATACTAGGTCTGAATTACATTGGGATATTTATAGAAGAAGGAAAAATACAACCCAAACCCTAGAAATTACACAGCAGACGCCAGCATGTGTTTCGCAGAAGCAGGTTGCGGTAGCGACCACAATCGCGGGCATGACATCCCACTGCCCCGTTCCATCCGTCGATCATTCATCAGCGTCGCGGGCGTGACTTGCTTAGTCGCGGGCGCGAAAACCTTATGTCGCGGGCACGACACTGCCTTTCTCGAGCGTGATCAACGTCTGTCCGCAAGTGTTGGCCGATGTCTTTGCTGCCCCAGAAGCTGCTCGCGGGCGTGACAGCTGTGTCACAGGCGTGACACTGAGCAACTACCTTCCTTTGTCGTCTCCCTTTGGCTTGTAACGCCCGCTACAAGCGATGTAGCGGGTGTTATGCCCCTGCTTTGCACCAAAACTTGAGAAGGGGTTCCCAGGTTGGTCTCGCGTCGGTTCTTGGCTCGGGTTGACTTGGGTTGGCTCGGGAAATCACTCGGGATTCCCTAAAAAGCCTCGTTTTAGCTCGATTTCCTTCTAACTTCTTATTTTCCTACAAAACACGAAATCATCATATCTTATATATATACAAGGGCTAAAATAAGCAAAACACATCAGAAAATGATATAAAATTCGGTTCGGAACGAGACCGAACAACACTCCCACACAAGGGTTTGCTCGCCCCGAGCAAACTAAAAACAAAGATAAGTTTCACTACAATTTCCGATTTAATTAAGTTTCACTTTTTCAACAAGCTCGGGAGTGATCTACTAAAGTCTCTCAATTTCAAGAAGAAGGTGAAAGAATCAAGGGTCTTAGTTAAGCATTTAATGAAGGAAATCTACATAAGTAAGTCATGACAATACTTGAACTAAGGACTGATAATGCTCATACGGGTTGCTTTTAAAGAGATTAAGAAAGTTTTCAAAGCATTGACTACACTTATCTTAAAGACAAAACAAAAACAAAAGAAAAACGAAAACTTTAAAAAGGTTCTTCACTCCCTTTTTTCTCCTTTTTCACACAAAGTTTTTCAGATTTTAGACAAAACTAAGAAAACAAAAACAAAAAACTAGGTTGTCTACCCATGATCATGGAAAAAGATCACCCCCACTCCAACACAAAGCATTACAATATCTCCATTGTGAGAAGGGAGTCACAAGTAAGGTAGAAAACCTAAGAAAAAAAACATATATACAAAACACTTATCACATAAAAAGCGATGGCGACCCGAGCCCACACGGCTCCAACAACAAGATAATTCCAACATTCACACTCAAGGGGTTCGCCATCCAAAGAAAAATCAAGCATGCAACATGGATCAACAATATATACACTTAAAAAGAGGGCAGAAGGAGGTTACCTCAAAATCTTCAATTAAATGCAACTCGATCCACGATCTAAAAGCACCAAGCATAAGGTTAGGATATAAATTTAAACTACCTAAATGCTTAGAACTTGGCATGCAAGGTTAAAAGAAAAATTAAAATATATACAAGACACTACTAACTAAAGAACTAGAGAAAAATCAAAATATTAATCTCACTCTTTTTTTCTTTCTTTTCTTAGACTCAAAAACCGGAATGCAAACTACCCTCCCACTCCCACATAAAGAGGTTGCCATATCCTCAAATGCAAACAAAAATAAGGTAACCAAGCACGCCAAAATAAAAGAAAAGAAACACACAAAAAGAAAAGGAAGAATACTTACTAACTGTACAAGAAAGGTGAGGAAGGATTTTACCTGGTTGGGTACTAAGCATACCCAAACAATGAAATCTCAGAATAATCAAACTATCCATGGAGCCTCAGCCACTCCATCTCACCTCAAGACGTCGGGCACCAAGTCAGAACCATTCAACGTCCGGAGTAACAAGTCATGCATCCATGAATGCATCTCATAACGGTGTAAGTACGAGCACACTCTCAAAATCAATCATCAAACATTAGTGCTCTCAACAATTTATCAAATGCTTTAGAAAAGTTAGTAAAATGACGGAATACATGAATGTACACAACTTTCCTAGGCACGATGAATTGAGACATGACAAATGATTCCTCCCACTGACTCGCAAATGGAAATTGAGTATGCAAATCAACAGGAGGGAACAATACAAAACATTCCTGAACATGCTCATGCACAAACTTGGATGCAAACAATGATTCAAACTCAATATCTATGCAATCTTCATCAAACACATATTCCAAATCACAACTTTCATCCAAATAATCATCATAATCATCAATGGGTGATAAGGAAAAAGCAGGGTTAGATCACATCATAACACTCCCAACATCACAAACATGCACATCTTCATCTTCATCAATATCAGAATTATCAAAAGAACTATCAACATCAGAAGACAAAGGTGCATTATTCAAATCAACATCAAAAGTGAAAATGGAAGGCTCAAGGTCATAACTTATCGTGAATGACTCATAAAGCATATCATCATCAAAAGCATCATTGTCACAAACCAAATTCAAACAATCATGATCAATCCCCAAAGAATTAGGCTCATCATCACAAGATTCCACATCAATGGATGCACATGAAAGGGTAGCTAATGCCTCACTAATGCAATGATCCTCAATGAAAGTGAACAATTCGGCATCAAGCACACATTCAATCACAACAGATTCTATTTCACTCTCAACAAGATCATGCTCAATTGCATCACAAGCATTATGGCATTCATCAAACTCAACTTTCTCTTCACATGTAAGCATGGACAACGGTGTGGACAATGATTTAGCATCTAACATGTTTTCATCAAGTTCTTCATCATCACACACAAAATCATCATGTTCCTCATGCTCACTAGGTGCAGCTAGAGCTAAGGAATCGCTAAGCATGCATGTAAAACTAGGTCTGTTATAGTAGTCATCATCCTCATCATAATCATACACAGAAGAATCAACACGCATTTCAGGACTCAAAGATGACGAATGATCTACTTCAACATTCGAATCAACCATTTGTGAAGAAAAAGCTTCCGTCCAAGTTTTAAACATGTGTTCAAATTTATCCGAGCATTCATTCATTGTCTCACGTATCTTATCTTGCAAACAAGAAGTAGAACTATGGCACGGCGAATCACAAAATAAGCACAAAGGATGAGACTCAACAAAATCACATTGGGGAGGATCATAAGAGTTCTCTACATAATCCCTACCACATGATTGATCATCAAAACACACGGGATAATCACATGAGTGTTCAGTTTCAGTTCCGGAGGGTGGTACATAAGGAAATTGGAAGCTAGGACTAACACTTTGTTGCTCAAATTCATAAGAATCCCAAGACAACCATTCAAGTAATTCCCATGCTTTTTCTTCTCCTAAAACGGAAAACCCGTAATAATCTAAGAGGTTTCGGGTCTCATAATTCAGACCCTCATTAACAGTTCCCAAAAGATCTAATGTATCTTAAAAGATACCATACAATTCACATTGAGTACGATAGTCAAGCAATCTAGCAAAATACCTCCAAAATATTTCATGGTCAAATTGGGGGAATTGGGGACTAGCCATACTTCTCTTTATTTTCTATTTTTCTTTTTTTTTCTTTTTTTTTTCGGTATTCAATTTTTTGACTACATTTTCTTGGCATAATCTAGAATGCAATAAACTATTTACACACAAACCAATGACCTAATCTAACAAATAACGCCATCCCCGGCAACGACGCCATTGTTCGGTTGAAGTATTTTTGGGGTTTTTCTAGAGTAAGGGTTGTCGAATCCGTAGGGATGGATGTTAGGCTTAATGAGGAAATTAGTTTGCGTAGAGTGGTTTTCAATTGCGGAGAGCAGTAAATTATGTAAAGGGAAAGCAATTAAACTAACCTAGACATGGAATCAAAGAAAGCAATAAAAGCATGAAATCAAATAAAGCAATTAAGAGTAATTAATGAAAACTAGAATGAACAATGAAATTAGGGACAAGAAATTATACCTTTGATGAACAATCTTCAATAAATCTTCAATCTAACTTGGATTTCCCCGAACAAACAAGAAATCGTGAATTGGATTACCAAGGATTCCCAAATTCTCACTAGAAGTAGAAGTGGTAACCCTTGACCCTCCTCCTCACTAAAAGTGGATTGTGGTGATTATGACTAGAAAGCTTTGAAATCAAACATCAATGAAGACTAGAGAAAGAGAGAGAGAGAGAGAAAGAGAGAGAGGGAAAGCTTGTAAAACATTTAATGGAAACTTGCTTGAAAGAGATTGAGTACAAATTGCAAGAGAAATGAAGAAAACTTAAAGAACAATAAAGAAAACTTGAAGAACAATTAAAGAGAGATTTAAGCAAATAAAGGGAAGCAATAAACCTAATCTACTCTAATCCTACTCCTAAAACTACTTGAAAACTTCGATGCTAGGTCTGAATTACATTGGGGTATTTATAGAAGAAGGAAAAATACAACCCAAACCCTAGAAATAACACAGCAGACGCGCGCACAGGTTTCCGCAGAAACGGCCGGTTGCGGGCGCGACCCACACCATCACGGGCGTGACGTCCCACTGCCCCGTTCCATCCGTCGATCATTCATCAGCGTCGCGGGCGTGACTTGCTTAGTCGCGGGCGCGAAAACCTTCTGTCGCGGGCGCGACACTGCCTTTCTCGGGCGTGATCAACGTCTGTCCGCAAGTGTTGGCCGATGTCTTTGCTACCCCAGAAGCTACTCGCGGGCGTGACAGCCGTGTCACGGGCGTGACATTCAGCTGCTACCTTCTCCTGTCGTCTCCCTTTGGCTTGTAACGCCCGCTACAAGCGATGTAGCGGGTGTTACGCTCCTGTTTTGCACCAAAACTTGAGAAGGGGTTCCCAGGTTGGTCTCGCCTCGGTTCCCGGCTGGGTTGACTTGGGTTGGCTCGAGAAATCATTCGGGATTCCCTAAAAAGCCTCGTTTTAGCTCGATTTCCTTCTAACTTCTTATTTTCCTACAAAAACGAAATCATTATATCTTATATATATACAAGGGCTAAAATAAGCAAAACACCTCGGAAATGATATAAAATTCGGCTCGGAACAAGACCGAACAATATATTACTTTGAATTTGGGAAATATTAATAGTAAATATGTTATTTTTCCCAATTTCCTATAATATGCGTGGGACTGGAGTTTGAAGGAAAATCACGCAAATTACCAAGTTTATTCCATGTTTGAGCTTAATATGAAGATTGGATATCCCTTCAAACCCAAAAGCATGGCGTAAATCCAATTCTATACCGGAGGAAGCTATACGGTTGCCTATTTGCTCAACACAGTAGTGCACGGTCGCAAAGCCAACAAAAAAGCAACATCACATAGACACAAGTTGTTTTTAGATCGATACAGATCACGTTGAATGGAGACACGTGGCGTGTCGAGTCTGTCACGATCCGTGTCTAGTATGCCTTTCCTATTTACGATGTTTCTTCACTTCTATGTCTATAAGAACAATCTTGGTTGTTGGTAATGAGGATTTGTTCTTCCATACCATCCACCTCCATCTCTACCTTTATCCATCTCTCCTCTTTCAATAACCAAGTGTTAGGAGGGCTTTGATGAATGAAGATTACTCAAGATCGCTTTACTATCAGAGGAAAAAAGTCCACAATTACTGAATTCTTTTAAGGGTTTTCTGCAATTTTTTGGATCTTTTCTCTTACCATTGAGTTGTATATGCTTTTTAGCGTAGATTTCATGAATTTTGTAGTTTTAATCAGGTGTATTGAGTAGTTTCCTTAGTTTGGGAGATAAAGTACATAGTTGTTTTTGTTTACGACTAGCATAATGTATAAAATGTTTATAGAATTGTATCTTCTTAAATCCTTTGAATATTTTGTTTCCTTTTTATTTCTACTTCTTCTCCATGTCAGACTATGGTGTAATGTTCTTAGGTTGTACAAGTTGCTAAAGTTTATGTTGCATCAAAGATTATCGATTTAAATTTTAAAAAATTCATATTGTTTACTCAAAAACAAGAATCCAACCAGATTTTACTACCGTTAATGGCAAAAGGTTGTAAAATCTAAAAATCATGAAAAATCAATGCAAGAGGTTTATATCTCTCTTTTAGCATTGAAATATTAATGCCTTTTTGGATTAATGCCACTAAGGTCCTCTTGCATTGTAGATAATTTGGTACACGATGAAGGAAGTAGAATGAGTTAATGAGGGTGTCAAATGTTGGGGTTATATGTTCAAGCTATGATCATTGATTTTAAAGGTGTCCATGATGTATGTATGTTAGAGCACTAGCATAAAAGTCTGATGAGCGTGGAGTGGAGGATGGGGGGTGGAGTGGAAGACATAGTAGCAGCACGTGTCATTGAGGGAGAGAGAGTCGCAACAGAAATCACATATCTTGCGAGGAAGAATGCGTGGAATGAAGGAAGAAAAAACATGTTTTCTCATTTAAATATTCCAAGCCAAAGGCCTAAAACTATACTATTGGAAAGAAAAATAAAAAAAGTTACATTTATTTGTTACATACTCTCAATATTCTCACACTTTGATGTGTCAGACCCCCAATTTACACGGCTAAGAATGGTGAGGGTCCACTATGACTCCCACTATTTATCACACTCTAATGGGAATGTTCTTAATGAACTCAAGTATTGAAACACTTTTAGATGCAAAACTCTAATTGTGTTAGATTGGTACACTTCTTTCATAGCTTTCATCTAAGAAAAATATTGTGTGATTAGAAAGTGAACATAATTCTAGTGTGAATGTGTGATAATAACATTGACTTCACAAATTTTCATTCTCATATCCTACTACAATATCAATCGTTTCTAATTTTGGAAATATTAATTTACAATGATAATAATATAAGATCTTAATGGATTTGATTAAGTAGTTAATCATATAGAATCTAGAAAGATAATATAAATATCCTTTTATTACATATAGATAAAGTTCTTAATATTTTGTATATAAAATTTCTTCTTATTTGTTGTTCTCATTACAACATTTAGCAAAATCGTTAAAAAAAAACAAATATGTGAACCAAATAAAAAGTCTTAAATAGTTAAATATATACTCCCTCCGTTTCATATTAATTATCATTTTTGTAAATCGTACGGTCAGATTTCAAAAATTTTGACCATAAATTTCTTGATATATACGATAAGTGGTTATATAAAATTACCACCATTAGATTCGTAATGAAAAATACTGTCATAGACGTATAATATCGTAATTGTTAATAACATATTATTTGAAAAATTATCAAACAAAGAGTGATATTGGAGACCGTGAAAGTCAAAATTATGATAATTAATATGGAATAGAGGGGTAGTAATTATCAGATGAAAATTTTCATAAAAAATAAATGAAAAGCAAAAATCACTATTTGGATTGAGGTTACCAAAATCAGTGGCGGAACTAGGAACTTTTGTTAGGGTGGGCCATAGTATGATCAAATTTTTTATTTAACAATGTCATTTGATATGTAAAAAAATAAAATAAAAATGGAAATATTAATTAACTTATCAATGAGTCGCCACAACAAACAAAATGTTGATCTTATCAATAAATATTACGAGGCTAGTTAATATAATTGATATTATTTTTCAAAGAACATTTATTTATTTATTTATTTATTTATAGAAAATAGCATGTTTATAATTAAATTACATTGCTTTGTAATAATTCATGAGAGAAAATAGATTTTTTTTGAAATAATTATAATTAAAATAGAAGATGCAACATTGAATATTTATAAAAGAATAGCAAATATATACATATACATATGACAAAAGTAGGAGTGTGGCATGGATAGGAAAAATAGAAATCATTTGTACGTTTTCCCTAAAGAAAAAAGAAAAGAAATCATTTGTTTAAAAGTTAAATAAACTAAAAAAAATAAAACTTAGAAACACAAACGGTCATGGCTCACTTTTATAATAAAAAAAATGATATTGTCAATATTGGGACTTGAACACACGACCAAATAGAATTTAGTAGAATAGGCTTCCACAAGGTCTCCAAACCATTTGGCTAAGGAATGTTTACAATATTTGTTACAGCGTTTAATAAAAAACTAAAATCATGTACTGGGCCGTGGCCCCCGTAGCCCCCTTGTCTCCGCCCCTTACCAAAATGGAAGGAAAGAAAAAGATGGGAAAAAAATACTATTAAATACTGTAACAATTATTTATTCTTGTTTGAAAAAATAAATAGGCGTCGAGTAAATTATACTGGATCTACTCCGTCCATTAACAACACCAAGGGGGTGTTTGGGAACCAGCGGTTGACTGTTGGCTATTTTGACGTATTTGCTGTTTAGTTAGTTGTTTGACTTTTAGTTGTTTTGCTAACTGTTTTTCTTAGCAGTTTGTATTCGCTGTTATGTAAAAAGTGTTTGGTAAAGTTAGCTGTTTGTAGTATGCCTTTTTTATTTGATTTTCAATTGTGCCCTTAGTTTTATTTTTACTATTTTCTTGAACATCATTTTTTTTATTTATTGCTAGGTTCCCCCATATTTTTAGTGTTTTTTTATATTTATATTTATTCTTAGGCTTTTTTTATATGTTTGTGTGACTAACAAACAATCAATAAAAATTAATAATACTTGTATTGATAGGCTAATAACTAAATTTTTTATCGATTACCGAATATTCTTGATAAAAACTAAAGGTCTTATGCCAGTTACCTTTATAATATAATGTGAATATTTTATAAATTAGTACTAAAAATTCAATATTGCAAACAAACTTTGCATGCATGATCAAATATTAAATATATTCTAAATAGAAATTACAACATTCTACACTACATATATTTAAGACAGTGCTCATATGGTAATTGATTATAAATTTGGTGCCACTGGTTATAATTATATCAATAGTTACCTTTCTATGACAAATGCAATGTATGGTACGATTTTTATTAATTTATCTAAAATTATTTTTGGGACTAAATTATATATCTATCTATCAATATACATTTAATGACTAAAATTATTGGAAAAAGTTGTATCATCATTATTCACACACACAAACATGCGCGTGCGTGTGTGTGCGCGACAGTGTATGTATAAGATCAATATGATAATTTAATTCACTAAAAAGCTAAAATTCAAAAAGCCAATTCCAAAATATTACTTCAAGTAGCATTTCAAAAAATGACACTTTGAAGGTAAAAAGCTAGTCCAAAAAACTATCATACCAAACACCTCATAATGATTTTTTTATTAGTCAAAATATCATACCAAACCCCTTCAAGTCACCAAAAGCCCCCCCCCCCAAAAAAAAAGAAAAAAAGAAAATCATTAGCTCACCTCGCCGGAATTCGCCTGCACTTCCGGTCAACTTTTCGCCCCCCTCCCCCCCCCCCAAAAAAAAAAGAAAAAAAGAAATTCATTAGCTCACCTCGCCGGAATTCGCTTGCACTTCCGGTCAACTTTTCGATGATAACCGAGTAGAAGGTTGAGATGCATAGCTACTCCGACCTTCCAGAAGATATACTTCTTAACATACTCTCCCGGCTACCGGCTAAGCCCGTCGGCCGGTGCCGATGTGTATCCAAATCATGGCGAGCTCTGCTTTCTCGACCCAAATTCGTCAAAGCCCACCTCCATTGGACTAAAACTCTCGGTCAAGAATCGCTCCTTTTCATCTCTGATTCTCTGCATTCCCTTTTCTCTGCCTCCTTGGGCAATGCCCACCAAGTGTTCGATGAAATGCCCATCTCAGCAACGAAGCTCAATTTTGCTGATCACACTGACTCTTGGACCGAGGTTTACGCTTCTTTTGATGGGTTGCTTTTAGTCGGGGATGATGAGGGCAAGAAGTTCATATTGAACCCAGTTACTCGAGAGATCAGGGAGTTGCCCCCTTCACCTTTTGGTCTCAATCCTGGAGAATGTTTCGTCATGTATGGACTTGGGTATGATTCGGTGAGTGATGATTATAAAGTAGTCACTCTTTCTTACTATGATACTGACAATGAGCATGGGTATGATCCAGCTACTGATGATTACTGTACTGAGATGTTTGTTAATGTCTATTCGATGAAAAATGATTCATGGAAAAAGGCTGAAAGTTCACCTTATGATCATGCTGTTGGTCATGTCACTTCAGGAGTTTTTGTAAATGGTTCCATCCATTGGCTGGCTAGTAGGACTACAGACTACAAGTCAGCCATTGTGGCTTTCGATTTGGTGGAGGAGAAGTTCCATGAAGTGCTCCCACCAAGCTCAGCTGACCATGACAAATTTGTGTTCAGTCGTCTAGCTGTGCTCGGCGGGTGTCTATGCATGTTTGATGAAAGCGAGACGTATGTTTGGATGATGAAAGAGTATGGTGTCCAAGGGTCTTGGACCAAGTTCACAATTGATGGCTTGGATGAGGCGTCCGAGATTAAGCAGTTGTGTTTATTGGGGCAAGAAGAAATGGTACTGCTGTTAGATGGTGAGAAGTTGGTGATGTATAATTTGAAAGAACAAACTTTGAAAGATGTTGTGGTTAGTGGTGCATCAGATGATCTTCGTGCTGAATCAAGCTTTGTAGAGAGCCTAGTCTCCCCATATGGTGGTATTGAAGCAGGAAGAGAATGAATTGTAGCTCAAGCTGCCCTCTTTTGTGTACAACTGTAAGTTTTTTGATCATGGTGTATTTCTTTTTTTCCCTAATTTTTTTTTGGGGGCCTCTGCGAGATACGTACAATGCTGTATTATGTGTTAGGTTGGGGTGGGGATCCTTGGTTAGAATGTCGTGTTGTTGCCTTGTTGCTTCTTGTTGTCTATGAGTAATTATGTGGGATTATGTTGTTGCATAGCTGCTTTGTTAAGTCCTTGAGATTAAAATAAAGGTTATGTGGACATATGCTTGGAAGCTATACGTTGTATCTTTTATTGGTATATTATGTAATTCGAATATCAAAAATTACTGTGTGGGTTGATATTTATAACTTTTTATCCTAGGTGTCATAATACAAATTGATGCTATAACAATCTGTTGCTTTCTTTCATGATGAAGCTTATAAGTTTATTTGGGCAGGATAAGTTTTCTTTTCATGTCTGTGATATCACCACCTCCATTTACTTAAGAATTGTCGTAAAATCCCCATGTAAATACCTTTTTTTCTTTTTCTCTCACTTCTTTGTATGCTAATTTGACCAACATTACTGTTTTAAAATGGGATTGTTTTTGACAAAAGTGGGCAAGATATTCACTGCAGTAATCTCCCAATGTCTTCATCTTCTCCCTAGAAAATGGATTAATGGGAAGGAAAAAAAACAAACCCCCCCCCCCCCCCCCCCCAAAAAAAAAAAAAGGGAGTGAACAAAGAGAAAATACAGTAAGTGAGTCCGAGCTATCCATATTTCTGTTGTGACTGTTACAAGGGCTTAGTAATGGTCTGTGTTAGGTGATCAGATGAGCATCAATACCACAAACACCCACTACGTCAGGTGCAATGTTGTTTACTTTATCGTGGTAAGCCGTAAGCTACAAGTGAAAGTTTGGTTGTATTACATGCTAAATACAGAGACCAATTGTGTTTTTTTTTTTTTTTTTTTTTTTTTAGTGATCCCATTTCTAAGTAAAACAGAGAAACAGAAGAACACACATAGAAAGAAATAGTTTGATAGTTTCCCTTGTGATCATGGCAGTTATCGTTCTTTTGCAGGGTTATTGTAAATGTGTGAATCCTTGTGATTATGGTACATATTGAATCTTGGTTTGCTCTGTAGATGGTCTTTGTGTTGACATGAGCATTATAGGGACCCTTGTCTAGTTGTCTCACCCCTTGGCGGTAATCTTTCGTGGTTGAAATTTAGATGAGTGTAAATTTCATGGGTAAAAAGTAGTTAGATAAAAGTTAAATTGTGGTAACTTTTGTCAAATTTATCCTAATATATCAAAATTATTATTTTTTTTAACATTGGTAATTTTTGGTAAATTTAGGCAAAGACTGGTAAATTCGATTTACCCATGAAATTGACAGGCCAGTTCTGAGGCCTATCAGAGCTAGTACATGCCTCCAAGTAGGAAAGTGCTTACGAAGTTATTTATATCGTCCACTTACAAGGTCTCATCTTGGCAATAAGGTTTGAACTCCCAACCTATTGAGTTATAAGCCTCAATCCTTACCAACTAGACCAACGTCTTGTTGGCCACTTGCCAGTAATGAAACAACGTCCTAGCAACTTTCTCTATTATGACCATGGTAAATTTCCTTGCTATACAATATATCTTTCTGTTTAGTGTATGTTGTGTGCTACCGGTTTAGCTTTTAGAGAACCTTACTTGAGATTTTTTAGATGTAATACACTGGTAAAATTTTGTCCAAGTTGTTGGCTGGTGGCCCGGTATTCAGCTGTTTGTTTGAAATTTCTTCTGTTTTAGTTCAAAATAGGGTAGAATTCTGTATTATGACAACATAAGTTTCCTAGTGGAACCAACAGGATTGATATACGAGTGTTTTTACGGTGGATGGCCTACATGGCCTTACAGAACTACAAATTTTGTATCTATTTTTAAGGCTTTTGATTTGGTGCAAGAGAAGTTTCACAAAGTGCCAAACCTTGCCTTGAAAGGTCGTAGCAGGCTTCAGCTTATTTATCTTACTTTACTTGGCGGGTGCCTATGCATGTAAAAATTATAAGGGGACTGATATCTGGTTGATGAAAGAATACAGTGTTCAGAGTCTTGGACTCACGTCAAGGTCAATGGCCACCAGAGAGAGAAACGTCAGCCTTCATGAATGGTGGGGTACTAACATCCACTGATTTAGAATGGCAAGCTGAGAATGTTCAGTTTGAACGAAGAAACTTTGATGTGCTTCCGAATGCTCCAACTCTGCTTCCCATTAAATTTCTGCACTTGACCTGCTTTAGAAGCTCCAGGTAAGTTGTATTCTCAAAAAATTAATAACCTTTCCTTACGATTTTCAGAAGGAATACATTGCACTGGTATAATTGTTACAATAGTTTGTCTGAAGTTTATGTTTTATTTCAAAATAGGACAGAATTGCACCCAGTAATGATCCATACATATCCTTTTTTTAGGCTATTTCATTAATTAATCACCAAGTCATTATGGTTTCAAGTTATTTTTTTTCCAGAACCCAGGAAGCCTTCAAACACAACTGAAGGAAGTTCCTCTTGGGCTGTTCACTATCATCGTTGTAGTTATTATACATTTTACAGATTTGGGTAGTGATTATGTTCATGATGCTTACAAGCTAATTCCCATTTTTTGTAAATGTTGGACATTACAGGTTTTGTATCTGGTAGCAATGGAAAGAGGCTCCTAATGTAGGTATGATCCACTTCTGATGCTCGACTTGTATATAAAGAGAGACTTGCTTTACAAACAACTTGACTTTCTCAACACATCATTTGGTAGCTTTCCCAGCACATTTCCTCTTTGAAAATTGAAACTACACCAAATGTACTTATGTTTTGAGTTGACCTACATGCATTAACTTCTCTAACAAGCCTTCCACAAGTAGTGTATTATTTATAATTCCTTTCTTTAATTGTTTGTGTCTAAAAGAACCCCGCCTAACATTATTTATACTTTGCTCAAACTGGCCATGGGGCATTCACATTTCAAAGCGTATCTCTGACATTGTCTGAGAAGAGATTGCAATGACGAAGAAGCGAAGCTACAAAAACCTTCCAGAAGAAATCATGGTGGAAATATTCACCTGGCTACCAGCCAAGTCTGTGGGTCAATGCCGGTGCCTATCAAAGCGGTGGCAATATCTTCTCTGCAAACCCGGTTTTGTCAAAACCCACCTGGAACGAGCCAGAAAGCACCGAGGCGAGTCCATCGTGTTCACCTCTATGCGTCCCTCCAAGCGTGTCTTTTCACATCCTTGAGCAACGCCCGCCACTTGCGCCATAAAATTACCATCCCTAAAGCTGACCTTACTCCGGCCCTTTGCGATGGAAATTGGGTCTATGGCTCTTGTGACGGCTTGCTTTTGGTTGGGAATTGTGATTACCAGAAATTCATACTGAACCCGGTTACCAGGACCACCAAGATGGTTCCCCCGTTGCCATTTGCCCGTGATCCAAGGATGGCTAGTATGCTAGGTGACCACCATGGATTTGGGTATGATTCTGTTAACCATGATTATAAGATAGTCATCATTTTTAATAACAATGACATCAACATTAATCATGTGTGTGGTCTCTGGAATGACCCTTGTTGTGCTCATATGCTTGTTTACGTTTACTCTTTGAAGACGGAATCTTGGAAAAGAGTTGAGAGCCCCCCTTATCGGGATGCTTTTAGTCGGGATGGTTTCGGGGTCTTTGTCGATGGGTCGGTCCATTGGTTAGCCGAAAGGACGACCAACCGCGAGGTGGTTATCATGGCTTTTGATTTGGCAGAGGAGAAGTTCCGTGAAGTGCCGCATCCTGGTCTGGTCGAGTTCGAGGAGTTTGACCCCTGTTGTGCACTTGTTCTGCACGAGCTAGGTGGGTGCCTTTGCATTTTTGAGGAGAATTATGTTGATGTTTGGGTGATGAAAGAGTATGGGATTGCTGAGTCTTGGAGTAAGTTCACGATCAATGTCCCTGATGCATATTTGACCATGCACATCCCTGATGCATATTTGACCATGCCGATGTGCATGTATGGGTCGGAACAAGTGGTGTTTCTGAATTGGGACGTGCTCGTGATGTATGACCCGAAGAGACGAACTTTGAAGGATATTGTGATTCATGGCGTTCCTAATAATCTTCGTGTTCGAGCCAGCTTTGTGGAAAGTCTAGTATCCCCCCTCAGTTATTAAACGGATCAAGAATGAAATTATTCTTGGCTAGTGTCTACCATGCTCGTGCTATATCGTTCTCGTTCATGTTACAGTGTCTCTGATGGGAAATTCAAGTTCTTTTTTCTTCTTTTCGTCAATGTATGTCAATGCGTATGTATGGGTTGGAAGTTGGAACAAGCGCTATATCCTTCTCCTACGTAGCACTACAACCATGAGCCCGGGCTCATGGTGCTCGGTGCACCCGTCAGGTCTTTTTATTTTTTTCTTTTATTTTGAATAAGTATAATGAAGATGTTTTAATTCAATATTTCAATTTGTTTTAAATTTGAGTTTCTATTCAATTTAATTATTCTTTCATTTGTGTGTTTTTATTTTTAATTTTCTTTGTCATTTTCATTATATTTTTTTATTATTTTGTAATTAAAATTTTTCTGTACTTGTAGATACATTTTCAAGAAAAATAATTTATAAAATTATAGTATATATTTATGAATATTCATGCTACGAATTATGAATATTGTATGGAATATGTTACGAGCATTGTGGTTATAGCTTATGAGCGTCCACGTTACAAATTATGAATATTGTATGGAATATGCTCATAACATAAACACACAAATGCTCATGAAAAGCAAAACCACAATGATCATAACCTATAACGACAATGCTCATTAAATAAAATCATAATGTTTATCAAGCTGAACTACAATGTTCATAACTTATAACGATAATGCTCATTACATGAAACCATTATATTCATTAAAGCTGAACCACAATGCTCATAACCTATAACGGCAATGCTCATTGCATAAAACCATAATGCTCATGAATTTAAAAACCTATGCTCATTACCTATAATGACAATGCTCATTGCATAAATTAAACCATAATGTTCATGAATCTAAAAACCTATACTCATTACCTATAATGACAATGCTCATTGTATAAAACGATAACGTTCATAACTTTATAACTATTATGCTCATAACCTACAAGGCTAATGCACATAAGCCTCTACACCAATGCTCATAAAGTACAACCACTATGCTCATAACTTATAACTACTATGCTCATAAGCCTCTACACCAATGCTCATACTGTACAACTATTATGCTCATAACTTATAACTATTATGCTCATAATCTACAAGGTCAATGCTCATGACCTACAACTTTAATGCTCATAACCTACAAGACCAATGCTTATAAGCCTGAACTACTAACTATTAGCTCATAAATTATAACTATTATGCTCGTAACCTACAAAGCCAATGCTTATAAGCCTATACACCAATGTTCATATTGTACAACTACTATGCTCTTATAACTATTATGCTCATAAGCCTCTACACCAATGTTCATACTGTATAACTATTATGCTCATAACTTATGACTATTATGCTCATAAGTCTCTACACCAATGCTCATACTGTACAACTACTATGCTTATAACTTATAACTATTATGCTCATAACCTACAAGGTTAATGCTCATGACCTACAACTTTAATGCTTATAACTTACAAAACCAATGCTCATAAGCCTTAATTACTAACTATTATGCTCATAAATTATAACTATTATGCTCATAACCTACAAAGCCAATGCTCATAAGCCTATACACCAATGCTTATATTGGCCCTGTTTGGCAAACAACTGATAGCTGTTGATTGTTGGCTGATTGCATTGGCTGATTGTTGTTGGCTGTTTGTATTGGCTGATTGTATTGGCTGTTTGGATTGGCTGTTTGGAAAAGTTGTGATTAATAAAGTTAGCTGATTCTAAATTTTTTTTTGCTAAAATTCCATTTATACCCTTTATCACTAATATAATAAATATGCATCAAATATTGGGACCAATAAGCTTTAGGATGGCATATGGTGTAAATTTAGACAATTTTTGGATAAAATGATCTTTTCCACAATCAGCCATTTACAATAGGCTACTCCCCTCAGCCTATTGAAAAATTACTTATTGGGACCAATAAGTGATGTATATTTGATGGCCATATACATCAAGGTCATCAAAGGAGACAACCCATACACACCATAGAAGCCAAATACTCACCTACATGGAAGAAGAGCTCACATCTCTTACATATCTCTCTACTTTGGAAGAATTCTACAAGGGTACTCAAGTAATTTGCTCCTTATCTCAAGAACAATAAAGCTACCATGGAAGATGCCCTAGAGTGAATTAATCTACATTCCAAGAGCTTTCTAATGGTTCAAGAATCTTTAGATTTGGTTAAGTATAGAGCAAGTTATCATCATTTGTAATCTAGCTTAGTTCATTTGTTTCTTTATGATGTAATCATTTGTATAGGATGTAAGCTAGATGGTTGTAGTTTCTTGCATATAACACGCCTAAGGGGGCCTCTACTAGTATAAATAGACCCCTTAGGGTGCCTTGTACATTCATTCAATCATATATCAAATACAAAGTAAACACATGATGTTTTCTCTCTAGCTTTGTGCTAGTTTCTTCGGTTCTCTTGAGGGAGGACGAAACTATCCCCTTCTTCTATCCAAGGTTGGCGTCCTTGGTGGTGATAGGAAGGAATTGAAGGTCTCTTGAAGGTGGTATGCCTTTATCCTTCAAGAATCTTCAAAGCCATTATCAAGCATTCATCCATTCATTCAACCCTTCAAACGTCCATCATCATCACGCCCAAAGACCACCTTTCGTTCATCATTTCCATTCATTTGGTAATCATCTTTCATAGTTGTTTCTATCTTTCCTATTCATTTCCATCCCATTTTTGATTCTTAAGAACTTTGAGAAGCAAGATTCTTATCTTGATTTTTAAAGATCCTGATTTCTATGTGTAATGAGATCTCTTTGATCCCATTATACATCAATAAGCTAATAGAATGAGCTGTTTACCAAACACCCCAACAACCTATTTCACTTCCTAATAAGCCAACTTTTGCAATAGGCCAATGAATAGGCTGTTTACCAAACATGGCCATTGTACAACTACTATGCTCATAACTTATAACTATTATACTCATAAGCCTATACACCAATGCTCATATTGTATAACTACTATATATACTCATAATCCCAAAGTAGAATGCTCATAAAATTGAACTTGAATGTTCATAAAATTATGAACGTTCATAAACCTGGACTTGAATACTCATAAATTTCAAAAATAAAAAGAAATGTAATGAAAGATTAAACAAAAATAATAAATAATAAATAAATAAAAGATAAAAATGGGCTAATTAGAAATTCAAAATGATTAAATTAAGTGTGTAAGAACTGAAAAAAAAGCAACCCGGGCGCACAATGCATGGTGCACCCGGGAGCATAAAAAATTTTCCTACGTGGTCTGTTGATGTAATCTTTACATCCTTTTTATTTGTTACTTTAAAAATAAAATAAAATAAATTTAAGTAGAAATAAATCAAAATGAGAAAAGGATGCTCAATTATTGTAGAGTTATTGGAAGTCATTTATTAAGGATAAAAGTAATAAAATTATTATTGAAAATATAAATGTGATACATGATAAAAAAAACAAAAAAATTAGTGAAATGGACAAATAAAAAAATGAAAAGATGTCGAAAATTGTGATATTCCTAGGGCACATTATGGGTTTAATTTTAGGGCAGTCTTTGTTACCCCTAATTGACATGAGTTTTTGTATTGCTCGGCTCCTTGGGCATATCACTCTTATTTGCATTTATTTGGGACAGGGGCTGACCTTGTTTGAGGCCAGAGGGACTAGGAAGTTGGATAACTGGGTAACCTCTCCTCCTTTGGCAAATTGCTCTTTAAAAAAAAAAAAAAATGCTTGGTCCACTTGGTCCAATTCAATTTTTTCAATTACTCCATCCGTTTCATATAAATTGTCATAATTTTAACTTTCACGGTCTCCATTGTCACTTTTTGATTGATAATTTCTTACATAATATGTTATTAACAATTGCAATATTATACTTTTACGATATTATTTTTCGTTATAAATTTAGTTGTGGTACCTTTGTATAGCAGCTCATTGTATATATTGAGAAATTTATGGTGATAATTTTTGAAATTTGACTGCATGATTTCCAAAGATGACAATTAATATGAAATGGAGGGAGTAAACTTTCAACATACAATAAGCCTTTTTGTCTTGAGTCAAAATCCATTTTGAGATTCTAGTTTAATCCATTTGTACTTTTTTATGATTTTTAATTTTTTTTTGTAGCTCTAATTAGCTTTACAGATCAAGGAGAAGATGTATCAATGTGTTTATGACAATCATAAATTCATACTCAACCATGCGATTTCCACTTTGACTAACACCTTGTTATATAGTAAAATTGAGCACGGACAATAATTTTTTCAAAATGAGGGATACTTTAAGCTGCTTGTCAGAGATGATGCACCAAAGAAAATGTTGTACATTATAAGTTGGGGACCAAATGATTGTAGGAGGAAGGAACCAAATTAAACCCCAAAACAAGCCAGGAAGTGGACGAAAGTGGCAAAATAAACATGTGACAACATAGAATGCATTAATTAAGAGAAAAAAAAAAGTAGGTGCAAAACAAGAGACATGTGCAGTCCTAATGGAGAAGAGGAGCAAGGCACAAAGAATATGGCGCAATAAGATAGTCGTCGAAAGCTTCTTCATCTTTCCAGTCTGCAACCTTGGTGATGGTATCATTCAAGAGATTAAAGGCAAAGATGATGGACAAACTAACTATAAACCACTTAGGAATTCAGATTAAACACAATTGGTCTTGCTCTTCTCTTATTCCTCATAAGCTTGGCTATAGTGTCCTTAATGAAGGGCTTGTTACACGTAAGATAAAACTTTGTGAATTGGATTACACCCACTCATGCCTGCTAGAATAAAAGACCTCAACCAATCTTTGGTACCAGAGCCCATACCCTAGCTCTGTGGTGGCACCTCAAACTCGCAACATGGCAACCATGGAACAACTGAATAAAACTGTTGAAGGAATGCTCCTGTTGAGCAGAAAGTTGAACTCGCCTCCTTGCACCTACAAGGGAAGGCCGACTGGCCGAGACCTGCTTTAACATCTACATTTTGGGTAGATCAAATGTTTTGTTGGAAGATTTTATTGTGGATACTTGTGCTCACTTTCGGGATGAGTTAGGTAGCCGGGTGATTGAACGGTTTAATAAATTACAATAGATTGGCGGTATTGATGAATACTTGGAGGAATTTAAAGAACTTAAAGGCTTTGATGTTGCTGAAAAACCCACCCTAACCGATGATTATTTCATTGAGAGCTTCATTGGCAACTTCGCCCCACAAATCAAACCCTTCGCCCAAGCTTTCAAGCTCTTGACCCTAGCTGCTGCAGTTGTGTATGTTAGGCTGCAAGAAGCAACCCTCTCTATCCTTAAACCCATAGACAAACCCAACCCCAAATTTAACCTCACCACCAAACCTAGGGGTGGGAATTGGTAGGTATGGGTGGGAATTGGGTGTGTATGGATGGACACTGTCTATACACACGTTTTACCCATGGGTATCCAAATATTCATCTAATTATTTTTATTTTGTATTCTAACGTTTTAGATAATAAATTTACATTTGGAACTCAAAATTCATATTTGAACTCAAAACGTTTTAGATAATAAAGTTTCAATTTAAATCGTTAAAATTGAATTTTAATTTAAAGTTTCAGTTACTTTTAACGATAATAAATTTTTATATAGGAAAATTGGATCCTAATAATCCTGACTTTCACGAATTGAACAACAATAATGCCTACTATCAATTTGGATTCTAGTAGTCCAAAAAAATAATTGGATTATAGTGGTACTAAATCCACCTCCACATTCTTTTTATTTTTTTTCATTCCTACCCCATATTATTTTTGTTTTTTCGTTCCTACCCCTAGAAAGATAATAAAGTCTAGTTACTTTAACAATTTTTAAATTATTTTTTTGAGACTCCGAGCAATTATTCTGATTCTTTAAAAGAAATAAAAGTGAAAAAATCGTAAAAAAAAATTTGAAAAAAATTGGGAGAAATGCTGTAAATTCATTAAAAATCATGGTAAAGTGTTATACTAAGTTTTGAATCAAATGTAACATAAAATCTATGATATTTAGGGTGTACTCTCGATGATGTCCACAACACTCCAATTTCTTTTTTTTTTTTAACCACCAGAATCCAAATTTATAATATGGATTATTGCTGTCCAATTCGTGAAAGTCGGGATAGTTAGAATCCAATTTTCCTTTTTATATATGTCGCAATATATGTTATCGATTAGATTAAAATATTTGGAGCTCAAAATTTATATTTGAACTTTTTTTAATATATCCTATCATATTATAAAATTTCAGCTCAAATCGTTGAAATTGAAAATTTAAAGTTTCAGCGGCAAAAAATGTCTATATATGTCGCGATAAATGTTATCCGAAAAAAAATTAGAAGCTCAAAATTCATATTTGATCTTTTTTTAACCAATACTACCGTATTACAAAGCTTTATGTCAAAATGTTAAAGTTGGGTTTTGCCTTAAATTTTAATACATAAACACAATACAACTCGATATGAAATTCTCACATAGTTAAGACATCAGTGGGTATATAGATATCCATGGATAATGGATACCCACACCAAATTATGGACAACCCATACCCATCCTACCCGTCAGGGGCGGATCTGGTATATCTCCAGTGGAGTCAATTGACTCCACTGGAATTTTGAAAAAAAAAATCAGTATTTGAAAAAAAATAAAAAAAGTATAATACTTATAATAATTGCACACACTAAAAATCACAAAACTAAATTAGCCCAGGTGGTCAGTGGCTCAGCGTGTTAAGGCGTGTATGACTTGGAGGAGTGCGTGAGTTCGATTCCCTTCAATAGCATTTTTTTCGCCTTTTTTTTTCTTTTTTTTAAAAACTGATATCAATTATTCAATTAGGCCTCATGGCATACTGCTCGACTATCTTCATTCTTCCAAACCCTAACCCTATTCTCTCTCACCCACCCACCCTCCCTCCACTCTCAGCCCTCCCCTCGTCGATCGTGATCGGCCCTCGCACCACCGTCGCCGCCACCATCATCACCGTTGGCGTGGCGGCGTCCTCGTGATCGGGTCCACCAGCCCAAGTCAAGTGTGAGTTTCTCATTCTCAATCTCTTTGCCTCTTCTCTCAATTCAACGTATTTTTGTCATTTATTGTTGTAAATTTACTCTTTAAGTTCTTATTATTATCAATACGTTGTCAATTCATTGTCAATTATCAATTTCTCATGAGTATTATTTCTCAACTCAATTTGCTTGTGTGGTAATTGGTAAATTAGGGTTTATTTTTTAAGTTGATTTGTTATTTGTTAAATGGGTCAATTTAATTGTATTTATGAATAATTGGTTTATGTGAATATTGTGAAATAATTGTGAATAATTGTGAAATAAAATTTGTTAATTGGATGCATAGTTTACTATTTTTCTAGTTGATTTCAGAGATTATGTCAATTTTTAGGCTATTGAATACTTACTTGCTAGCTAATAGAACACTTACTATTTATTTCTGTTTAATACTATTTCCATGATTAATATTAAATTCGCTATTTTATTTGCATTTAAGCTTTTTAGTACTGTTAAATTTTAATTTTTTTTAGCAAATTATTGTTGACTCCACTGAGTTCGAATCCTGGATCCGCCACTGCTACCCGTTACCCATCTTTAATGAATTTTACAACACCCATTATGGGTGAGTACTCAATATGTGGGTATCAATTCCCACCCCTAACCAAACCCAATCCTTCCTTAAAATTACCATCCCAACGAGCCATCTTACATACTCTTGTTATCCAAACACCCAAATACACTTCCTCAAACCAATCAACTCCTCTACAACCCTAGCCAAGAACCTTAACACCTGTTGAGAAGCTATGATGCCCCCTCTGAAAAGGGCCACAAATGCAACATTAGAAAGACATAACTGTTCTTGATCGAGATTCCGGGCAGGAATTACTTGAAGATGAGAATGATACAGAGGGGCGAGAGTATCACATGGAGGATAAGGAATCCCGAATTCCAATTCATGCTTTGAGTGGAAACCAAAACTATAGGACCATGAGGGTGATGGGCACGACCAACAAATATCCCTTACATATACTGGTTGATTCGAGAAGCACCCACAACTTCCACGATGAATGGTGAAGAAATTGGGATGCAAAAATGATACGCCGCAAGTGCACAAGTGTGATTGTAGTATAAATCGAGGTTGTTCCCACAGGGACTTCACTTAACTACGCACCAAACTAGTCTCATAGTCATACCTAATTGCTAATTCGGGTGGGTTTTGGTTTGAGGTTTCTAACAACTAGAGCTACTTATCAAATCACTAACAATTCAAGGATGAAAATCAATAATTAAAAGCATTCAGGGGATAAACCTAAGTTACTCAATGAATTAATCAAGTGGATGAACTTGTACTTCACAAATTTGGTACATTTTAGGATTGATAATCGCATAAAGTATTTCGTAGCGAGCTTTTGGTAATGAAACAAAGTGCTTATTTAAATCAAGGGTCACCTACTTTCATGATTATTTTGATTTTAGCCAAGTTAAACATCGAATTATCAAATGACCTATAATTATAAAATCTTCTACGTCTAGTTCATTTTATAACTAGTTTAATCCTAAGGGTTTTGATTATCAAATTTTTCTTTTCGGTACTTCATTCAACAATCGAATCCCATATTCTTGATGGCATATAAAAAATAATGATAAACAAAATCAAAGGATAAATAAATACAATCAAACTAGATTAATACTTGTTCAATGAAACAAAATCAATTCATAAAGCAATTAAAAGGATTCATCTCCTAAACTAAAGAGAAACTACTCACAATTCACGTTTAAGCTAGAAAGCATGTTTAAACTAGGAGCAAAAAGGACTATTGTAGGAGTTCTCTGAGATGAGCTTCAGAATTTGGGTGGAGATTATTGAAGCGAGATTGGAGTTTGGATTGTCAGAGGACTAATTTGTAGCTTGAAGGAGGAAATTCTAAGTCATTAATTAATTGTATGATCCAGCCGCTGGTGTAAGAACTACAACAGAATACAGCGAGGTGTGGAATCAAGTGTAAGCTCACTGTTTTTTCAAGTCATTGGCATTGGTATCCTCTTAGCAGCTGTTGTTGCTGCTGCTGCTAAGCAGCTAGCTGAATCTGATGTGCTACTGCTGCATTCGATGGTTGAACAGTTTGCTGAATGGTGATGTCTCAATTGGTTTTTGGGGTGTGTCCAGTAAGTAGATGTGAGGTGTAGCTAAGCTTCATTTTTTCAAGAAATGTGATGTCAAGCAGCTGTGGGGGTTGGAGTTGTTGTATGCAAGCTGCTAGCTGGTTATGATTGTGAAGCTAATGGAGCACAAAGTGCTGTAGGATTTGACAGCACTACATCATCGATTCAGTATTTTCAATGAGGCAAATGTGTGCTGGATTGGATTTTTGGGTTCTCATTCAATGATGCAAATGTGTTCTCTGGTGTGGCAAATTCTAAATGTCGAAAGCTCCCATCAGTGGGGTGGAATCTTGGGTTGTTGGTGCATGGTCTAAATTGATGAATTCAGAATCAGCTGGGTTTGTGCTTGCTATCAGTACTATATGCACAGGGTTCATATGTCTCATTTTAAGTTGAATATGGTTGTGGTGTTCTCGTTGCTATTGCTCTGTAAGCTTTTCGGCCTTTTGGCCTTTGTGCCCCTTGGCACTTGAATAAAGGGCCTTGTGCCGCAACTTATCAAAAAAAAAAAAAAAAAAATCTAGAAAGCATGTACAAAGCATATTAAACATATAAAGAATGAGAAATAGGCGTGATGAAGATCAATCCTTGCTTGAGAATAAATTATGGAAGACATTTGCTCCTCCCCTTCAAATGATATGCTTGAATTGCTCTTCAATCTTCAATCTTCAATCTTCTCTAACACTTTTCACTCTAAAGTAGATGATGGATGAATATAGATGATAATAGTGATGGATGGAGGTGATAATTATCGATGAATGCTGGATGGAATGCCCTTGGAATAGTTGCACACAATTAATATATAACAATAATGGGCGAGAAACGGCTAAATTTCAATAGTCAGGGGTCAACACGACCCGTGCTAGATCAACACTGTCTGTGTTGACCCCAACACGACCCGTGTTGACCCCAACATGGCCCGTGTTGGCTTGCCACGATCCGTGTTGATCGTGGAATTTGTATCTTCACTTTCTTGACATCGAAACGATATGTTTCATACAATCTAGCACCTCTGTTGGGGCTTAGCGGGCCCTTTTCAGCTAGGGCCTTCATTTTGGGCTTTAGGAGGATCCAACTTATCTTTCTCTTCATCTTTTTCGCCCACTTGGATATTTAAGCTTGGTTTTAGCTTGGTTTTCTTTCATTTCTCTTCAAATTCCCTACAAAATCTACCAAACTTTAACCAAGCATAAAATGGAAAATTCGGGCATAAAATAATATAAACACATCAAATATCACCCAAATTCTCATCAAAATATCCAAAGTTTACATATGTTCAAATAACACTTATTGAATCACCCCATGCTTAAACCTTGCTTGTCCGTAAGCAAGACAATACTCACTAAGAAAAAGGAAAAGAAAGAAAAAACAAAAAAAGAAAGAATTGGGACAAAAAGACTCAAATCAAAAGAAAAATAATTAAAAGAAAATGAAAATATTTATTTACAAACCTCCTCGAGAAAGCATCGATAAGACATTCAATTACTCAAACTTAATCAAGCATAGCCCAAATATATGAGAAAGTCTATATACAAGAGAAAGGAAAACTTTGGAAAGATTTACAAAAACTACACTTATCAAGTTCAAACCTATTACCCCCTAATCTCAAATGAAGCAAGCAAGCACATAATAAGTATGAAACTAGGCAAATTAGATACCAGCATCACTTTAGGGAATGTGGAAAAACTTCTTTCCTGTGTTTGAAAATAGGTAAATCAATGAAGGCGCACTCAATACTCAATCAAAACAATATTCTACCATAAACTTGCAAATAATCTCAATTCTCTGCCGCTTATATGCAATGCACAATGATAATCAACTAAGTGGATGCAAATAGTTTACAAATGAAGGAAAAAAAATAATATTAAAAGGAAACAAAACAAACCGAAAATAAAAAATAAATAAAACTAAAAGAAAAAGAAATTAAACCCTAAAAAGAAGTTCAAAACTAACTAAACAAAATATACAAGGAGCACGGACTTTCAAATTTTCATATTACGCCCCCCCCAATGCTTGGACACAACATTGTCTTCGATGCATAAATCTGTATGAAACTAACTAGCAAAAAGTGGATACAAATATATCATTAAACCCCAAACAGATCATCGTCTTTTATTCATTTAAATTAATTAGAAAAATACTTAAGTTTCACATGGACATTCTCTAAAAATATTTTTTTATAAATCATATAATTGTAATTTAATTTTTTTACGGTTAGGATTTAATATACTAATGTTGATTTTTTTAATGTTTTCTCTGTTAAATTTTATTTTATTTTATTTCTTATTTTATGCTTAAAATATTATAATAATATTTTTTTTGTAGCTTGTTCTCTATTATCTCTGCCTTAGTATGGTCTGCAACACACCATGTTAATATTGAATTTCTAAAATAATATCTTTGAAAAAGTGTGTGTCTATATATATATATATATATATATATATATATATATATATATATATATATATAGGGAAATTGGATTCTAATAATTCCTACTTTTGCAAATTGGATGGCAATAATCCCTACTTTCAATTTGTATTCTGGTGGTCCAAAAAAAAAAAAAATTGTATTGTAGTGGTACCAAATCCATCACCACATTTTTTTTTTCTCATGCCTACCCCATATTGTTTTTATTTTTTTCGTTCCTGCCCCCAGATAGGTAATGAAGTGTAGTCGCTAAAACATTTTTAAAATTATTTTTTTGAGATTCCGAGTAATTATTATGATTTTTTAAAAATAATAAAATTCAAAAAATTCAAAAAAATAGAAAAAAAATTAAAAAAAATTGGGAGAAGTGCTGTAAATTCATTAAAAATCGTGTTAAAGTTTTATACAAAGTTTTGAATCAAATGCAACACAAAATCTATGATATTTAGGGTATACTCTCGATTATGTCCCACTACAATAAATTTTTTTTTTGGACCACCAGAATACAAATTTAAAGTAGGGATTATTGCCATCCAATTTGCAAAAGTAGGGATTATTAGAATCCAATTTCACTATATATATATATATATATATATATATATATATATATATATATATATATATATATATAGAGGAAAATTGGATTATAATAATCTCAATTTTTGCAAATTAGATGGCGATAATCCCTACTTTCAGTTTGTATTAAAAAAATAAAATTGTATTGTAGTGGTACGAAATCCACCTCCAAATTCTTTTTATTTTTTTTCTTTCCTACCCAATATTATTTTTGTTTTTTTTTCGTTTCTACTCCCAGAAAGGTAATGAAGTATAGTTATTAAAAAAATTTTTAAATTATTTTTTTGAGACTCCGAGTAATAATTATGATTTTTTAAAAGGATTAAAAGTGAAAAACTCATAAAAAATCATAAAAAATTGAAAAAAAATTGGGAGAAACCCGTACATTCATTAAAAATCATGGTAAAGTGTTATACTAAGTTTTGAATCAAACGCAACACAAAATCTATGATATTTAGAGTATACTCTCGATGATGTCCCACTACAATCCAATTTTTTTTTTTTTTGGACTACCAGAATCCAAATTGATAGTAGGGATTATTGTTGTCCAATTATGAAAGCAGAGATTATTAAAATCCAATTCTCCTATATATATATATATATATAAGATTTCCTCTCTCTACGAGAGCACATCTCTCTAAGATGATTTCCGGTGGATTTCCGGCAAGGTTTTAGAGGTGCTCCTCATTTTGGTAGGGCGGGGTTATCTGGTATCGTTGTTTCTTTTAGCTTGATTGTTTTGTTGGTGATTTTGTTTTGATGGATGATTCAAATGCACAAAATGTTGTCTCTCACTTTAATTCTCTTATTGGTGAAAGGGATTTGAGCTTGCGTTATATTCCCCCCAAATCGTTCGATGGAACTTTATGTGCAGAATTACAGGGTAAAGATATTGTTCAAGATTCTTGGGATACGGCGGTATTATGCAGAATTTTGGGTATGAATCTTTCGTTCCCAGTAATGAATGAGTTTATTTGTGCTATTTGGAGGAATTTTGAAATTGAGAAGATTGTTAAAGCTAGAAGAGGACTGTATGTGATTAAGTTTTGTGATGAACATCATAAGAATGTAGTTCTGGAGAAGGGGGTTTATTATTATGGTAATAAACCTATGTTGGTCAGAGATTGGAATGAAGACCTTAGTATTGATACTGATTCTATTACCTCACTGCCAGTTTGGGTCATTTTGCCTAAATTGGATATGAAGTATTGGAATACTAATGGATTCAGCAAGATTGGTAGCACATTAGGTATTCCAATCAAAACGTGCTTGAGGACGAGGGAAAAATCAGATTTAACAGCTGCAAGATTGTTAGTGGAAATGGTGGTAGATAGTCCTTTCCCAGATGTTATCCATTTTGTTGAAAATGGAACTGTGTTAACGCAGAAGGTTATATATGATTGGAAACCAGTTAAGTGTAATCATTGCAAAAATTTTGGACATTATGTGAATGAATGTCAATTGAAAACAAGGAAAGATGTGAATCCAATCCAAACAGGTGCAGAACCGAACAATCCGGTGACTATCTCTACTACTCAATCAGTATCTCCTTCTACAACCATTAGTAAGCAGAATGTTGTAACGCCTTTGGTATCCTCTAAAGGCCTGCCTCCAAGAGTAAACAGACCTCATACAATTCGTGCTGGTGAGGTTCTTAAATCCTTTCAAAAGGCAGGAGGGTCTATTTCAAGTGGTTATGGTTAATATTATGTGCTGGAATGTAAGGGGTTGTGGCAGAGTTAATAAACAGGTAGATATTCGTAATTTCCTCCAAAAAAATCAAGTTAGCCTCGTTGGTTTGCTTGAAATAAAAACAAAAAATGAGAAAATGGCAGAAGTTGGTTTGAATATGTTGAATGGGTGGTCTATGGTGCACAATGCATGTTTGGAGGGTAAATGTAGAATTATTGTTGCTTGGAAGCCTCAAGTTTATAAGGTTGATGTTCTTGATGTTCAAAGTCAGTGGATTCATTTGCATGTCACTAGAATGGTTGAAGGGGATAATTTTCTGGTTACAGTTGTTTATGGATAGAATAATCTCCAAGAGAGAAAGGTTTTGTGGGAGAATTTAGCTATGTTGGCGGATGTTATTCATGTTGGTTGGCTTGTTCTTGGGTGATTTTAATTCTGCGTTATACCCGGATGATAGGGTTGGTTGTACTCCTATTGATTTCTTTGAAGTCAATGATTTTCAGAACTGTTTACAGGTTACGGGGTTGAAGGAGTTGAATTTTAGTGGGGATTATTTTACTTGGACCAATTCTCATATCTGGTCTAGGATTGATAGGGTCCTCTCTAATGAAGATTGGTTGATACAAATAGGTTTTGTGCATACAGTGTTTCTGCCTTTTGGTTTATCGGATCACACGCCTATTCTTCTCTCTTTTCTGAATGCTCCAATTTGTAAAAAGTCCTTCAAGTATTGTATGATGTGGCAGAGATCTATTTAGTATAAATCCATTATTGATAAAGCTTTGCCTAACTTGAGCAGAGGTTGTAAGATGTTCCAATTTCAAAGTTTCTTGATGTCTTTGCGTGGTCCTTTGCAGATGCTTCATAGAGGTCAATTTTATGATCTACACCAGCAGGTTGATAGGTGCAGGAATGAGCTTGAAATTTTGCAGCTGAAGTTGATGAATGATAAGCAGGATACTATTTTGTGTGCCCAGGAGAAGGATAAGAGAGTAGAATATATTAAGATTTTGAGTTCTGCTCAGGCTCTTATTCAGCAGCAGTCCAAAATTCAATGGATTAATCTTGGTGACTGCCCTACGAGATTTTTCTTTGGTAAAATGAGAACGAAGCAACTTGGTTCCTATGTGTATTCCTTGAGTTCGAATGAAGGTGTTCAGATCAGTGGATTTGATAATGTTGCTTCTTTGGTTTTACAATATTATGAAAATCTTTTGGGTAAGCAGGTTTATTCTAGAGAAGTGGTTGATTCTTATATAATTCAGCAGGGCCCTGTGCTCAGTATTGAACATCAGCTCTCACTGCTTAAACCTTTTACTAGGAAGGAAGTGCGTGATATAGCCTTCTCCATATCCAATCTTAAAGCGCCTAGGCCGGATGGTTTTAGCAGCTCTTTTTACCATCACAACTGGGAGGTTATAGGTGATTGGTTTTGTGATGCGATTTTTGAATGCTTTGATAATGGTGTTCTGCTTTCAAGTATTAATGATACTATTATTTCACTTATTCCAAAGAAGCTTAATCCGGAATATCCTTCTGATTTTCGGCCAATTTCTTGCTGTAATGTTTCTTACAAGTGTATTTCCAAGCTTCTCTGTGCCCGGTTGAGGGATGTTCTGCCTCTTTTAATCAACCAAAGTCAGGGGGCGTTTGTTCCTGGGCGTGAGATTGTGCATAACATTTTACTTTGTCAAGAAGTTGCGCAGGGCTATAAGAGGAAAAATCTTTCTCCCAGGTGTATTATGAAAATTGATATCAAAAAAGCATATGATTCGGTATTTTGGGAGTGTATTGAAGAGACCCTTATTGCTTTCCATTTTCCTCCAAGGTTTATTCAGTGGGTAATGATGTGTGTTACATCCCCTTCTTATTCCATCAACCTAAATGGAAAGGCTCATGGTTATTTTAAAGGAGGTCGTGGTCTTCATCAAGGTGACCCACTTTCCCCTTTATTATTTGTTTTGGTTATGGAATACCTTTCACGCCTTCTGGATAATTTACAAAATACACCTGAGTTTGTTTACCATCCAGGGTGTAAGAAATTGAAAGTAAATCATATTATGTTTGCGGATGATTTGATTATTTTTTGTTCGACTGATTCAGACTCTATCAAGTGTGTTGCTAATATCCTGCACCAGTTTGCATTATGTTCTGGTTTGAATGGTAACCCTGATAAATCCCAAAGTGTGTTTGCTGGTTGTGACATTGACAAGATGCAGCAGTTGAGTAATATTTTGGGGTTTGAGCAAGGTGAATTTCCTTTGAAATATTTAGGGGTGCCAATACCTACTGGTAGGGTGGGAAAATTTGACTGTTTATCATTAGTGGAGAAGATTACAGCAAAGATTCGCACTTGGTCCTCCAGGCACCTTTCTTATGATGCTCGAGTTCAACTTGTAAACTCAGTATTATTGAGTATTGTTAGCTACTGGTCCAATATTTTTCTTCTTCCAATTAATGTAATTGTTCAAGTGGTTAAAGTTTGTAGGAACTTTATGTGGTCTGGGGATGTTAATGCAAGAAGAATTCCCTTGATTGATTGGGATACATTGTGTTCTCCCAAAAAATTTGGTGGATTGGGCTTGAGAAATCCTCGTCTCTGGGATATTGCTACGGTTGGGAAACTAGTTTGGAATATTGCTAACAAGAAAGATAATCTGTGGGTGCGTTGGATCCATGAGAAGTATATGAAATCTCACAATTGGTGGAGCTATGAACCTCCGGTAACCAGCTCGTGGAGCTGGAAACAAATTTGCAAGATCAAGGAGAAAATCAAGTTGGGAGATTCACAGAATTGGGGCTGGAAAGGGGAGAACAATGGGGTTTATTCTGTTTCAGATTGCTACAGTCGGTTGCTGACTAATACTAGCAAATGGCCTTGGTCTGTTGTGATTTGGAATGGAATTTCTCCTCCTCGTCATAGCTTCACTGCGTGGTGTGCAGCACATAAAAAACTCCCAATTGTAACTCGGTTAGCAGCTCATGGAAGCTCCATTGATATAGGCTGCAGTTTGTGTAATCAGGCAGAGGAAACAATTGATCATTTGTTCTCCACTTGTGTCTATGTCAAGCAGATTGTGCATTTTTTCTGTCAAAAACTGGGCATCAGACATGCTTTTAATTCCTTACAGCAATGGATGTCGAATTGGAATAATATGAAGCACAGAAGGCATATAAAAATGGTTGCTTCTGCTGTGATTTCGTCCACAATTGCGGTTGTTTGGGAGGCCAGAAACTACAAGAGATTTCCGGAGGGGAAAAAGAGTATCTCTGTGGAAGAAGCAATCAAAAAGATTCATTTTATTACTATTATCCATAGGTTCTTATTCTTTGCTAAGAATAGTTCTAAGTATAGTCGTTGTATAGAGCTGCTACTTCATTCATTCCTGTTTTGGTGTTTCGTTTGTTTGGTTGTATCGGTTTGGTTGGCCCGTTTGGGGTTCGTTCAATGAAGTGTTAATTCCTGCCATATATATATATATATATATATATATATATATATATATATATATATATATATATATATATATAGTGTGTGTGTGTGTTAGAAAATAAAAGTTAAAGCAATGCATAAGAGACCATTATAAAAAGACAAAAGTGACAGATATTAAGGTATACATGAAATATTTTAGCGTAGAATTAGAAATAAAATAAAATAAAATATAACAAATAATCATAAAACATACAAAAATTCAACATTATTACATAAACGCCAAAAAAGTAGAATTATACGACTTATAATAGATGAGAATATCTATTTTCTAGTGAATCTTCTTTTGAACTTGAGTATTCTTATATATTAATTTAAAGAAGAATGGTGGTGATATTTTTTACTATCTTAATTGATGGTAGTAGCATTTTTGACATTTTAGGAAAGTCGAGTGGCAGTTTAGCCCAAGCACCAACAACAAGTTTCGAATTTTAATTACATGTAAACCTACTGTAACAAGTAAAAGTGACATATTTGACTTTTTAGAAAAGTTCAATGGCAATTAATAGATGTTTTCAAATTTGGTAGCATTTTTTTATTATTTTGAAAAATTGAGTGTCAATTTTAACCAAGCCCTCTTGGAGGGTAGCTATTCCTCAGTGAAGAAGTTTAGATACTAAGGTTTTGTATTGATGGGGAGATCAACAAGGATATTACACGTCGAATTAAGGTAAATTGGCAAAAGTTGAAGGCGGTGTTGGTAATGTTGTTTGATAAGAAAATCTTTCATAAGCTCAAGGGTAGTTAGATGTACGTGTTGTAGGGTTATTGGACCACCGATGGTTTATGGCAGAAAGTGTTGGACACCCAAGACATTCGATGCTTAGAGGTCGAACGTAAAAAAGATAAGGATTCTTAGGTAGATCTACGGTTATACGAGGTTTGGTGGGATAAGGAATTCCCTTTGCAGAGATACATTAGATCGATGAGAAGTTAAGAGAGACTAACTGAGATAGTTTAGAAATGTCTTTAAGAGAACTGCAAATGCACTTGTTAGGAGGTAGGAAGAGATACAGTTATCCCTAGGGAGACCAAAAAAGTCCATGAATGAGGTGATTAGAGCTGATATAGAACACTTAGGTTTAGCGGAGGACATGCCACTAAACAGGGGAGTGGAGAGGGCTTGGATTAAGGTAGTAGGGTGATGTTTGATTGTAGGGTAGTGTATTGTGCCTTAGTTTGTTCTCCCGGGTTGTCCATTTGATTATGTGGCTTAGGTACGTGTAGCTATTCCTCGCCTACATGAAGCACACAAGCATGCATCCTTTTTCTGTCTCAAGTCACTTGATTTTCTTATTTTGTATCTTACTTTTCAAAAAGTTTTCCAAATGAGTTTCTTTTAGTGCTTAAACAAGTTTTCTAAAAGTGTGTGTGTGTGTTTTTTTTTGGTGGGTTTGTAGATAGAAATCAACTGGCCTCTCAATGAACTTTAAATTTACGGGAAAAAATGCGTATATATGAGTCCCTCAAACCACACTCAAACATGTTTTCCCTAAAATTTTGTTGTTGTTTACTTTTTAAGTACCTACTCCAATAGAAAAGGACTTTATGGAAAAGGTGGACTAATATCTTTCTTATTTGATTATTAGGCGCTCCAATATCTTAAACTCACTTCAATTTCAGCAAATATATACATATATAGTTGGCTTGATAAATTGAGATGTACGTGATGATTCTATGTATATTATAAAAAAATAACACTACTTATCAATATAAAGTTTCTTGGGAGGACTTATTAGTTAAAGCACATCATTACTCGACCAAAGACTGAAAGAGTACAAACAAATTAGAAAGATTCCCTTCTTGACTTCATGGGGTCTAGTACAAAACAAGTTTACAAAGAAAGCGCAGTTATTTTAAATAGTACACAAATAGTAAAATTAACAAGGTATGTGTATAATACTGTATAGTATCATGTCAATAGCTCTAAATTTTAGAAAAAATATATCTCAAGGCCATCGGCAGGATGTGGGTGTGAAAGATAATTGATTTTCGTGTTCGGATTCAGCAACTTCCATCTGGAACATCAATTAATCAAAGAATCAAACATTAGTACTCAAATATATCATGTCTTGGTCATAAGATTTCTATTTTCAAATCTTGTTGGTAAATTCATGAAAGAGTAGTAGTATTAGTAACATATCCAAATGGCATGGACCCTTATGAAAACAGTTGTCCCTTGTTGAACATATATGGTCTTCTGTACTCTTCTTCGATAGACAATTGTGTTTAGGGCTGTTCATAGTCCAGTCTGGATTGAAAAAGGGACTGGACCGGATTGGACCGAGGACTGGACCAGACTGGACTGATGGAAGTTCTGTCCAATTCTCGGTCCAGGAAATTTTTATGTTCGATCCTCGATCCAGCCCGTGGACTGAATTGACGGACCAAAGTTACTAAAATTATAGGGTTTCTTTATGTATAGTCCAGTCTGGTCCAGTCCTCGGTCCAGCTTTGTCCCCTAATTCGGTCCTCGGTCCATTCGATCCAGTCCAAGACCGATGAACAGCCCTAATTGTGTTGCACAAAATTTTGTCTAAAATGATAACATTGTATATCTATAATATTATTTTCGTTCCTTTTTATATCTGACTTTTTTAACTAATTTTTCACGTTTTATATTAGATCCCAGTAACATATTACTTACTACCTTTCTTATTTTATCACTAACTACCCTATCAATTTTTGTGATATTGATTTTTCACATCACCTCCAAAAGATAGATAAAAAGAAAATAAGAGTAGTATTTTTGGTTGTGAGTTTAATGATAGAATTTTTATATGAAAAAAATTATGATATATATTAAGAAATTAATAGTCAAACTTTTTAAAATCTTCGGCCAGCATAATTCAAGGCGACAATTATTCAGGGATGGAACGAGTAATACTTTATACCCAACACACATTGGTTCAAGTGCTTTGACATTATTCTTCTTTAACAGATCTTGATCGAGTTCAAGTTCAAGTTCCGTACGGGAAAAACTTTATGTATTCTTTTTACGAACCAACAATAACTCATATTAACTAAAAAACTCAATTATTTTATGAACTTCCAAATATTCTTCTGTATTTAATTTAGGAACTAATGAAGTACTAGACTATGTACCTGTATCCCACAGAGAGATGATGAAGGAACAAGGCAAGATTAACTCGAACAAGATTGCTTCCTGCACAACTTCTTGGACCTCCTCCAAATCAAGGAATGTTCCATACTTTGGTTGTGTCTGCCAAGTGATTCAATATTGTCATATTGCAAAAAGGAGAAATAACAAAGTAAGAAGTGTTGATCCATCCAAGTGCTCTTTTTATCAAGTGTTTAATTAATTAGATAGAAATATATAGAAATAGAGAAAACTTATATTCCATCTATCAGGATTGAAACATAATGGATCTTCAAAGTTGGTTGGGTCTGTATGAAGATATCTTAGCCACAAAATAACTTGCCATCCTTTTGGTGTTATGTAACCTACAAGATAATTTGTTTCAATGTAAGTCTCCTTTCTATCATTCTCTTGAATGATAGTTTCTCACTACACACATGTATGTATGTATGTATGTATGTATGTATGTATGTATTGACACAAACACACACACATCCTTTTGAAGTTTGTTGTTGTTGATGTTGTTGTTGTTGTTGTTCTGTGGTGTGTGTGTGTTGCGTGTCCCTCAGTATTCAAAGACATTTAAATCCAATGCCCAAAATTTTGAAATTAATGCATAGAAAACTGGTTGATAGAGCTAAACTTAGTTTGCTAGCTATTACTTTATGAAAAAAAATCAAAGAAAGTAAAGGTTTAATGATGTATTTTACTTTAATTTATTACATTTTTTTTAGAAAATAATCCTTTTCTAACTATATATATGTTAGTATTTAAATACATATAAATTCAAAACCCAAAATTTTGCAATATAAAGAAACTTGTTCATTGGGCTACAATAAAAAGCAGTTTACTACCTACTACTTTATGAAAAAAAAAAAAGCAAAGAAAGTTAAGATTTAGTGATACATTTTACTTTAACCCATCAGGATCTACATTGACAAATAACCCTTTTGTAACTATCCAAATTGTGGACAAATAGTTTTAAGTTCTACATTCATTTGTATGTGAAAGGAGGCAGGGCATGACTATAAGTATGTACATACTGTTAATTCTTTGCAAATTGATGTCCATAATCTGGATAGTTTTTTTTCCAACTTAAATTGTAATGGACTATAAAGTAAAAAAAAAATGGAATATAATAATAAGAACTTTGGAATGGTAACTTTTAACGAAACCAAGTAATTAGAAAGTTCTTTTTACCGTCTGCGACTTTACATCATGCATTTTCTAGCAGGGAACCATCATGATTGACTCACTGAAAAATTGACCTAGTGAGTGAGCATGTGCACAAGCTAGGAAAAACATGATGATTTACCATGTTCACACGTGCACATGCTCAGCTGTTAGGTCACTTTTCCGGTGAGTCAAAACATAATGATTTTCTACTTGAGAAAACATGATGAAAAGTTGTGCACGCTAAAATTTAAGGGATTTCCTAATTTGGGTTCGTTAAAAGTTATTACCTCAAAATGCATATTATTATATTCCAATTTTCCTAAAGCAAAATGTCTCATGACAACAAATAATTTCTAACTTTTAGATCAATTGAAACCAATGTTTCTAAATTACAAAATTAAGAGATAAAATTGTTAATTTACAAACCGATAAATTAATTTCTATACCTTTGTATTGGATATCCTCAGTTGCTTTACGGAAAACAAAGCTTGAAGTATTTGACAGTCTAATTGTTTCTTCTACAACCTGAAATTCAACAGAACCGCATTAATAAACAATAGTAAGCACTATGTGTGAATCCGAACTGCCGATAAAGTGTTGGATTGAGCTACTCCCTCCATTTCTTTTTATGTAACTTTGAAAATTACTGGCAGAGTCAATATAACAAAACGTTAGCTAGAAAATTACTTAAAGATTCTTATCTAAAGTAAAATTTTGATGTTTTATTTAATGAATGCTACGAGTAAAATAAAAAGTAGTCACCGATTGGAATTATAGATGACATATAACATAAAATCAAAAAGGAATTGGTTAAAAAGTCCAATAATAAAAAAATGGAAGGAGTATTTTTTTTAATCTAAACACTACTCGTAGATGTTAGTAAACATTTGCAACAACTTATAAGTTCCAACCACTAATAAACGTTGGCACCCGCAGGTAAATCATTGTCGATCACTAATTGACATTTAATTAACGTTAAAATTAATGAACACGTCTGAGAGCAAAGGCTATATCGATCTTAAGCTTAAAAAAGCTGAAAAGGTTAATATGATGTTTACCTTATTTGTATAACTTAGCTTCATGATGTCTTCGTATGTGATGTAATCGTCCTTCTTCTCTTTCCTCATCTCTAAATTCTCCTCCTTTATTGAAGTAACACTCATATAAGTATTGAGATAAGATATATTTTAAATATCTTTTTTCATAGACGTTGCATAACATTGTTGTTTTACCCATTATTTTTCAAATTTACAAAAGAAAAATCTAAAATATGTGTAACACTATAGGACAAATTAGATTAGCTAAGGCTTCATGTGTATTATTTGATGTAGCATAAGCATCTAAACCAATCAATATGAATTATTGAAAATAGTGTTGAAAATCATAATAATACTAACTCGATAAAATAAATGTAAAACACTTAAAAATGTACTAGGACAAGACACATATGATCACCCGCTTGTAATTGACTATGTGTGAGTATTTTGTTCTCATTATTGTTGTGTCGATCGTATGAAAATAAAAAAGCAAAATGTTTCAACAGACTATTTTGTTTATGAACTACTCGAATCATAGAAATTTGAGGCACCCACAATAAAACATATATCACTACTAGGTGCGTTATAGACACATAGTCCATGATCGACCCATCCTTTGTTGACCCTTTTTTATTTGACCTGACCGGCTTAATTCCATGAAGACAACCTATGTTTTGTCCACCCCCTATGTGATATGTATTAGGCAATAGTGTTTAGAAATATGCCCCATTTTTCCTTTATCAACTAATAATCTTTTCCATGAAACAAAAATCTAATAACCTCCAAAAATGAGTGATGCAACAAGGTTTTCTTTTCTAATTTTATTTTTAAGCTTACCCTAAGTTTGTGAAGAACATGGGGATACTTTGCTAGAAAATAGAGAGACCATGTCATCATATAGGAAATGGATAAATGTCCGATCATAATGCTGCTAAGAACATTGTCTAAAATCTCTTCATCCTTTAAAGGCTTTCCTTCTTTATCTTTTGCTTGCATCAATTGATCCATTAAATCTCCTTTGTCTTCTGCTTGTGTTGAATTAGGGTTCTTCCTTTTCTTCTCTAGCTCCTCCCTTAGCATATCTGTAATCTTGTTCCGGCACTGTAATTAAGCACGTCCATTGAACGAATATGAAATTGTTAAAAAAAAGTACATTATTCAGTTTAGGTGCTGTGAAATGGTCAGCATAATCATGGGCGTATTTGTGTGGGGGTTGGGGGTGGTCATGACTGCCCTTAACCCCCCCCCCCCAAAAAAAAAAAATCAAAATTAGTATAATTTAGCCTTAAAATTTTGAGTTATATACTTATTAAATGAGGGTGATAATACATTGGCCACCCTTAATCCAAATATTGGGATCCGCCGCAACATTAATTGTTAAATGAGGATTATAGGTAAATAATTAATGTTAATATGCTACTGTAATTCAATATGGTCAAAGTTCAGATTATTCGGTGATATTTTTAAAGTTCAGATTATTAAGTTTATCACGCATCAAAGTTCATATTATTTAAGTCCAACTTCCCAATGAATAAACTAAGATAAAATCAAAATATTACAATAACTGAAGTTGCCTTCATTAGCAAAACTAGTTAATCTATAAGGACAAATACCTTGAGAGCATGATAATAAGCAGTTCCAGGAAAATTCCATGGTTGTGCCCTCATTCCATGAAGTATACCCAAAAAAGTCTTCTCGATATCGTCAATCTTTTCAGGGTTATGTTTCAAACTGCCCAAACATCTGCCCAAGTATTCAAGTGTCACCTATAATAATGAATATGCATTTTTTAGCCATTTAAAAAATACAAAATCTCAAACATATTGATCTTTTTCTTATAATTTAGATATGTAATTATATGTCTAACTCATGCAAAATCAATCTTGAAACTATTTTGGGTGAGTAGTCTCATGTATATTTGAATTTTAGTATCGCCATGTTTATTTGCATATTTAAAGTTAAGGATGCGGAATCATGCAAAATCATTTGTGTGTAGGAGTATAAAATCATCATTGAGTCTTCAATTATATATTAGCTTAAATTTTTGGTACGTTGAGATAGTTCTACATGATATTAGAACGAAGAGAACATGTTTAAAGTATAGAACGTTCATCGTTAAGTCATCAACTATCAACTTAAACTTTTAATTGAGATGCATATATATAACTAAACTTTCGGTTGAATTCATTCTGATGCATTAAATACCTTCTTGAGTTCGTCCATTGTCCTAATGTTTCCCTTGAGGGACCAGGACTCAAAGGTGGCGACTATGCTTGGCTGTGCTTGAGCCACAACCCTAGAAAGAGGACCAGGGCGGTTAACAGCATTCAGTACAAGGCTCTTCATCGTAGCATGGCGTGGGCCCTCGAGTGTGATGACTGAATTACGCCCCAAAGCTTCAATGGTTGGCCATTCTTGCTTGAATTTATCAGTTGAATGCAACACAAGTTTGCAAAGGGAAGGAGAACAAACTATAATACTCGGACGCCCGAATAAATAGCTTCTATAAACTCCAACATTTCCCCCATACCTACAAGCTGACATCAATACATAATTGTCATCAGTACAATGATTTGTTCCAGTAGCTACTGTACACGAAATTAGCTATACTTCCTTCAAAATGTAGAAGGGAAAAAAAGAAATTTCAACTTTAGTTACATTTAAAATGTGTATTAATTGTTTGATTCACCTTAAAGGTGTAACCATTTATGCAAACTAGTATTCTTAAATTTGATTTCTTTTTTTTCATTTTAGCACGCAACGTGCGTGGTTTGAGCAGGAAAATGATTGTTTTAGGTTTTTGTTGAATTTATTCAATTTGGCAGCAATAGAAGAAAAAGAAATTGGTAGATCATGTTATTATGTTCAATTGGTTTTTTTTGGAACCTATTAGATGGACCTTCAAAAATTGAAAATTTAATTTGTAAAGTACTACCTCCATCCCTAAATAATTATTCATTTGAATAAACTTTGACCGTTGATTACTCACAAATTACAATGAGTTATAATATAAAGTTAATATCAATGTAATTTTTAGTACAATATTTTTCTAATGGTGATAATTTCATATTGTAACTCATTACAATTTGTGAGTAATCAACGGTCAAAATTTAGTCAAATGGACAATTATTTAGGGACGGAGGTTGTATGAGTTTCTCAAATGCACGTCTAACTAAATTTTCATATATATAAATTAAGTCTACATTCGTTAATCAAGTAATCACCTGCATAAGTTTAATCTATATTTTTATTCTCTAATTAACATGTAAGTTATATATAGTATATTAATATTAAAAAATATTTATTTATTGAAAAGAAATGTCAGTTTCATTTAGCGTGGACAAAAATCAGTCTGACCTGAATGCCCTAGTTTGTTCGACCTGAATTAAACAAGGTTTGCACATCAATATTTTGTCCGAATTTCAAATTCAGACAATTTGATCATGTCCAAATTCAAGATGGGTTGGGTTCAAGTTTAAATTATGAAAGTAGGGTTGTTTGAAATTTGTGCCAAATTTAAGTTCGAACATATTCGGACAAATTTAAATTTGAACAATTCGAGTCCAGGTTCGGACATCACAAAATTTTCCGATTTTGAAATTCAAACATGGTTCTAGTTTGGGGATTTTGTCTGAATTGCTCGAACCCGAATTGACCTCGACCCGAATTTTTACCACCGCTAGTTTCATTTTATCCAATGAACGTAATATTGAAATATATCATTAGGTTAATTTTTTTTTTCTTTTGATATTGTTGAATCAGGCTACTTACACTGAGCCCCCTATTTTAAGGGGAATTCATCATGTTCTTGTATTTTCAGAATGAATTTTATGAACATATATGTAAAATTTTAATTATAGGTACACATATAAATTTATGAGTATATAATTTTCATTTGTCGATTATATATATATATAATTTCAGTTCATATTCATATGTTTCAGAATGAATAACAAAGCTAGGGTTTGCACATGACTAGGTAAAGCAACTTTAGCCAAACACCCCCACACTTTCAAATAATTTAGGTTAGGGGCATACCCTTTCCAAAGTTCATAAGGAATCTGGTCCATCTTTTTATGGGGAACTCTATTGAGAACAAAACATGCTGTTAAAACAGCTTCTCCCCACATATTATCAGGTAATCCAGAACTTATAAGCATGACATTCATCATTTCTTTAAGGGTACGATTCTTGCGTTTAGCTACACCATTCTGTTGTGGTGTATAAGGGGCGGTAGTCTCATGAATAATACCATTTTTCTCACAGAAAACAGCTAAAGATGTCGAATCATATTCACCACCCCTATCAGACCTAAGCCTCTTGATTTTCCTGTCTAGTTGATTCTCAACTTTTGCCTTGTATTTTATGAACATTTCTTCGGCCTCATCTTTAGAATTTAAGAGGGAAACTTTCGTATATCTAGAATAGTCATCTACAAAAGTGATATACCATTTCTTTCCTCCTCTGCTCATTGTGTTCTTAAAGTCTGCGAAGTCCGAATGATTAAGTTCAAGCAACTGAGTTGATCTAGTAGTTACAGATTTGAATGGTTTCTTAGCAAATTTTGCCTCAACACAAACATCACATTTAGAACAATTTTTTATGCTAACCTTTGGAATTAGTTTCATGTTCTTTAGTCTGTTTAAAGAAGCATAATTCACATGTCCAAGTCTACCATGCCAAAGATCAACAGACTCAGCTATATAAGCAGAAGTAGAAGCATTTCCATTAGCATCAGAAGCAAATTCAGAACATATAAGCCATTGCTAAGATACCCCTTCCCAACAAATACCCCATTACGAAGTATAACTATTTTTCCAGCCCTTTGGTTCACCTCAAACCCAACGACATCAAGAAGACTACTGGAAACTAAATTTCTACGAAGGGAAGGGACATACAGCACATTGTTCAAATATAAAGACTTTCCAGAAGTAAATTTAAGGAGAACCTTTCCTTTACCCAACACCGCTGTTGTGGTAGCATTGCCCATGAAAACATGTTCACCATCAGGAACTTCCTCAAAATTATGCATCAGCTCCTTGTTGGTGTAGAAATGTCTGGTCGCAGCATTGTCCAGAATCCATTCAGTGTTATTGGTAACGAGATTAGCTTCCACCGTTACTGCACAAAACACTTCAGAATCTTCAGTCAAGTTAGCTTGATTTTGTCCACCATTCAGTCGAACGGGTTTCTGTTGGGTCTGGTTCGCTTCCTTGCGTTGTTTACACTGATATGCCTTATGGCCTGGTTTGCCACAAACATAACAAGTACTTTAGGCTTCTAGATTTTATTGCTAGGCTTGTTCATTTGATTCTGATGCTTAGACTGCTTCTGATCCTTCTTAATTTTTCCTTTGAACCTGTCTTTATTAGATGGTACAACAGATTCAGCTAAGTTAGCTTTAACAGAATTCAAAGAAAGAGAAGACATCTTATCTTTCAGACGATTTGCTTCCTCAGTCCTCATATGACTAATTAGCTCTTGAAGAGTCAAATCTTTCTTCTTGTGCTTGAGATGATTTCTGCAGTCAGCCCATGATGGTGGGAATTTCTCGATCAGAACATTTGCTTGCAAAACGTCGCACAACTTCATTCCTTCATTCAGCACTTCAGCACACAGGTTCTCATAGACATGAACCTGTTCCATAATGGGTTGATTGTCAAGGATCTAGAACTGCAGCCACTTGCCAACCACGTACTTCTTTTTCCCGGCATCGTCAACACCATATTTGATTTCCAATTTCTGCCATATAGCCTTGGCTGACTTGAACACGACGAACAAATCAAACAGCGGGTTCGTCATATTGTTGAGAAGATAACTTCGGGCCACTTTGTTGTCTTTCTCCAGTTTCTTCTTGGCATTCTCATCGAGCGGGACAACTGGAGTTCTTGGGGCAGTAGGGGTCTGTTCAGGATCATTTTGAGAAGGCAGAGCATCTGGATCTTCGATATGTGGAGATGACAGAACATAATCAATCTCCAGTTGCTCCAAACAAAGAAGAAATTTCTGAGACCATCGCTTATAATTGGTTCCATCGAAGGGTTCGATCCTGTATATCTCAGCAAGGGATTTTTGTGGAGCAGCCATTATTCTATAATCGCTTTCAAAGTGTTAGAAAATAGAAGATCAAGGCTGTGGGAAGAAGGAAACTGAGCCGTGGGATGACAACTGCCTTGAAAGCGATTACGGCTTGACCTAGGTGCCAATCGAGAAAGGTCGGTCGCTCCCCAAGGTTAACTCAGCGAGCCCCTGGACAAGTGCACTCGTGGCCAGGAACTTGGAGTATGAATAACTGTATGCCCAGAGGAAAGAAGAGAAGGAAAGTAGAAGAACGAATGTGTTTTTCTGTGTAAAACCAATTGGAAGATCTCCAATTTATAGATAGAAAACGACTGTTGGAATCACCCAAAAAAGGAAGAGACAACTACACTAGTGACAGGAAAGAATCAAGGGAATCAATGACAATTAAGAGGAAGGGAATTAATAGGAGGCGCAAAATCTACGATAAAAATGGAGCCATTAAAACCAAGTCAACGGGTAAAGAAAAGATACCGAGATCAAAACCGACCCGACCACGACCCGCGCCCAGCCAGACGGACGGCGACGGCGGCGCGCGCACGTGTGGAGGCCCAAACCACACCCTCCTCCATAAAACCCACTTTCAACTTAATACAACACAGGGAGGAATAGTGGGATATATGTTAGGATTAGCAAAGCTTGTATTGGTTTCTTTGTTTCTTTGTTTTGTTTCTTGGTTAGTTAGGATAGGAAGTTGGCTATATAAAGCCTTCCTTCCCTTCATTTGTAATTGAGTTGAGATAATCAATAACATCATTTCTCCAATCTCTCTCCCTCTTCTCTCTTTAGTTTTCTTAAATTGGGTGAAACTTAACATGGTATCAGAGCATGGTTAATTTTCATGCGTCTCTTTCCTTCGTCTTTCTTTTTTCCCTGATTCACTTCTTCTTCCATTTCATTTCTCAATCTCCCCAACAATCTCCCATTTTTTCCCCAACAATCTCCCATTTTCATCAATCTTCAGACTTCAATCTTCATTCCTCCTCAAATTTTCTCATGGAACAAGAATCTCAAGATTCTCAACTGCTTCACAGATTCCTCCAAACCCTAACCCTAGAACACGAACAATCAATTGAATCAAACCAAGACGACAATGTCGATGATGAGAATGACGATAATGCCAATGTTACTACCGTCAGCACTGACTTCGAGTTCTCCTTCGCCGGCACCGGAGACGCCGCAAGATCGCCGGTCTCTGCCGAGGAGATCTTCCACAACGGCCAGATCCGGCCGATTCTCCCGTCGTTCGGCGGCTCCGGCGAGGCCACGACGTCGTACACTCGGCCCAGTTCTTTCTTCGTCTCGACATGCCCGGAGTTTCTTCATCTGTCGACTTCTTCAAAGATCCCACCGGAGACTCACCGGCTCCGACGTTTTCTTCTCCTCACTCGTCAATGGCAGACGAGGCAATCTCATCTCCGGCGATGCCACCTCCGGCGATGACTGCGGCGGCGTTGGGAGTAGTCCGGCATTCGAATTGCCGCAGGTCGCCGTCGTCGGAAGTCAAAGCAGCGGCAAATCGAGTGTTCTAGAAGCTCTCGTCGGCCGTGATTTCTTACCCCGTGGATCCGATATCTGCACCTCGCCCGCGTCGGCCGTGATTTTTTGTGGCAAGTTTTGAAATAACTAGAGGAGTTTGTGATAGGGTGTTTATCAAGTCATCTTTCAAGATCTTTGCTGAATAATAGGGAAAATGGAGCCTCCAAGAGGAGTGTGTGCTTCTGTGTGGCACTTCTTTCATTTTCTGCCATTTTTCCTTGGTCTTCTTCTTCTGGGCATCCTCAAAGGCATTTTATTTTCCCCATTAGTATGCTTAGTTATGACAGTGGGGAATTTTGTAGTCATCCTGGGCCTTTGGCCCGTACATTTTTTTTTCTGGACATATTATTGTGTTTTGAGAGCTAAGCAAGTAGGACCAGTTTTGAAGATTGTACTGAGCCCGTATATATTTGTTGTGTTGATACTGCGGCCAATGGCTGGCATTCTTGCAAGCATTGTAGGGGGAGCGCTTTATGGCTTTCTTTCACCTGTGTTTGCTACTTTTGATGCCGTTGGAGAAGGACAAATCAATTCTACCATTGTCTCTTTGATGGAACTTGGAGCACTATTCTGGGTTGCTTTTCTGTTGTTAGAGATTTTAAAGATATTTGCTTTCATTCCTATTTTTCATATATGGATGACCTGCGAAGTCGTGGTCCACCAGATTCAAAGTATTATGAGATAAGAATTCTTTATCTTCCTGGTGTTGTCTTAGCTGATGTTCTTGGCATTTTTGTTGATGTATTGGTCATCTCTCTACTAGCCTTGTCCAGATGAAAATAGAGAAGAGTAATGTGAACCAGATGAAGGTTGAGTATTCGTAAAGATCATCAAGGTGGGGATGTTGTGAGAACCATTGAATGTATAACTAAGGGTGGAGATTTCCCTTTCATTCATCATGTCTGGTAAGAAGATTATGATTGATCCATGTGATCGTCTCTTCGTTCTCTCGTCCGATTAACCAGGAAAGTCTCTATTTGGCCATTGTATTCGCCGGAGACAATTTCAATACCTGGAAAAGTTCGGCAACAATCAATCTTTCTTTCATCATTCGGCTCCACGAAGTTCTTCCGTGTCTACGTCCATTTCACCCGCTACTAGGAGTTGTGGTGATGGCGAGGAAGCTATTGGAGTTCGAGTTCAAGATTGCAAGGTTGTACTGCCCTTCGTTGATTCCATTGGCAGTAATAGAAACCTTATCGTTCAGCTTTGCTAGAAATTGTTGGCAAATTGGAGTTTTTCCACCCTCCAATTTGAGGGGGGTGTTAGGATTAGAAAAGCTTGTATTGGTTTCTTTGTTTCTTTGTTTTGTTTCTTGGTTAGTTAGAATAGGAAGTTGGCTATATAAAGCCTTCATTCCCTTCATTTGTAATTGAGTTGAGATAATCAATAACATCATTTCTCCAATCTCTCTCCCTCTTCTCTCTTTAGTTTTCCCAAATTGGGTGAAACTTAACAATATATAAACCCACTTAAAACCACTCTATTCCTCCTATGTGGGACACCAAAAAGCATAGAAAGAGAAAAAACACCTTGTTGTCATTACCAAAAGCTCTTCATATCCAACATACTCAACACTCCCAACAGGAATGCAATATTTCAAAATGGTCTTGAGTTTGACAATGGAGATGACATGATGGGCTCTAAGAGGGCTAACATGGGTTTGCTGTTGGTGGCCAAGAGTGGCTCAGTATACAAAATGGTTGCCTTTTATAATTGGCTGCAACTGCTTTTGAATGCCGTAAAAACATCCAATGCATGCATGGACAAACTCCACAAATTTGATGTACGTTTTGTTTTATGGCTTATGTGAACATGTATACTATTTTAACTCCTATCAACTGTCCTCTATATAGAATCAACAAAGTTTAAGCTTTAGAAACCCGGCCATAAATTTATACATAAATGGTTATCAGTCTTTTATACATAAATATATGGTTGGTCTACTCTTATCTTCATATGTTCAAATAATTCTCAGTGTTGTATTGTACTCCCTCCGTTCTTTTTTATCTGTCACTTTAACTAATTTTTCTCGTTGCTAATTATCTGTCATTTTATAATCCCAATAGCCTATTAATTATGGATTTTACTATTTTACCCTTGGTAATTATTGTAATACAATGAGAGCTATTAAAAAGTAACAAGGTCATTCTAGTAATTATATTTATAACTACCTCATAAATGTTAGGTACATTGGTATTAACAAATCACCTAAAAATGACAGATAATTCCAAACAGAGTGAGTATATTTTATCATTAATTAATCTAATACTACGTTGCACGCGTTGGATTGAACCCATGATTTAGATTAGATTTAGCTAATTATCATGGTGATTAAGTGGTATTATTGGACTCAACCTGATGGTCATGATTAATTTTTATCAAAGGGTAGCAAGTAGTTAGAACAACCTCGATTAATATCAATACTTTTCATACAATAAGTTATTTGAGTAAACAATGCACGATGGAGACCATCCAACAGAACAACCAGCAGCAGCATCATCATCAGCAAAGGAGGCATCATCAACAACTTCATCAGCATTGTCAGTGGCAGCAGCAACACGAGGAGCAAGCCTTGCTGGTTTACCAAACTCAGCAGCTAATGAAGCCAAATCCAGCAGAAACAGCAGGATTCCAAAACTCAGCAATCACAGCAGGCCATCAAGCAGTTCAGACCTTGTACAAGTGTTCTACATCTTCATCGCCCACCAATCTATCAACAGCACCCATCCAAGCTTGTTACACCCTTGTGAAGCAAGTCTTGGAAACTTCAGCTACTCAGCTCATCAGCATTGGTCATTCCGACCAAGTCCAGTTCCCAACAACAACAGTCCAAGCAGCGGTCTTTCTCAACGTGATATTTTTAATTTGAGGAAGATTCAGCCAAGGTTCCCTAGGAGAATTTTGTTCTTTTCCATGCCATTTGCAAGTCCAAGACAAGTCCCAGCATGTTCAAGCATGGTATCCTCGAGTTTCACGTAGTAGAATATGGTTCCTACACATATCAATTTTTATAGAACCCCAGTTCTGTGCTAAGTATTTTACCTACAGCTCTATGAGGGTTATTTTGGTCCTTTCTATCCATCCTTAAGCTGTTGAGATTATATCCAGCTTAAGAATGCCCGGGAAAGTTACCATAGTAACTAATATTTACCCTCCCAGCTAGGAAAGCCTCTGATTGGTTCAGATTGCCACTCTTTTGGTGTTTGGTCCAATCAGAGCAAAGTAAGGTGTTTTCTTTTATTTTCTTTACAAATGTAATCTGAATAGTGTTAGATAGATTAAGATGTAATGCAATGTATTTATTTTAGCATTAGCAAGTTTAGATTAAGCTAGGGAGATTAGGCAGAATGCTTATGTTTAAGCAGTTGCTAATCCAACTGATTAGTTGTACTATATATGCTAAGTTTCAGCAGCTTAATGGGATTATCAGTATTTGTTCAATAGTATCATCGAGTGTCTTCGAACCTCTGTATGTTTGTGAGTACCAGATAACTCTCAACCCTTGGTTAATTCAACTCCTGTCACTGGATTTTGGCAAGAATCCAGCAAGTGTTAGCTGAGCTTGATCAATCTGTCTTTGATGTGTCTGTACAAGCCACATTGTGATAGTCATTTGCCCTTGTTTGCAGCTGTGGTGTGTCTGTATCAGTTTGTAAGCAAGTCTATCTTTATTTCCTTGTTGGTTTATCATCCATTCCAGCTAATTGCGTCCAATTAGCTTTGTTTTAATACAAGCAGCAGTGTGTGTGATTGTATGGTGTTTGTGAGCTCAATACTCTAATCTTTGTGAGCTTGCATATATCAATGCACTTCAAGACTCCGAGTAAGGTATTAGTACTCAACTAACTAATGACTCCAAAACTACAATAGTAGTGTGTATTCCTTTACATAGTATAGGACCCGAGAAAAAAAAATTCAAGTGTCATGCGTCGTGTTAGCCGAGTCGAAATGGATGTCTTAGTCTTTAAGGGATTTAAATTGAATTTTATTAATTAGTTAACTTATTCTAATGAAACTTTCTAGAACTTTATTGGGAATTTCAGACATCTCAATCAATTCAAAAAATAAAAAAAGATAGAGAAAATAAAAGACACTAACCGAGGTGGCCCGGGAATATATCCAAGCCCACTTATCAGTGAGCGTGTTGGTTTGTACACCACTTATCAGAGGCTCGGGAATTTAGCTCTCGAGGCGCCTCTGATCAACGAGGAGCTCGGCCACAACCCAATGCGTTGGTCTGCATGACAGCCCGGGCAGTGATTCGAGCTCCACCCGCTTAGTATTTTTTTATTTTATCCTTCGAGTTTTTAGCATTTTCCGCATCGATTTAAGTTTCTGGAATCTAAACAATGCTCAAAAAATGCAAAAAGAATAAATTTAAAGTGAAGAGTCGCCAATTAATTTTAGGTCAGAATTAATAAATTCAAATTAGACTCCACAAACCACGAACTATAATATCCAAATTTGGCGTTAAGGTTATGGATTCGAAAGCAAAAACCCTTGAATTTGCCTATTTGAAGAAATGACTCTACTAAACCAGTTCGTTAAAGAAGAGAGTAGAGGAGGAGAATTATTAGAAATATTTAGATGCATGCAAAAAAATAAAGTGCATAAATCAATAAACAAAATTAGAAGTTTATCAAAAAAAAATAAACAAAAATAAAAGAACACAAACATAAACAAAAAGAGCATAATGTTGGGGAGATTTAAGGCGAGAACCCACTTCAACCAAAACTCATGGTAATAAGTTAAGGTTTCATCTTAAAACCAATTGGTGTTAAAAGGAGTAGCCCACTTGACGTATATACCATGCCCTTTCACTATATTTTTCTGATGTGGGACTTCTAACTCATGGGTGAATCCCAACAATCTCCCCATTTACACATGAGTTTCTTACAACCCACATCCACATATACTCCCCCTTGACTGGAACCCTCTTCTTTTTTTTTGTTGCCGAGATTTCAAGTCATCGTCAAGAGCACAACATAGTCGCACCTTACTCTACAAAGCCACACACTACTCCACCTGAGTCTCATGTCACCACTCTGCTTCGAGAGTCCCAGTCATACCTTACTCCACATAGCCGCACCCTACTCCACTTAAGTCTCATGTCACCACTCTGCTTCAAGAGTCCTAGCTGTATTCGCCATGTGGTTCATGCTCCTGTCCATGGAACGTACTTCTTGCGGGATGTTGTCGTACTTTTGGGAGTACGGTTGTCGTATCCACAGAAAGTTGTGTTCCAGGCAATCAGAACTAACTCAAGTGTTTCGAATTAGGTGAATAAACAGGTGATTGTGGTAGTGATCAAGGGAAACTAATGAACTACGAAAACGGTAAAAAAAACTCTGGTTGTAATATAAATATTCAACAACTAATCAATATGAATAACCTAATCTATCAATTCTAAACAAGCAATTAAGGGTGATCAGTTGCACCATTAAAGCGCGCCAAAGCCCTCTCTCGAGCGTCAAGGCTTGTCTAATATTCCAACTGCCTATTCTCATGGAGTTAGTCTAATTATAAACTACAAGAATAGTAACCCTAGACCTAGTTAGAATTCGATTATTCTCATATCAAAAACTCTAACTATTTTCTCTACCCATGCTAGCAAATTGACATCACCTCTCAGCATAAATCAACCGCTTAAAAATAGATATGAACACTCATTCGAGCATTTCATTGAACACATGGTGGGCATGAGAAAACCTCTAGCTATAAGGATGAATTTTGGATAGATTAGGGCCTAAACAAGATCAATTAGCCATCAAACAAGTCAATCACAATCCAAAACTATAAATTAATTAACATAACAATGAAAATCAAAGATAAAATCAATTCAACAAACAAACATAAAAGAATAAACATAAAGAGAAGGTTAGAGAAACTTAATCTTGAATTAAATGTGAAGAACAACGTGCAATCCATGAACAAGAGACGAATTGAACCTAGAATGTACCTTAAAAGCCTCTAGAGAGGCTAGAGAAAAAACTCTCTCAAAACCTAGAAAGAAGAATGGAAAATAACGTAGTCATGAAAACTGTTGTTTTCTTCTAACTAAAACTAGCAAATACCTGCACGTTGCTGCGTCATTAATTAAAAAAATGTATGATCGTTGCTTGGTATGTATATGATCATATATTTATATGTCACGGTGAAATTCAAAACAATTAAACTGGAAAGAATCAATTATTTGATCAAGTAAAACAAATCAACCAAAAAAAAGTAAGTTCATAATAACATTTATGGTAAAAACAATATTGTAAATGACACGTCAAATGCGATGATAGTTGATCACGATTTATGAGTGATGTATATTTGATAGCCATATACATCAAGGTCATCAAGGGAGACATCAAATATACACCAAAGGAGCCAAATACTTGATTACATAGAAATGGAGCACCTTTCACTCATGTCTCTTACACAAACGAATGGCTTCAACAAGGGCAGCTCGGTAATTTGCTCTATATCTCAAGAACCATAAAGCTTTTGAGAAAGTCATCCTAGAATCAAAGATAGACTATTCAAAGAGCTTTCCAATGGTTTTTGAATCTTGGAATTTGGATTTGAAACGAGCAAGTTATCATTGTTTTAATCTAGCTTAGTTCATTTTGATTCTTTATGATGTCATACTTGTGTAGGATGATGTAAGCCTCAAGGGGCCTAGATTCTTGATTTGTACACGTCCAAGGGGGCTTGGGATTACTATAAATACCCCCTTAGGCCTCTTGTAAATTCATTCATTCATATATCAAATACAAAGTAAACACATGGTGTTGTTTTCTCTCTAGCTTTTGTGCTAGTTTTTGAATCTCTTGAGGGAGTTTCCAATATCCCTACTTCTAGCCTTGGATTGGCATCCCTTGGTGGTGAAAGGTAGAATTGGAGAGTTCTTTGAGGTGGTGTGCCTATATCCTCATTGGAGTCTTCAAAGCCATTATCATTCATATCAATCGTGAGTTTCTTTTCTAGATCTTTTGACCTTGTTTTTGTTTCTACATTGTTTCAAATTCAAGATTCATTTGAATATCATTCTATCATTCAAGAAACTTACATTCCATTCATTCCTACATTCATTCCATTCATTTACACATTCGTTTCATTCATCTAATCGTTCATTACCATTCGTCCATCATCAATCACCCATTTGGTAATCATCTTTCATAGTTCTTTCTATCTTTCCATTCGTTTTCCATCCCATTTTCGATTCTTAAGAACTTTGAGAAAGGAGATTTTCATCTTCGCTCTTAAAGATCCTAAACCCTTTTGTGTAATGAGATCTTTTGATCCCATTATACATCAAAATTGGTATCAAAGCTTAGGAGTTTGATTCTCTTAGTTCTTTCACCATCTTTTTACCATCTTTCGATCACAAATCCATCCCCCATCATCCCTCCATTAAACGTCCACCAAGAACACCACAAAGAACCCCGAAACCAAACACAATCCCACCTAAACACATTCCCCATTTCATCCTCCACATCCCCACACCAAAACCGTGAGTCTTGTTTGAATCTTTCTTCATCAAGATTCATATTCTATGGCTTGCAAAAGATCTTTCATGAATTCACCAAGTGAATTGAAATGCTTGGAGCAACAAATTCCTGATCTCACCACACAAATGGAAGAGCTTGGGATCCTTCAAAAAGGAGGATCAAGAAATGCATGTTCACGTGAGGTACATCCCTATGAGGGTGAATATGAAGCACCTTACGAAAGGAGTAAACGTTCCAGCAAGAAGAATGGAAATAAATTTCAAGAAGAGTTCTTGCCATTCAATTACAAAGGAGACTACATCGACAAACTTGAAAGAATGGAGCAAGGGAGCAAGGATGTGGTTGAATACACAATAGAATTCAGGTGACAACTATGGAAGTATGCCCTTAAGGAGGATGATCCACAAGTTTTGGTATGTTACTTTCTTGGTCTTAATGATTACATTCGGCATGTTGTTGTAAATCAACCTTACACAAACTTGGAAGAGTTGAGTTCTTTAGCTCTTGATGTTGAAATATAAGCAAAGAGTAAAGAACTTTGGGATAAAACCCATATACAACAAAGACCCCCATTTCCCACAAAACAACCAAACACAAAAGCTCAACAAAATCAGCCCCCATCCCATCCTAAACCTCTAATCCAAAGCTCCTCAAAACAGCCTATAAACCTTCCCGCTCCCATTGTCCCAAGTACATGTCTATATTGCCAAAGTTTTGATCATGTTGAAAGTGCATGTCCTAAGGAGAAAGAAGTATCTTTGGTTGATTGTCAAACATCATTAAGCATGCAACCAGAAATTGAAAGTGTGGTATTTGATGTATTTGACGAGCATGAGGATGTTCATAAACTTGGCATGAATGAGGTATGTAGCGTGCCTCATGAAGTACACGAGGAAGAAAAAGAGGAGGATATTGTATTAGAAAAAGATGTATGTAGAAGAATTAAATGGAGAAGAGTTGCTTGTTATAAGTAGAGTCTTGAAAGAGGCTAGTGTACCGCAAGATCAACAATAAAGAGAGCTTATTTCTTACTCTCATTATACCATTCAAGAAGAAGTATGTTCATTGATCCAAGGAGGAAAAAATAGTGCCATCTATGAGGATCTTGACGCTAGCATTGGCGTTGATAAGGATCATGGCAATGGTATTGGCCTCGCTACAACAAGGGTCCAAACATTACAAATGGAGAGCTATTCACATGGTCATTCATTTCATGACAAGGACATTCATTTTGATCCAAGAAGTTTAGAGGATCAAATCACTCTTATGACACTTATGGAGAATAAGTATCATGAATTTGAAGAACCAAGGAGTCTCATTCTTACACCAATAGAGGTTGGAAACCATGAGCTTACAAAGGATCAAGATCCTATGCCATCATTTGTTGTCATTTGTGAATATTTGGATGAAAGACAAGCACCATCAACAAGAAACCACTCTCTCTTATCTCTTTGGAAATGTTTCTCTCCTATGAGTATCATCATACAAAGTAGAAGTGGAAAGGAGTGTGTAAATCCTTTGGAGAAATGTCCTTACCTCTCATCCAAGAATATGCTATCTCAACATATCTCATCAAATGGAGTAATTCATGTGGACAAAAGGAAGAAAGGAATTATTCAAGAAGGGACCATACTTGCATCTATATATGAGGTACTATGTCTCTTAAAGGATGGTAAAGATCATCATATTCTTTTATTCCCTATTCTTGCATCATATTTGTTCATTACAAATGGAATTGAGAAAGGTGAAGTCCTATCTCAAGGAAGTTGTCCCATGGATTATTTTGGTGACATACTAAGTGGAGAAAAGAAGAAGCTTCACGCTTATGGCTTAGCATTCATACTTGTTGCTATCATGAGGGTATTTGAACAAAAAGAATATTATCTTGGAGGAATCATGCTTAAGCTTCGTGAATCTTACAAAGTATTGGAGTATGTTTCATATGAAGAGGAGATCACGCCATCATTATGTTTTGAGATGAAGTACTTGATTCATTCATCAAAATCAAGTCACTTGGAGGAAGCAAGTCCTTTGACTAAAGGAAGTTTTCTAACGAGGAGATACATGTTTGATTCAAGAGTACTTAGGCTTGAATATATCAAGGAGTTGTATGAAGATAATGATGATTTTAAAGAAGTATACAAGATATGTGAGAAGCATCCTCAACAATCCTTTTATATTGATCATGGATTTCTTTTCAAAGGGAATCAAGTGTGTATTCCAAGGAGTGGAATTCATGAAATCTTGATCATGGAAGTACATGGAAGTTCTTTTGATCATTTGGGTCTACTCAATACGTATCTCAAGATGAAGGAGTATTATTTCTAGCCTAGCATGATCGTTGATATTGAGTATAAGCTGCAATATTGTGACATTTGCAATCCTTCTATACCATATGGAGATGAAAACTTGAATTTTATGGTTGAAGTGCCATGGATTCAAGGAAGTCAAGATGATATTATGATCGTTGAAGGTCATCCTTCAAAGATGGAACGCCATAATACTATTGTCTTCATCATGAGTAACAAGGTTGTGAATCTATACTTTGAAGTTGAGAAGTTATATGAGAATTCTACAATCTCCATGAATAAACGAGATTTGAAGCACCATGATGTCATTGGATTATTCATGAGAAAACTTGGAAGAAAGTGGAAGTTTATCAAAGGGATCTGTGATGATTTCAAAGCATTTAAAAAGAGAGTTTGTAATCTCTTCAAGGAATGCAAGAGGAAGAAGCAAGTTGATGTGAAAAATACTTTTGGAAAGATCTCTTATAAGAAGAAGGATGAGCTTAGAAGAAGTGTTATGTAACGGTTTAGAAGAAGTTTTGTCTAAGTTTGAGGACAAACTTTTTCAACCGGGGGAGTATGATGTATATTTGATAGCCATATACATTAAGGTCATCAAGGGAGACATCAAATACACACCAAAGGAGTCAAATACTTGATTACATGAAAATGGAGCACCTTTCACTCATGTCTCTTACACAAACGAATGGCTTCAACAAGGGCAGCTCGGTAATTTGCTCTATATCTCAAGAACCATAAAGCTTTTGAGAAAGTCATCCTAGAATCAAAGATAGACTATTCAAAGAGCTTTCCAATGGTTTTTGAATCTTGGAATTTGGATTTGAAACGAGCAAGTTATCATTGTTTTAATCTAGCTTAGTTCATTTTGATTCTTTATGATGTAATACTTGTGTAGGATGATGTAAGCCTCAAGGGGCCTAGATTCTTGATTTGTACACGTCCAAGGGGGCTTGGGATTACTATAAATACCCCTTAGGCCTCTTGTAAATTCATTCATTCATATATCAAATACAAAGTAAACACATGGTGTTGTTTTCTCTCTAGCTTTTGTGCTAGTTTTTGAATCTCTTGAGGGAGTTTCCAATATCCCTACTTCTAGCCTTGGATTGGCATCCCTTGGTGGTGAAAGGTAGAATTGGAGAGTTCTTTGAGGTGGTGTGCCTATATCCTCATTGGAGTCTTCAAAGCCATTATCATTCATATCAATCGTGAGTTTCTTTTCTAGATCTTTTGACCTTGTTTTTGTTTCTACATTGTTTCAAATTCAAGATTCATTTGAATATCATTCTATCATTCAAGAAACTTACATTCCATTCATTCCTACATTCATTCCATTCATTTACACATTCGTTTCATTCATCTAATCGTTCATTACCATTCGTCCATCATCAATCACCCATTTGGTAATCATCTTTCATAGTTCTTTCTATCTTTCCATTCGTTTTCCATCCCATTTTCGATTCTTAAGAACTTTGAGAAAGGAGATTTTCATCTTCGCTCTTAAAGATCCTAAACCCTTTTGTGTAATGAGATCTTTTGATCCCATTATACATTAATGAGCCACATGCAGTAAAAATACAGAAAAATAAGAATAAGTTTAGAAAATATCAACAAAAGGAATTAAATTGGTATGATTTTTGAATATTTAATTTCCAAAAGAATTAATAGTGTATATATTCAAATTGTTTAAGTAAATAACGTAGTCATGAAAACTGTCGTTTTTCTTCTAATTAAAATGCTAAAACTGATTTCTGGGTATCGTGCACAGGCGTGCGGTTGGGTATGCGGGTCTGGAAGAGTCTCCTTTGGGATCCGTCACACTCTTTTCATCCCGGCTTCTCCATGGCTTCCTCATCTTTCATTTTATAATCCTTAAAGCGTCGCGAATCACCCTAAATTCACCTATATTTGACAAAGTTAAGCAATTTAGCTACAACAAGCGATGATAAGCTAAACCAAGTCAAATTTGTATCAAAGTAGGTAACACACCTCAGAAACAAAGCTAGAAAACTGAGGTTTAAGGTGTTGGATGTGGTTGGTACATATTAGTTGCATTTAGGTCGTGTTTACTTGCAATTTAGGTGAATTCTTCTAGTTTCATATTATTCATACATTTGATTATAGGTTTGCATTGGTTTAGGTTCATTTTTAAGCATCACTAGATCATACATTGCATTCTTGGTTAGTTTAGGATCACTGTTTTCAATAGGCAAATATGATCGAGCATATTAGATAGAATTGCATTTAGTTTACATTGCAAGAGGCGAAAACGAAGTGTTAATGGGATATTCTTAAGCATTCAAGGTATGTATTCATTTCCTTTTTCACTTTAATATTTCGTTTTAATACTTTTAGGTAATTTTAGGTAATTTATTTCTTTCTTAGAGAGTTTATTTCTATTGCTTTCAATAAAAAGTGAAATCCTTGGTTGTTTGGTTGGTTGTTGGCTTAAAAAAACCCTCCTAATGTTCAAGGGATAATTTTTTGGTTAGTTGAATGCAATTGTATATGATGAGTAGCTTGGTTGAACTTGGATGATGTGAGAAACTTGTTGTATGTTTGTTTTGAGGAGATCATTGTCTTATGTGTGACTCATTTACTCTTGAAAGTCTCTTGTGCATGATGGTGAATTCTTGTGTTTGGTTCATCAAAGGAACTAGTTGTGATTGTAGTATGGTTTAACCCATGAGCTCTTCTTTGAGCCTAAAAGACTATCACTTTTATAGTCTCATCTTGTTTTGAGTGCGACCTTATCATGTGTGCATCTCTAGAACTTGGCTTGACTCTCTTTAAAACTGCATCTAACTAGTGCATTGTGTTAATATGATTGAGGTTCATTTTTGTAGCAACATAGCCAAAAAGTCAACTGACATTTTGACATTTTTTTGCTAGCCCTATGCGCAATTTTTCATATCTTGTTTATTCACCCTCTCACTATACTCTTGTCCTATTTGTAATTCTTTACCCTTTAGCCAAGTTAGTAGAGCAACAATTCAGTTGGGGGCAGTTTTGTAGTCTGGATTAGTTGGTGACTTTGTTAGTTAGTTTTCTTGATAGGGGAATGTCGTTCGTAATGATGATTTATCCCCTCTCTTCTCTGAAGGGTGTAAGTTTTTGTTGGGAAATGAGTTGTTCTTTATGCATCCATGTTATTCATTGAAAGAAAAAGGAAAAAATTGTAAAAAAAAAAAAACAAGAAAGAATTCAAAATAGAAAAAAAAGAAGGAAAACAAAAAAAGTGATAATAAAGAAGAAAGAAAAAAATGCAACTATGTGTATTGAGTGAACACCAAATTTATTTTAAACACACGAGAGAGAGTGTTCCACATACCCTAAAATGAGGTCTTACCAATCCTAACTAGTTCACCAATCACTTGAACAAACTTGACTATGTGTAGGGTCTGAATTGAGTGAATGCTTCTACCACTTTGTGATCTTTGACATAAATTGCAACTCTGTTTTGGTCTGAATTTGGGGGGGGGGGGGGGACGATCCTCTTGAGGTTTTTTCTTTCTCCCCGGTATTTCAAGATTAGTCTTACTAGAGACAAGCAAGGTTTAAGCATGGGGGTTGATAAACATCGATTTTACTACCTTAAACCTCGGTTTTCTAGCTTTGTTTCTGGGGTATGTTACCTACTTTGACACAAATTCGACTTGGTTTAGCTTATCATCGCTTGTTGTAGCTAAATTGCTTAACTTTGACAATTGTAGGTGAATTATGGATGATTCACGGCGCTTTAATGATTGTTGAATGAAAGATGAAGAAGTCGTGGAGAAATTGGGATGAAAAGAGTGTGTGAAAGATCCCAAAGGAGACTTTTCCAGACCCGCATACCCAAGCGCACACATGTGCGCCGATTCAGAATCCAGCAAAAATTCTAGAACAGGCGCAAACCAAAGCACGCGCCTATGCACTATGCCCAGAAATCAGTTTTAGCATTTTTAATTAGAAGAAAAACGACAGTTTTCATGACTGCGTTATTTTCCGTTCTTCTTTTTAGGTTTTGAGAGAATTTTCTCTCTAGCCTCTCTAGAGGCTTTTAGGGTAGATTCTAGGTTCAATTTGTCTCTTGTTCATGGATTGCACTTTGTTCTTTACATCTAATTCAAAGACTAAGTTTCTCTAACCTTCTCTCTTTATGTTCATGCTTTTATGTTTGTTTGTTGCATTGATTTTATCTTTGATTTTCAATGCTATGTTAATTAACTCATAGTTTTGAATTTTAATTGAATTGTTTGATGGCTAAATTGATCTTATTTAGGCCTAATTTGTCCAAAATTCATGCTTGTAGTTGAGGTTTTCGCATGCCCACCACGTGTTTGATGAAATGCTCGAAAGAGTGTTCATATCTATTTTTAAACAGTTGATTTATGCTGAGATGTGAGGTCAATTTGCCAGCATGGCTAGAGAAATAGTTAGAGTTTTTTATATGAGATTATTCGAATTCTAACAAGGTCTAAGATTGTTATTCTTGTATTTTAATTAGACTAACTCCATGAGAATAGGCAGTTGAAATATTTAGACCATCCTTTGACCCTCGAGAGAGGGCTTTGGCAAGCTTTAATGGTGCAACTGATCACTCTTAATTGATTGTTTAGAATTGATAGATTAGGTTATTCATATTGATTAGTTGTTGAATATTTGTATCACAACCCGAGTTTTTTTAATTGTTTTTCGTAGTTCATTAGTTTCCCTTGATCACCACCACAATCACCTGTTTATTCACCTAATTCAAAACACTTGAGTTAGTTCTGATTGTCTGGAACACAACTTCCTGTGGATACGACAACCGTACTCCCAAAAGTATGACAACACGGGACCACCTACCCGCACCTTGTGCCCAGCCGAACGAACCATCAGCTCTAATACCACTTGTTGGGGAGATCTAAGGCGGGAACTCACTTCAATCAAGGCCCACAGTAATAAGTTAAGTGAGGTTCGATCTTAAAATCAATTGGTGTTAAGAGGAGTGACTTACTTGACATATATATCACCCCTTTCACTATATTTTTTCGATGTGGGACTTCTAACTAATGGGTGCATCCCAACACATAAGTAAAGTTGAATTTACAAGTTAATAAGTTTAATTAGTCAAAATTTAATATTTATTTCAATATTACATGATTACAAGGTGGGAATTAATGGAATAAAACAAAAATAAATATAAGAATGCCAAGAGTTATTGTATGTAAATGATGAAGGAGTGAGAAGAAGAATAAATCACCTAGTGTCAATACTCCAAGATGATTTCGGTGTAAAGAAAAATGGTGGATGAGAGGTGTATTTATTTGGAAAATGGAATGAGGAATTAGGCTAGAAAATAAAAGGGGATGCATCTAATATACTCCCTCTATCCATTAATGAATGTCAATTTTCCTAACTACCTTGTCCCTTTTTATTTGTCAATTTTACATTTTTAATAATTAAAATACTCATATTACCATTGATTAATGAATAAGATTTTTATTTTACCTTTTAAAATTCCCTTTTATTCATCTCTTTCCCTTAATGAGGAGTATACTTGTCCATATACATAATTTTTTCACTCTATTTCCAAGACACGTTAATTTTGTAAAGTTAGTTTTTGACACTTAAAAAGGGACAGAAGGAGTAATAAAGCACATATTCTTTCCCAAAAAAAAAATAAAGTACATATTTAATAATAAAATAGGAGAATTTAAATATAAAGTTACATACAATTTACAATTAGAATATTTGTGATTTGTTTTTATAAATTATGAACTATAAGTGTTGTATGACAAATTATCGGCAGTTGATAAAATTATCCTTTAAAAGGGAAAAAGGTATAATAATAACTAATAAGCATAAACTTCAAATCATTTCATTTACTCTATAGTAAAAGTGGTGAGAATGTTTTTGTGTTTTGTAAAGTCTAAAAGTTTGTTTGAAGTCACGTGAGAAGCACGTCTACGCTTCCAAGCTTCGGTTTTGGGATTGCTTGGCCATGTAATAACCTAAGGAAAACAGTTCCTTAATGTGTGTTAATTAACTTAAATAATCAAGGTTAAGAATAAATCATGAAATAAATTAAGAGCGCGCTCCTTTGTTTTTGCTAATCAGTGTATGTTTTGCAGGACTTGAACAGCGCAACGATTGACATTGAATCATTTCTAAGTTTATTTTCCTCGCAAATTTCTTTCCGATGACTCTCATGATATTCTTGATCGTTTATGAATTCACGGAGACCAAATTTTTGGGATCCTTCTAGTATTCGAATAATTTGGGGAATAATTTTGAGGAAGTATGAGGTGGTATATGTTTATATTTACTTTGGTTGCCGTTAATATTTTATGGTTTTATAAATTCAAGGAAATTTGAAATTTGGGAGATATGAGTATAAGAGAAGGAAATAAAATTAATAAATTTGAGGTATTTGGGCCCTAATGGCCGGCCACCTAAGAGGAAAAGAGGGGAAGGATTTTTTTTTATTTTGGGCCTAAAACACTTGGAAGAGTTATATATTAACTTAGGGAGGGAGTTTTATTTTTGATATTCACACTCATCCCCACTCTTGCTCTCTCTCTCTTGTGCCCCTTCACATACCCGACCCCCCTCCTCTCTGCTGCTGCCGTCGACCCCGCCGGCCACCGCTGTCGTCGTCAGCGTCCTTTTTCCGGCTACCGTCGCACCACCGCACCACTAGCGTCATCATCTTTCATCATCTCACTTTCCATCTCCTTGCAAGTGTAAACTCCTCCCTTTACTCCTCTTCTTTTCTTATGGAAATTATGGTTAGAATATGATTTTTGGTAGGGTTTATGTTGTTTTTAGAGATAATCTTGTGGTTCTAGTAATTAGCAAAGGAAGAGTGAAGGAATTCAGCTTCAAAGAAAAGAATTTGGGTAAGTTATGATGATTCTTGTATATATTAGTGTTGATTAAGTGAAAGTCATGCAAATAATGAGCATGCATGTGATTTTAGTAGATTAATTCTCTATGGAAGAAAGGAAATTTGTTTTCAATAAAGTACATGCTTGTAGATTAGTTCTAAAGTAAGTAATATGAAGGTTCTAAGTGGTGCATGTTGGTTTAAGCTTGGAATTTAGGAAATGAATGATGCAGTGGCCTTGCATGGACTTAAAATGGACTTTAATGATGGTTTTCAGGGTGTTTCAAGTTTGAATATTGTGCTTGTGAAAGTTAAATTATGTTTTAAAAGAGGTTTAGGCTAAATCACAAGAGTTTAAGTATGCATATCAACAATTTACTAAGAGTATTGCAATCTAGTTGGTAATTTATTTTTCCAGAAAATGAGGAATGTGATTCTGGGCTATTTTATGGCATGAATAGGTAGATAAAAGTGTTAGGTAAACCTGGTTTTTGTAGCTCGTCGTTTTGATAAGTATATTAGGAGTTATGGCCAAAACCGTGAGGTTATGCAAATCTGTGAACTTTTGACGTCAGTGTAAAGATGGACATTTTTCGAAAGGTTAGAGGGTTCTATGTTTAAAGACTAAATATGAAAGTTGTAGAGGACACTTTGGGATTTCCACAAAGGTATGGTATACATTCATAGGATATCAGGAGAGAGAGTTATGAGCTTTTATGTGAGAAGTAAAAATTTGAGTTTCCAGAAAATGTTTGGTGGTTGCCTCTATTCTTGGCCACAATTCGACCCTTTTCCATGCTTAGATCAAGTAGTGGTTAAAATAAAGATTGGATTATGAATCACAAGCTTTCCATAGACAGCTTATAGGCCCTAAACCGATAAGTGTAGCTCAAGTTATGGCTCTTCGAAAAAGTTTAGTCGAGGTACTTATTTTTCTGGGCAGCTTAGGGAAATGGAAATTTTGTCATTCTTAACCATGTCTTTAGCCTTCGAGGCACTATAAAATTGTAGGGTGTATTTCAAGCTTTCCCAAAAGGCCTCTTATGCTTCGATAAGATGTCCATGGAAGGAGTTATGACCTTTTCAGTGCGACTTAGGAAATTAAATTCATTCGCTAATCGCGATTAATTGATTAAAATTATTTCTCCATTCTCCTATATAGGTTGAGTTCTAATCCATGTTCTCTCCTCTTTTCTAAGTCCCTCCAAGAGATCGTTGCCCTCCAGTTGTTCAAGTCTCTGCTCGTTCCGTATTTAATTCTAAAGTGTCATGTACGTGTACTACTTAATATTTATGCATTTCTTATATTTAATCACTCTCGATTTATATTCAGTTCATGTGCTAAGTTAGCATTTTTGTACTTTGGTTAAAATTTAAAATTTATGCCTAAATGATACTTTTCTCATGATTTTGTTTTTTATGTACTATAAGAGAGTTATCATGTTACCATGCGATTGTTTTATAAGTTACGTTATAGCAATTCATGTTATAAAAACCATTTCTAAGTCTTAGTTGGAAAAAGGTCAGGAGTTTATCTCTTTAAGAGAATTTACGAAATTTAAACTTCATTCAAGAAAGTCAAGAAGGGTTCCTTTAGTTGTGGTTATGTATGTTTAAGAAATTCTGGACTTCTAAAGATTAATAAGGCCCCGCCCATGGCTTCTCGTGCTTAAAGCACATCAGGAAACCCGTGTCTTAGTACACACCATGTATAACGTGTCATTGTGCACGCCAAGTTAATAATTACGTGCCTTAGTGCACCCAGGGAAAAAATATAACTTTAGTGTCTTAGATGCACCCCATGAAAATCTGGCCAGTATAGAATAATTATCCACCATCCCGATCGGTCAAGATATGCGCATACGGAGGCCTAGCCGATGATCGCGAGTAGGGGCATTTATATTATTATCTATATTAGAATGATTATTACTATTAACGATTTCACTTACAAAATAAATTACTCAAGTATCGAAATTTTCTTTACTCTCACACTTCTTAAATCAAAGGAAAATGACTTTCAGGATGGGCTTCGAATCTTTTAAGTTTGGACCTCTTGAAATGTTTCACTTTCATTTGCACATTGTGATCAAGTGTTTTTTTTTTTTATGTTATCTTCCTTCCTTTATTTACTTATTAACTTGTTCAGTTATTGGTTATTCAAGAATGACCAAAGTGAGGAGTTATTTATGTTGGTATTCTAGTGTGGTCCAGTTTTGCTAAAGCAAGTTGAATATGAGTATCTTGGAGGTATACTTTACTTATTTTCTCTTACGGTCTTACTTTTAATTGTGTAAATAACGGAGCCGCGCTTAAATTGAACTGTAAGCTTTCTTTATTACTTATTCTTTAGGTTGGTAGTATACGTACTGAGTAAATTCATTCTTTAACTTTTGTTGTTGTTTTAGGAAACGCAGGAAAGGGCAAGGGTAAGTTCCCGGACTGGCGAAATTTGAAGGCCTCGTAAGAGTGAGTGGTTCACGTGAACTTGGAGATTACTTTTGTGGTTAGAAAAGTTAGAATTTATTTGGGGGTTTGTGATGCTCTAAATGTCAGGACATTTTCCTAAGTGGGTGTTTTTGATGATTATGTATGTATAAAGTTAAGTGTTTTTGATGGTTTGTATACCCGTGGATGACTTGCTTTGTTTGTGTTGGGGTTTAGTTAAGCCTTGTTCATAATTAATGAATGGCAGTAATACCCTCGGGATAGTATTTCCGCTGCGCTAATCATTAGGTTAAGTAGGTAATTAGATTAATATGATGATTAATATCCTGGGGGTGTTATAGGCCAGTTGGCCCTAACCTCTGTGCAGATATATTTTTTGCGGTCCACCACCACCACTTTCTTCATATTTGATTAACTACATTAAAATTTTTTGAAAAAAAAAGACTAATTAATTAGTGTTGTGATTAATTATAGTTAATTATGGTGAATATTGATTAGTTTAAAGTAACTTGTTTTCAATCAAGTGTCAAAAAAAAACTTGTTTCCAATTAACTTGCTTTGAATATAATTAAGGTAATATAGGTTGATTGTATATTTGGTTAGGGTAAATATGGGTCAGATATATTTTGGTTTCAGGAAAATTCCACTCTAAAAATATGACCCGGGTGTATTTCGGGTTTAGGTGAATACGATCGGGTGTATTTCAAATTTCAAATTTAGGTAAGTATGGGATAAGTGATTCATTGTCACTTGCAAAAGAATTAGCAGCCTTCCAATTAAACGGACGTTTGACAATTGTAGAACATATGTTTCATTGTTTCAAGTCATTATAAATTTATATTATGTTTACTTTTACTCTATAATGACCAGCATAAGTAAACTTTGGAATGTATTTGTGAATATATTTTTTTCCTTAATGAACCAAGAGCCACAAGATTATAAAGTACTTCCTTCGACCTAAATAATTTGTCCCTTTTATTTTTCTTTTATGGTTTTCGAAGCAAGACTTTAATTATTAATTTTTCACGTTTTATCTTAACAAAACTTGTAATATTATATTTGAGTAAAAATATTTTTTATTACAAATCTGATAATAATAATCATGTACAATAACTCAATATATAATTTGAAAAATTAATGGTTAAAATTTATAAAATTTGACCAATTTATTTGGGATGGAGAAAATATCAAAAATAGCCTCGTCCATTGGACGGGCCTTCTCACTAGTATAACATAGGGATGGTAACGGGGCGGATCGGGGATGGGGGAGTATACCCCCGTCCCCATCCCCGCTCCCAAAACTCATCCCCATCCCCATCCCCATCCCCATCCCCGCGGATTCCCCATCCCCAACGGGGATCCAATGGGGATTTTTTAAAACTATCCTAAATTTAACTAAATTTTAATCGGGTCTGGTTTTTAATCGAACCTGGTTTTTAACATGTTCAAAATACAACGTATTTAACTTGCTTAAGTAATAATACATCAAAATCAAACAATAATACATCAACAAGTGAGAAAAAATTGGAAAATTACTACTTTGTCCTTCCTATTAATATATATATTAAATTTGAATAAAGGTTATTTGGTAATTTTAAAATTTCGGGGATGGGAATTCGGGGATGGGGACGGGGAATTCACCCCGGCGGGGAAAATGGGGACGGGGATGGGGAAAATTTTGTCCCCATCCCCGCCCCGTCCCCGAGCGGATTTTGGAAAATCGTCCCCATCCCCAATGGGGGCGGGAATTTTTCCCCAGAGCGGGGTGGGGCCCTAACAGATTTGGAATTCCCCGCCCCATTGCCATCCCTAGTATAAGGTGACGTAAAGTTTTGAATCATTATTAAAAACTACTACTAAATTACTAGATTCTTTGGAGGGGGGAAAAAAAAGAAATGGAATTTCAGCTTCCATGATCTTCTTTAAGTCAACCATCACATATGACATGTATTTCAACATGTAGCCCTCCCTCAGTCACTTTACCGACATCCGGAGAAGTATTATTCAATGGTATCAAAAATCTTATCACCTATACAAATTCTTAAAGCTCAATATTCGACCTACTTTCCCATGTCTTCTGATTTTAAAATAAACATCCCGTGAGACCAAAATCAAGAAAGCAATTGTGATTCCTAAACCCTAATTATAGCATGTTGACATAGCTAAAAAAGCAAGACTTTAGTGGGTGGAGGTTAGTTTTTCTAAGGCAAAAGAAGCCAAAGAAAAAGAAAAAGAAGTGGGGTTGAGTAGCTACTTTTCTAGGGGATGACACTTGCAAAAAGTGGTGGGTCCTTGACAAAATTCATATTCATATCCAATTAGATAGGTTAATGTTAAAAAGAAAAATTGGATTATAGTACACTATATTTAGAAATTTGCATTGTGTTAAACTCTACTTTAAATTTATATCACAATGCATGAAAATGTAAAGTTATTGGACTTCGGTGCACCATCACCGAGTTGGGTAAAACTAACTCGGCGAATTGTCTACATAGCATGCCGGAAAGTATTGTTTTCCTATCTCACTAAGGTGTTTCGCGTTTTGGTGATGCACTGAAATCCATGAAATTAATTAGTGGAACAAGAAAACAACATTTTCCGACATATTATGTAGACAATCTATCAAGTTGTTTTTACCCAACTCAGGAATGTTGCACTGAAATCCAACACTTTACATTTGATGCGTTGTGATACAAATTTGAAGAATAGTTTACCACAATCTAAACTCCTAAAGTACAATACACTACCATACAAATTTCCATGTTGAATTTAATTGATATTTGGCATTAATTTTTATGTTGATTTCATATAGGACAATTTAAATCTACTGAAATTCAATTCTAAATTAAGTTTGAAAAACGGAAATAAGAAAATATTGTGACTAAGCCATTATTCCAATCAATCAAAAAGATAAATTCTATTTTTTTTTTCAAGTAAGACAAAATTTGGCGTCACTAGAAAAATACAACAATAATCAAGATAAATTATGTTAAGTTTATTAGTACGTGTGGGTGTGGATGTGATTTATGATGTTCACATAGAGCACTAAAGAGGATAGATAAGACAAGAAAATTAAGGTGCTTTTATTTATGGAGAGAGTCATCATCCATGTATCTTGTGAAAACTATTAAGGATGACATGTTTGAAGAAAGTTGGCTAATAATAGAGGCCACATGAACTACAAAAGGTAACACTAGCACACACAAAGACAAGTAGAGAACCAACCAACCATTCATATTTACCATTATTATGAGTTCCTCACTTTTGGACTTTGCTTCCTGCACAGGCAAACAGAGAGATGGGCATACAATAGAGGGCACCAAATATTTGAACAGGGGGTGGGAAATACAAACAATGTAACTGCCTTATCAACTGTATCCTCCTTTAAGAATGGGCCCTAATAATTAGACAATGACTTAAATTGGGAGTCTTCAAAGACTAATAATTATGTATGTATGTATGTGTCATCTTTATCCATCCCTTCACCCTCCTGGTCCTACACACATAATATCTGCCATCAAAATACCCTGAGATTTTTCTGAGTGTACATGTTTTTGGCCTGACTGTAATGTCTGGAAAACAACAATAATATCGATGACAATGATGACTAATACGTGTGGTTTTACAGTTTAGTACGATCCCACAGTGAACAATTATTGTCAAGCAAAGCATATTAGTAAATATAGGGATTACTTTAGTGTCTACACATATCTGGGTAGTTGAGTTGAACAATTCTTTGCATTTGACTGCAGTTCCTAGAAAACAAGAGTGTATGATTCAGTAACTCTATGCAAATGGAGTCTCCAGCTATAGCTACTTTGAAGACTCCATTTCTCCTTGTGAATGTGAAGTGAAACTAATCAACAAATGCCATGATCAAACTACATATAAATACTAGGCTACTTTTGGCAAGAACCAAAGATAGAATACCAAACTGTTTGACCAAGGGGGGGCACGATAAACCAGATACTCCTATGCTTGAGAATTAGTCATTGTTTTGATTCACTCTTTGTGGTTGCACTATTGTTTTGATCCACTGTCTTAGACTGCACATGACTCGGCTGTGTTTGGTTCTCGTTGTTTTGACCAGATTGCATTTGTTGCTGAATCTGCAACATCTGAGGAGTGATGAAGAGTTGCTGTCCAAAGCACTTGGACATGGCTTCAGGGGTTATCTCCCCTGTAGCTATCTTCAACCGTTGAATTTCTGCTGTCAATGCCTCATTTAGAGCTGTCAAAGTACCCAAATCCCATATTGTTTATATTTTCCCAAGATCAAAGTTAAGAGTATGCATTTAAGTCAGACCGAAACAATTACTTTCGTCCTGAAACCCTCAACATCGTTACACATACAACGAATTTGAATTGCTCGAGAAAGAAACATACCATCACGAAGCTGAGCTTGTTGTTCCATGGCTTGGAGGCGAAACTTCAACTCATTGTTTTCACTGGTCAGTCCAGCGGAATCTCTCTGTTCATACAAGCAACAATGTGTATAAGACATATGAAGTGTGAACCAAATCAGAAAAGGGGAAAAAAAAAAAAAACCCTCCATCACCAAAACAAACCTGCAATAGTGTGAGTTGTGCAGACAATGTTGTGGCTTCATTCTGCAAAGTCTGAACCTTATGTTCCAATTCCGATATGTATCTCATCTTACGTTCCTTAGAACGAGCTGCAGACTGACGGTTGGCCAAAATCCTAAAAGTGAATCAACATGAGATAGGATTTGCAAAAAATCACAACTGTTTATACACATCTGGATAAGTAAGTACCTTTTAGCACGTTTAGGGTCAGCCATTGCAATCTCGGCCAACTTGTCATTTTCCATAATCTTTTTGAGCTCGGCCCCAGTAAACTCCCCATTACCAAACTCCAAGTTGAACCCATTTGAATTTTCAGCAGGATTCTTTAGAGACAGCTGGGCTATACCGGTGCTTGGAGAAGGTGGTAGCTTTGGAGACTCATCACCAAAGTTCATACTACCCATGAAGCTATCCATTGAAATGCTTCTATGGTGCCTGGTGGCCGGAGCAATCTCACCTGGTGCACTCCTCTTAACCCCCTCCCTCCTTTGCCCGATGTTTCCACTCTCATTCACACTGCTTTCAGCCTCAGTGTCACTGCTCTCACACCCATTTGTCCTCGAACCACTGGCTCGACTATCCATATCATCCCGATTCTCACTACTGTTCTTACCATTGGTGTTCATAGCAGCATCAACATTGTCCAAATTCATGTATGCTGAAAGTAGGTCATCAACAACTTCTCCTTCGGTGCTGCTTCCGACAAAAGCATTGCCTTTCTCTCCACTTAGTTCCCTTTTAACTGATTGAGCCGGCTTGGCAGAACCTGGGACCTCACCACCAGACAAACTTCTCTCCAAACTACCATTTCCCTTTGATGGAGGAACCATCAACATAGGTGAGGATTGCATCATACTATCGAACCCAAATGGGATATCACTCATGGACCGCCTATGCACCTTCCTAGGAGGTAGACCTTCAGTGATATGTACAGAGCTTCCCCTTCCAAAAGAGGGGATTTCGACGGACCCATTAGTCAAATTCCCATTCTCAAGGGGATTCGAGGGAGGGGGCGAGCTATGGTAAGGCAAAGGGCTCAAGGGTGGCAATGAATCATTCAAAAAGAATGGGGGCTGGGACAATGATCTTGAATGGGTCGGTCCACGGCCGAGATTTTGGGAACCCAATTGCAAGGCTCCTGATCTAGTCAATGGGATTTGTGAATAAGGTGAGATGGGGGGAATTGAAGGGTGGGATGGTGGTATTCCAGGCCTACTAGTTTTGCCATTCTCAGGGCTCAAGTTTTGCTGGGAATTCTGGCGAAAAGAACCCCTAAATTGGGACATATTCAACTGAGGTACATCAAGATGATTGTTTGCTCTAGGTATTGTTGTTGTTGATGATGATGATGATGATGATGATGATGAAGAAGAAGAAGGTGAAGCTCCAACTCCAAATGAGTTTTGAAGTCTATGCATCATATCTATATTACCCCTCTCTGTATCCCCCATTTTATTTCTCACTTCAACTCCTTCTACCAAATTACTTGCTTTTTGGCTAAAATCACTTCAGCCCACAAAACCCCAAAGCTTCCCTTCAACCTCACTCTCACACTCAAACCTAACAAAAAATGAAATCAAACATTCAATCAAACCAGCAGGAATCGTAAAATCGTTCAGCAACAAACACTCAAACCTAAATTAAACCCTGAAGGGAATAAAAAAATCCAATCTTTTTGTTTCACGATAGCAGAAATTGGAGAGAAATTAGCAGGAACAGTACCTGATAGCAAAATGAGGCATGAGAAGCTCAAGAATCAAGGGAAATCAAAACCCCAGTTGAGCAAATTAGCAAAAGAACGTACAAGGGGAAGCTCACTGAGACACCTGTTCCTCTTCATACAATCTCTCTCTTGCTTTCTCTCTCTAGCCTAGAAAGGGAGATATGGACTATGGTGGTGTGGGTGACTAAAGAATACTGTAACACGGATTTACTGGTGTCTAAACGCGTGAATTTAATAAAATTTTTATTTAGGTTTCGGGCGGGGTTTTCCCTTTTTTTCTAAAAGAATTGTTGATTGCATGTGAATTTGGGGGTTAATTTGGGTTTCATTCCGAAAACATTTGGGGAGTCGATGAAAAATCAATCAACTACCCCTCTATCTCCGCAGGACATGATGGCGGGGCTCTCCTCTGCAATTGGAAAATTTGCCACCTTTCTTTTATTTTTATACTTTTCTAAAAATTTGGATTTTGTAATTTTTGGGTTTGCCATCAAATTTTAGTTAACATATTTAGATGTTCGTTTGTAGTTTTGTGGTTTTTAAGTAAGGGTTGTCGGTCTACGAGGATGGGTGTTTAGGCTTGATTTGGGAAATCGGTTTGTGTTTGGGGTTTTCTCAATGCGGAAAGCAGTAAATTTTGTAAAGGAAAACAATTAAATCTAACCTAGGCATGAATCAAAGAAAGCAATTAAAAGCATGAAATCAAATAAAGCAATTAAGAATGATCAATGAATACTAGGATGAACAATGAAATTAGAGATAAGAAATTATACCTTTGATGACCAAAATCTTCTAATCTTCAATCTACACTTGTAATTTCCCCCGAACAAACAAGAAATTGTGGATTGGATTACCAAGGATCCCAAAAATTCTCACTAGTAAGTAGAATTGGTAACCCTTGACCCTCCTCCCCACTAAAAGTGGATTTGTGGTGAGATTAACCCTAGAAAACTTTTGAAATCAAACATCAATGGCAATTAGAGAGAGAGAGAGAGAGAGAGAAAGCTTGTAAAACACTTCAAAGGAGACTAGAGAAAGCTTGAAAGAGATTGAGAATTAAAATTGCAAGAAAACTTGAAGAACAATGAACAACAATTGAAATCTTGAAGAACAATTAAAGAAAGCAATTAAATCTAATCTAACCTAATTCTATTCCTAAACTACCTAGACTACTACATAAAAGTGCTGAATACAAGTGGGTATTTATAGAAGAAGGCAAACGACACCCAAAACCCTAAAAGGAATCGCAGCAGAGGCGCGCAGGTATCCGCAATTCTGCGTTGGTCGCGGGCGAGTCGTCCCAGGTCGCGGGCGAGTCGCTCTACTGGCCATCGTCAACTGTCGCTCATTCTGCAGCCGACGCGGGCGCTACCATATAGGTCGCGGGCGTGACAGGGACATGACTCGGCTTGATCCACAGCGGCCGATCGATCTTGTCGGCTTCTTCCTTCCAGCGATGCGTCGGCGAGCGGCGAGGTCACGGGCGCGACCTCCGATTGCCCAGATTGCCCTGTTTTCTGCGCCAAAATGGAAATGGAGTTCTCGGCTTAGGTTGACTTGGGTTGACTTGGGTTGACTCGGAAAATCGCTCGGGATTCCCTAAAAACCCTCAATTGAGCCCAAAATCCTTCTACTCCTTATTTTCCTACTAAACACAAAATGACTATATCTAATATATATACAAGGGCTAAAATAAACACAAACACCCTATAAAAGAGATAAAATTCGGCTCGGAAAACCGAACAACACTCCAACACTAGGAGGGTTTGCTCGCCCTGAGCAAACTAAAAACAAAGATAAGGACTAGAAAAAGAAACTAAAAACCCTAACTCACTTTCGCAGGAATCGCGGATGCATTTAGCACATGCATCAAGCCCTTTAAACCCCCCGGCAGCCCGGGTGGACGAGGTAGGTCTCGTGAGGGTTTATAGCAACTATACCCACAAAAGCCCAATAAAAGGAGAGAGGGAAAGTGAAAAACAAAACGAGTTTTAAAGAAAGAAAAGAAAAAACTTGCTTGTTTCAAGAATCATGCTATCGCAATCAAGAAAACGCTACTAATCCTCCAAAAGGAACCGTTATGAGCATCTCTAATACACCTAACCCAAGCAATTGCCAATCTTAGAAGTTTTCGATCCCCGACACCTCATGTAAAGCTAAATCCCATGTGCGTAAGTGCTTAGTGGTTTCTAACTGATTCCGATCGACCCCAAAAACTCACACCCGAGCTCATTTCAAAGCAACAAAATTAGCAAAGAGTTGCCTTCCCCCGCATTTGGTCGCCCTTGGCTTGGTGAGGGCCGCAGGTGATGCAAGGAAAGACTCCTCACTTTATTAGCACTTAACTTTCTTTCTTTTTGGGTTGTGTTTTCCAACATTTTCAATTCAGTTTAATTATAGTCGGGTTAGCTTTGCGGGAGTTGAACGGCCCATAAACGGGGTTTACCCTCCCAACACAGGCTTTTCCATACACCTCTTCGTCGCGAACGATATAAAAGGAGGTTTAAGGGGTATTAGCGTCGTACCGCTAATACCGATCCCATGTAGGTCGACTAACTTTATGCTGGTTAATGTCGTTCGACCGACACGAACCAATTAATTCATTTATTTAAGAACTTCACGTCTTTTTCTTTTTCTTTTCTCTTTTTTTCTTTCCCTTCCTTTTTAGAAAACAAGCTCGGATATGAGTACCCAAAGTCTCCCAGTTTCAACCAGAACGTGAAATAAAATAGGGATCTCACTAGACACTCAATGAAGGGAATCTAAATAAATGAGCCATAACAATCGCCCAAGGTAGGGTCGAAAATGTTCAAACCGGTTTCTTTTAAAGAAGATTAAGAACGGCTTCCCAATTTTGACAACACTATCCAAGAAACGAAGCAAAAACAAAACAAAACAAAAAACGAAAACTTTAAGGTTTTTCACTCCCTTTTTTTCTCCTTTTTACACAAATATTTTTCAGATTTTGGACAAAATTACGAAAAACGAAAACAAAAGACTCAAAAACTAGGCGATCTACCCATGACAAATTGAAATATCACCCCCACTTCAACACAAAACATAACAATGTCTCCATCGTGCGAAGGGTGTCACAAGTAAGGTAGAAAACCGAAAAAAAAACATATATACAAAACACTTGTCACATAAAAAGCGGTGGCGACCCGAGCCCACACGGCTCCATCAACAAGATAATCCCAACATTCACACACAAGGGGTTCGCCACCCAAAAGGAAAAATCGAGCATGCATCATGGATCAAGAATATACACTCAAAGAGAGGGTAGAAAGAAGTTACTTCAAGATCTTCAATAAAAGCATAACCAATCCACGATCCAAAGAACATTACACAATAGGTTAGGGATAAACAAGAACAACATATTATGTGTGATGGTTCACATTCAAGATCAAAAAGAAAAACAACTATACAAGACACTAAGGACTAAAGAACTAAGAAAACAAACTAAAATATTTACAAGACGAATCTCACTCTTTTTTTCTTTTCTTAAACTCGAAAACCGGAATGCAAACTACCCTCCCACTCCCACACAAAGAGATTGTTGTGTCCTCAAATGGAAACAGAAGAAGGTAAGCAAGCACCCCAAAATAAAAGAAAAAGAAACACTCAAAAAGAAAAATAAAAGAAGAACAGAAAACTAACTTACTACTATACAAGATAGGTGAGGAAGGAGATTACTTAGAAGACTTCTTATCAATAGCAACACTCCTTCTCACCTCAAGATACCGGGCACCATGTCAGAATCATTCAACGCCCGGAGTAACAGGTTATGCATTCTCTCATGCATCTCAGAATGGTGAAGATAAGAGCACACTCTCAATAGCACATAAACAAACATTAATGTTCTTAACAGTTTATCAAATGCCCTAGAAAAGTCATAGAAAGGACGAACTACAGGAATGCACAAGACTTTCCTAGGCATAGTGAAAGAAGACATGACAAATGGATCCTCCCATTGACTCGTAAATGGAGATTGGGTATACAAATCAACAGGAGGGAACATTACAACACAATCTTGAACACGCTCATGCGAATACTTGGATGCAAACAATGATTCACACTCAATATCCATGCAATTTTCATTAAACACAAATTCCAAATCACCACTCTCATCCAAATAATCATCATAATCATCAATGGGTGATAAGGAAAAAGCAGGGTTAGACCACATCATAACACTCCTAAAATCACAAACAGACACATCTTTATCTTCATCAATATCAGACTCACTAGAAGAACTATTAACATCAAAAGACAAAGGTGCATCATTCAAAACAACGTCAAAAGTGAAAATGGAAGGCTCCGGGTCATAACTCATAGTGAATGACTTATAAAGCATGTCATCATCAAAAGCATCACTGTCAACAACCAAGTTCAAAGAGCCATGATCAATCCCCGAAGAATTAGGCTCATCATCACAAGAATGCACATCAATGGACTCACATACAAGGGTAGCTAATGCCTCACTAATGCAATGATTCTCAATGAAAGTGAACAAATCGGTATCAAGCACACATTCAATCACAAAATATTCAATTTCACTCTCAACAAGATCATGCTCAATTGCATCACAAGCATCAGGGCATTCATCAATCTCAACCTTTTTGTTATGAATGTCCCAAAAACCTCCCATGAGGTGTTACATAATTAAATGTAGATGAGGGAGTTTACATGCGTTGTGGTTTCTAGCTTTTACATTAGGAGATTAATTCATGCAACGTATTCTCATTCTTCACCTATAAAAGCGTGCGTAGCTTTTCAATTCTATCACAACAACAAAAAGAATCCAATACTTATTTACTATTAGGTGAGTTTCCTAATAGTTGGGAGAGAAAAATTGAGAGAAGTTAGTTTCACCAATTTTTCTAGTCTTCCACCATTGTAATTCCTTGCGAGATTGTGAGTTGAGAGTTTGAGAGATTTTTTGTAATCTCCAGTGCTAGATCGTATCACACCATATGATAGTGATCGCCTTTGTACTCCTCCCTTCTCATAGTGGATTATTTTCTGGCTGCTGCCGTCCGTGGGTTTTTATCCGAATTCTTCGGTTTCCCACGTAAATCTTGGTGTTGTTATTTTTCACAGTTTTTATTTCCATTCCTAATTTTGTCGTAATCTCCATTATCTCGCTATTTGCTTCCGCTATTATTTGTGACTTGCAAGTTCACCTACTCTGAATTTTCCTTTCAAGTGGTATCAGAGCTTTGGTTGAGATGACTTCAGTTATGAAGAGTGAGATTCCAAAATATGATGGAGCGAGGAGTTTTACGATGTGGAGGCTGCAGATGAAGGCAGTCCTCGTACAGCACGGGTTGTGGGACGTAATTGAGTACCCTGACACGAAGTCTGACACATCGATGTCTGATGAAGAGTTTGCAGTACTACAGAATGAGATTAAAGGTGGCTTAAGTGCAAGAGAGTGGAAGAAGATGGAAGATAAGGCATTGGCGGATATACAACTGTGTTTGGAGGAACACATTCAGAGAGAGGTTATGGAGATTAACCAACCGAGAGTGCTCTGGGCCAAACTGGAGGAGCTGTATATGTCAAAAAGCTTAGCCAACAAATACCGCATGATGGAAAAGCTCTACAGGCTAAAAATGCCTACAGGTACTTCTATGCGAGCACATCTGGCTGAATTTGATTCTATTATTACTGAGTTAGAGTCAATGGATGTGAAACATACTGATGAGGAAAAGGGTTTACATTTAGTTTTGTCCCTACCTGCATCACATAAACAATTTAAGGAGATCATGTTGTATGGCAATCGTGGTGTCCTTAAGCTTAGTGATGTCAAAGCTAGTCTACTGTCTAAGGAGAAGATGGATAATAGCGATGATGAGGTCAGTGAGGCCTTGAATGTAAGGGGAAAGGGCAATGAACACAAGGGAAACGGGTCTAGAGAGAAGTCTAAACACCGTTCCAAGTCTAGGAATCCTCACAGAAACAAGAAATGCAATTATTGTGGCAAAAAGGGTCATGTGGAGAGTGCTTGTTGGGCTAAGAAGAGAGACCAGAAGCAGGGTAGTAAAGATAATCATACTAAACCTGGTACCGCAAACGTAGTTGAGTATGAGTCAAAAGCAGAAGGGTTCATAGCGGATGATGCCTTGGCCACTACCTCAGGTAGAGTGGCGAGAGATGAGTGGGTTCTTGATACAGGTTGTACCTACCACATGTGTCCTCATAGGGACTGGTTTGACACCTATGAAACTGTGGATTCGGGTGTCGTGGTTATGGGTAATGACACAACCTGCAAGGTTGTGGGAATTGGTAGTGTCAAGATCAGAACTCATGATGGTACCGTAAGAACCTTGAAAGAGGTTCGTCATATCCCTAGCATGACTCGCAATTTGATATCTTTGGGTACTCTTGAGGCTAACGGTTGCAGGTACATTGGTGAGAATGGTGTCCTGAAGGTTTGCAGGGGCGCTATGGTTCTTATGAAGGGAACCAGAAAGGGAAGTCTTTACACATTGCAGGGGTCTCTGATGAATAGGAACTACGACAGCGGTTTCTAGTCTTGATGAGGCCGCCATTACAAAGTTGTGGCATATGAGACTGGGCCACATGGGAGAGAAGGGGATGTCAATACTCAGCAAAAGAGGTTGCTTCGAGGGCGCACAGATTGGAAAGTTGGAGTTTTGTGACCACTGTGTCTACGGGAAACAGAAGAGGGTCAGTTTCTCCAAGGCCAAGCATACTACAGTAGGGGTTCTAGACTACATTCACTCAGATTTGTGGGGACCTGCTAGGGTGCCATCTTTGGCAGGAAAGCGCTACATGTTGACATTCGTTGATGACTTCTCGAGGAAGACCTAGGTTTACTTCCTTCGTCACAAGAATGAGACTTTTTCTTACTTCAAAAAGTTCAAGACTTTGGTGGAGAATCAGACAGGGAAGAAGATAAAGAAACTCAGGACTGATAATGGGTTGGAGTTCGTTGATTCGAGGTTTATTGAGTTCTGCGAGGAGCATGGGATTGCTAGGCATAGAACCTTGGTTGGCAAACCTCAGCAAAATGGTGTTGCGGAGAGGATCAACAGGACACTCCTTGAGAAAGCTCGTTGCATGTTTTCCAATGCAGGGCTTTGGAAGAACAAATCATTCTGGGCAGAGGCCATTGCTACTGCCTGTTATCTGCTGAATAGATCACTTCACTCCTCTATTGACTTCCAGATTCCAGAGGAAGTTTGGTCAGGTAATCCAACTAATTATTCAGTTTTGAGAGTATTTGGATGTCCTGTATATGCCCATGTGAATGAGGGGAAGCTGTCTCCCAGGGCTGTTAAATGCATGTTTCTAGGTTATGGGTCTGAGTCTAAGGGATATCGCATGTGGTGTCCAGACTTGAAGAAAGTCATACAGTCTAGAGATGTAACCTTTAATGAAAATGCAATGCTATCTGGGATGGAATCTACTGTTACTTCTGATGGTGCAGGCAATCAGAAGAAGGATGATGAGAGAGTTGAGTTCGAGGTGGAGCAGGTTGGAGCTCAAGGTGGAGCTACTGAGACTCCCAACCAGGAGCAGGTTGCTGATCCTGTTCCTGAAACAGTCCAGGTTAATCAGACTGAGACTGAGACTACAGTTGATGTTCCTCAAGAAGAGGAAGTGAGATGCATAGCTCGAGATCGTCCCAGAAGGGAGATCAGGAGGCCTTCTCGATACAATGATGAAGATGATGCCATGATAGCTTATACATTGAATGTTGCAGAGGATACTCCTGAAGGTGCTGAGCCTTCTACCTATCAGGAGGCCATCTCTAGTCCAAGTGCCTCAAACTAGATAGGAGCAATGCAAGAGGAGATGGAAAGTTTGCAGAAAAATGAAACTTGGGAGCTATGTGAGTTGCCTAAAGGGCGACGGGCTCTTACTGCTAAATGGGTGTACAAGAAAAAAGAAGGTATCCCTGGTATTGAGAGTGCAAGGTGGAAAGCCAGATTGGTGGTTAGAAGTTGCAACCAGAGAGAAGGGAGTGATTATAATGAGGTGTTCTCGCCAGTTGTGAGGCATACGTCGATCCGCACCTTGCTTGCCTTCGTTGCTCTATTTGACTTGGAGTTGGAGCAACTTGATGTGAAGACAGCTTTCCTTCATGGCGAGTTGGAGGAGGAAATCTACATGAGGCAACCAGAGGGTTTCACTGTCCCTAGTAAAGAGGGACAAGTGTGCAGATTGAGAAAGTCCTTGTATGGACTGAAGCAGGCACCCAGACAATGGTATAAAAGGTTTGATACCTTTATGGTAGGACAAGGGTACACAGGGAGCCAATATGACAACTGTGTATACTTCAGGCAATTTGATAATGGGTCTTTCATTTATTTACTGTTGTATGTTGATGACATGTTGATTGCATCCAGGGACATGTCTTTGATCAGGAAGTTGAAATCTCAACTCAGCCAGGAGTTTGAGATGAAGGACCTCGGGCCAGCTAAGAAGATTTTGGGTATGGAGATACATAGAGATAGAAAGGCAGGGAAGTTGTTCCTGTCTCCGCAAAGGTATCTTGAGAAAGTGTTGGGCAGGTTCAACATGAGAAACTGTAAGGCGGTTTCAACTCCATTAGCTGCTCATTTCAAGTTATCTGGTGAGTTATGTCCTAAGTCTGATTTAGAGATGAAAAAGATGTCTAATGTTCCATATGCTAGTGCAGTTGGTAGTTTGATGTATGCTATGGTTTGCACTAGACCTGACATGTCCCATGCAGTTAGCGTGGTGAGTAGATACATGCAGAATCCAGGTAAGGAGCATTGGGAAGGAGTGAAATGGATCCTTCGTTATGTGAAGGGTACGTTGGAGAAGGGCATCTTATATGATAGAGGCAGTGTGGCAACGTCTAATGTTGTTGGTTTTGTGGATGCTGACTATGGTGGAGATTTGGATAGGAGACGCTCAATTTCAGGGTATGTGTTCACTTTATGTGGAGGTGCAGTATCCTGGAAGGCTTCACTTTAGTTTATTGTAGCCTTGTCTACTACTGAGGCTGAATATATTGCTGCTACTGAGGGAGTGAAGGAGGCTATTTGGTTGAGGGGTTTGGTCATGGAGCTTGGTGTGTCACAGGGTGAGACTGTGGTTTATTCAGATAGTCAGAGTGTCATACATTTGGCCAAGAATGACGCTTACCATTCGAAGACCAAACATATTAGCGTCAGGTATCACTTCATCAGAGATACAATTACTGCAGGTGAGATTGTGGTGAAGAAAATTCATACAGCTGAGAATCCTGCAGATATGTTAACCAAGCCTTTATCTATTGCTAAGTTTAAGCATTGCTTGGACTTAGTAGGAGTTTGCTCTATATGAGAGCCCTGCAGGGCCACGCTCTGAAGAGGGGCGTGTTGGCGACGGTGGTCAAGGTACTTATTTGGATTATGGGTTGGTTGTTTTGGTCCAAGGTGGAGATTGTTATGAATGTCCCAAAAACCTCCCATGAGGTTTTACATAATTAAATGTAGATGAGGGAGTTTACATGCGTTGTGGTTTCTAGCTTTTACATTAGGAGATTAATTCATGCAACGTATTCTCATTCTTCACCTATAAAAGCGTGCGTAGCTTTTCAATTCTATCATAACAACAAAAAGAATCCAATACTTATTTACTATTAGGTGAGTTTCCTAATAGTTGGGAGAGAAAAATTGAGAGAAGTTAGTTTCACCAATTTTTCTAGTCTTCCACCATTGTAATTCCTTGCGAGATTGTGAGTTGAGAGTTTGAGAGATTTTTGTAATCTCCAGTGCTAGATCGTATCACACCATGTGATAGTGATCGCCTTTGTACTCCTCCCTTCTCATAGTGGATTATTTTCTGGCTGCTGCCGTCCGTGGGTTTTTATCCGAATTCTTCGGTTTCCCACGTAAATCTTGGTGTTGTTATTTTTCACAGTTTTTATTTCCGTTCCTAATTTTGTCGTAATCTCCATTATCTCGCTATTTGCTTCCGCTATTATTTGTGACTTGCAAGTTCACCTACTCTGAATTTTCCTTTCACTTTTCATCACACAACGACATGGACAATGGTGTGGACAATGGTTCATCATCTAGCATGTTTTCATCAATTTCTACATCATCACACACAAAATCATCATGTTTCTCATACTCACTAGGAGGGGCTAGAGCTAAGGAATCGCTAAGTAGTCTAAGGCATGGTCAGTCATAGTAATCATCATCCTCATCATACGCAAAAGAATTAACTTGTATTTCAGGACTCAAAGATGACGAATGATCTACTTCAACATTCAAATCAACCATTTGTGAAGAAGGAGTTTCTACCCTATGATTCATCTCATGGAAAAATCCACGCATACACTCAGTCATTGTCGCACATAATTTTTCCGCTTCCGCAACAGTAGCTTCCATTTTATCTTTCAAACAAGAACCAGAACTATGGCACAGCGAATCACAAAAGAAGCATACGGGGTGAGACTCAACATCGGCACATTGGGGAAGATCATAACAATTTTCCACATAATCCCCACTGTAAGATTGATCATCAACAGACACGGGGTATTCACATGTTTGTTCAATTTCGGTCCCAAAGGGTGGTGCATAAGGAGGTTGGAAGCTAGGACTAACACTTTGTTGCTCAAATTCATAGGAATCCCTAGACAACCATTCAAGTAACTCCCATGCTTGTTCTTCACCTAAACTAGGAAACCCGTAATAATCTAAAAGGTTCCGGGTCTCATAATTTACACTCTCATTCACAATTCTCAACAAATTCAATGTATCATAAAAAAAATGTCATACAATTCACATTGAGCACGGTAATCATGTAATCTAGCAAAATACCTCCAAAATATTTCATGCTCAAATTGGGGGAATTACGGACTATCCATAATTTTCTTTTTCTATTTTTCTATTTTTTTTCTTTTTCTTTCTCTTTTTTTTCGATATTCAAATTTTTGTGCTACATTTTTCTAACATAATCAAGAAAGCAATAAACTATTTACACACAAACCAATAGCCTAATCTACCAAATAACACCATCCCCGGCAACGACGCCATTGTTCGGTTGTAGCTTTTGTGGTTTTTAGGTAAGGGTTGTCGGTCCACGAGGATGGGTGTTTAGGCTTGATTTGGGAAATCAGTTTGTGTTCGGGGTTTTCTCAATGCGGAAAGCAGTAAATTATGTAAAGGAAAACAATTAAATCTAACCTAGGCATGAATCAAAGAAAGCAATTAAAAGCATGAAATCAAATAAAGCAATTAAGAATAATCAATGAATACTAGGATGAACAATGAAATTAGAGACAAGAAATTATACCTTTGATGACCAAAATCTTCTAGTCTTCAATCTACACTTGTAATTTCCCCCGAAACAAACAATAAATTGTGGATTGGATTACCAAGGATCCCAAAAATTCTCACTAGTAAGTAGAATTGGTAACCCTTGACCCTCCTCCCCACTAAAAGTGGATTTGTGATTAGATTAACCCTAGAAAACTTTTGAAATCAAACATCAATGGCAATTAGAGAGAGAGAGAGAGAGAGAGAGAGAGAGAGAGAGAGAGAGAGAAAGCTTGTAAAACACTTCAAAGGAGACTAGAGAAAGCTTGAAAGAGATTGAGAATTGAAATTGCAAGAAAACTTGAAGAACAATTGAAATCTTGAAGAACAATTAAAGAAAACAATCAAAGAAAGCAATTAAATCTAATCTAACCTAATTCTACTCCTAAATACCTAGGCTACTACATAAAAGTGCTGAATACAAGTGGGTATTTATAGAAGAAGGAAAACGACACCCAAAACCCTAAAAGGAATCGCAGCAGAGGCGCGCAGATATCCGCAGTTCTGCGTCGGTGGCGGGCGAGTCGTCCCAGGTCGAGGGCAAGTCGCTCTACTGGCCATCGTCAACTATCGCTCATTCTACAGCCGACACGGGCGCTACCATATAGGTCGCGGGCGTGACAGGGACATGACTCGGGCGAGTCAGCTTCAGTCACAGGCGAGTCAGTCTACTGTCCACTGGCTTCTTCCCCTTCTAGCAGTATGTCACGGACGCGACGTCTGGGGTCGCGGGCGCGACCTCTGACTGCCCAAATTGCCCTGTTTTCTGCGCCAACATGGAAATGGAGTTCTCGACTTAGGTTGACTTGGGTTGACTCTGGGAATCGCTCGGGATTCCCTAAAAACCCTCAATTGAGCCCAAAATCCTTCTACTCATTATTTTCCTACAAAAGACAAAATGACTATATCTAATATATATACAAGGGCTAAAATAAACACGAACACCCTATAAAAGAGATAAATTTCGGCTCGGAACGAGACCGAACATTAGACACCGTTCTTTTGAATTAAGGTAATAGTGGGTGGAAATATTTCAATGATTAAAATAAGATTATTTCAATATATTTTTTATTAAAATTTTGAGTTTGATTTAAGTGTTCTTTTAGAGAGTTGGGTAAGGTGAGGTGAGGTTGGGTTCAATGCTAAAATGATGTGTTGCAGACTATAAGACTATCCACAATGGCATTCTCCGAAATGGAGAATGACAAATACATGAATAATAAGTTTAGTATTATTTTAATGGGTAGTGGGGAATTAGTATTGTTAATGGTGAAGAATGGGTTGAAAAATGGGATGAGGAATGAGTAATATATATTTAATAAAAAAGTACAAGAAAGAAAAGATAAAATAAAACAAATTTTATTTAATGTTTTTCTCTCTCCTAGTTCTCCTTATCTCTCCTCTCCACCTCTTTTTCTCACTCCGGTCATTCCAAGAATGCCTGAGCATATTTGGTATGCCTTATTTTTTATTTTTCCTTTTTATTTACACCCTCTCTCTTCCATTCTTACCACAAAAGTATGTCCTTACTGATAGCCTAATAAGGTAAAGGTGATAGGAAACAAGTTATGGAGAGAATATTATTATAATATTTTAAGAATAATGTAAGAAATAAAATTAAAATATAATTTTGCAGAGAAACATAAAAAATTTAACATTACTATATAAAATCCTAATTGTAAAAAAAAATAACTTACAACTATATGAATTATAAACAAAATATTTATTTTCTAACGAATCTTTCGTTGAAACTTTAATGTTTTTATCTATTAATGTAAATAAATGAAAGCTAGTGACATTTTTTTCTATTTTAGGCCGTGTTCTTTTATGCGGTACGTTGTCGTGCGGTACCACACCGCACTTCACCACAACACACTACAATCATTACCGATAAATTTTTTCATTTTTTCTCTCTCATCACTTTTCTCCTCTACTTTTCACATTCTCTTTCTTAATTTACCTCACCTACTATAACTTTCACCACAAGTTACCACACTTTTTTCAAATTCCACCGCACTACACTGCACCATTACTACACCGCAACCAACCGGATAAAAGAACGATGTATTAATTGATGGTAAAGACATTTTTTACTTTTTATGAAAGTTGAGTGGCATTTTTTACTTTATTAAAAAATTGAATAATATTTTTATCCAATCAATGTATTAACCGGTTCACAACCTGCTATAGCATATTTCAGTGACATTTTTACTAATCTGGAAAGTTGAGTGAATAATGATTTTTAAAAGTCAGTGACGTTTTTTACTAAAATGGAAGCTGAATGACATTTTTATTCAAACGCCTCACAATTTGGGAGGTAATTAATAATCTAGTACTATCATATTTCCAATAAAATTACATCATTAGTTATTATTTTTAATTATAATTAATTATTAATTAATACAAATAAAAGTTATATGTGTTGTTAAGGTGTTATGTTCAATTATTAGTTAGTATGTTTAATTTAAAATTTTTATAGAGTAAAAATAAATTATTCATTTCAATAAGGGAAATTGGAATTAAATAAACCAACCTTTGGGGGTGTTTTGATATAACGAACTAACCTTGAAAATTAATATTAGACAAACTGACCTTAATATGTTGTTTTTTCTAGCAAACCACCACCGAGTCAAACTCGTCGGAAGTATGACGTGGTGGTGGCAGAAGGGTGTTTTAGCAAAAAAAAAAAAAGAAAAAAAGAAAAAGAAATTGGGCATGTATTTTGCTGATTTGGCATTTTTTTTCATTTTTTTTTAAAAAAAATCATCCTCTCTCTCTCTCTCTCTCTCTCCCTTTCCCTCCCCCTTGTTCTGTTTCTTTGCCCAAAACCTCACCAACCAGCCCCACCCCCTCTCATTCCCATTTCCAATTCTAATCTCACCCCTCCTAATCTCTTCTTATTCTTCTTTGTTAGGAAAGTGTCCTAAAATCACTAAATCTCTTGATCTCACAATTATTTGTTTCCTAATTGTATTAGGATATTATTTAGGTTTCCTTATTGTGTTGGGTTTCCTAATTGTATTAGATTCTAAATCTATTTGGAGTGGGAGTCAAGTTAGGTTATAGGGAGTTCTCCCTATAAATAGGGTGCATGTTTCTCCACCAAAAACATAGCGGTAAACACAGAGAGCTAGAGAGAGAGAAAATATTGAGAGAGAAAGGGGTCTTACCAATATTTTCCCCAGTGTATCCTAAGAGATTGTGAGTTGAGTGTTGAGAGATTGTTATTGTAATCTCCTTTGTGGATCGCATCACACCCTGTGATAGTGATCAGGTTGTACTCCTCCTTTCTCATAGTGGATTATTTTATGGTTGTCGCCGTCCGTGGGTTTTTCTCCGAGTTCTTCGGTTTCCCACGTAATTCTGGTGTTTGATTTTATCGCTTATTTTTCGTTCCTAAATTTTGTCGTAATATCCGTCATCTCGTTTTCGATTCTATTATTCGCTTCCGCTGTTACCTTGCTACTCACTTTTCTCTAACAAGTGGTATCAGAGCAAGGTGGAGATGGCTTTAATCATGAAGTGCGATATTCCAAAATTTGATGGAACGAGGAGTTTTACTATGTGGAGACTGCAGATGAAGGCGGTCTGATTAAAGACGGGTTATGGGATGTGATTGAGTATCCCGACACGAAGCGATGCGACGATGGCGATGATGAATTCCAAAACTCGAGAAGGATATCAAGGGAATCGACTCAGGGAGTGGAAGAAGCTTGAAGATAAGACTCTGGCAGGATTCATTTGTGTGGGAGCACATTCGAGAGAGGTGATGCATATCGAGAAACCTCGGGTGCTGGACCAATGGAAGAGCTGTACATGTCGAAGAGTCGTGCAAACAAGTACCGAATGAAGGAGAAATTCTATAGGCTGAAGATGCCCCAAGGTACTTCTATTCAGGCACATCTTAGTGAATTTGATTCTATTATCACTGAATTGGAATCAATGGATATAAAACACACTGATGAGGATAAGGCTTTTCATTTAATTCTGTCCCTACTTGCACCACATAAACAATTTAAGGAAATCATGTTGTATGGGAATCGTGGTGACCTTAACCTTAGTGAAGTAAAGGCTAGTTTACTGTCTAAGGAGAAACTTGATACCGATGGTGATGACCAGGGTGGTGATGCTATGGTTGTAAGGGGTAGAAATACTGAACGTAAGGGAAACGGGTCTAGAGGGAGATCTAAACACCGTTCAAAGTCTAGGAATCCTCACAAGAATAAGAAGTGTAACTACTATAGTAAGATGGGGCATATAGAGAGAGACTGTTGGGCAAAACAGAGAGACCAGAAGCAGGAGAGTAAGGATAATCACACCAAACCTGGTACCTCAAACTGCATAGAGTCCGAGTCAGATGGTGATGGGTTTATAGTTACGGATGATGCCTTGGCTACCACATCGAGTAGGATAGCTAGAGATGAATGGGTTCTTGACACGGGGTGCACCTATCATATGTGTCCTCATAAGGACTGGTTTGAGTCTTATGAGAGTGTTGACATCGGGGTCGTAGTCATGGGTAACGACACAGTCTGCAAGGTTGCAGGAATCGGTAGCATCAAAATCAAGACTCATGATGTCATCGTTAGAACTCTCAAGGAGGTTCGTCATATCCCTAACATGACTCGAAATTTAATTTCTTTGGGTACTCTTGAAGCTAACAGCTGCAGGTACAAAGGAGAAGATGGTGTTTTGAAAGTGTGCAGGGGTTCCATGGTTCTTATGAAGGGAATCAAGAACGGCAGTCTATACATCCTGCAGGGTCTCTGATGACAGGATCTGCTGGCGATCCTAAATTTTGATGAGTCCGACAGCACAAAACTGTGGCACATGAGACTAGGCTACATGGGCGAGAAGAGAATGTCAATGTTGAGCAAGAAGGGATACCTTGAAGGCGCAAAGATCGGCAAGTTGGAGTTTTGCGATCACTGTGTCTACGGGAAACAAAAGAGGGTTAGCTTTTCAAGGGCTAAACATACAACAGCAGAGATCCTTGATTATATTCATTCATATTTATGGGGTCCTGCTAGAGTGCCATCACTGGGTGGCAAGCGCTACATGTTGACATTCGTGGATGACTTCTCGAGGAAGACTTGGGTTTATTTCCTACGGCACAAGAATGAGACATTCTCATATTTCAAGAAGTTCAAAGCTTTGGTGGAGAACTAGACAGGCAGGAAAATCAAGAAACTCAGGACTGACAATGGGTTGGAGTTTGTTGATTCTGAATTCTTGGAATGCGAGGGCGTGGGATTGTGAGGCATCGAACCTTGGTGGGTAAGCCTCAGCAAAACGGGGTAGCCAGAGAGAATCAACAGGACTCTCCTGGAGAAAGCCCGTTGCATGCTCTCGAATGCAGGGCTTTGGAATAACAAATCGTCGTCGCGAGGTGATATCTCTGCTTTACTCTTGAACATATCACCTCGTACCTCTATCGAATACCAGATTCTAGAGGAAGTATGGACAGGTAATCCAGTTAATTATTCTAATTTGAGAATTTTTGGATGTCCTGTATATGTCCATGTGAATGATGGGAAGTCTCCAGTACATTAAATGCATGTTTCTAGGTTACAGTCCGAGTCTAAGGGATATAGAATGTGGTGTCTGATTTGATGAAAGTTATTCATCTAGAGATGTAACCTTTAATGAAAGCGCTATGTTATCTGGAATGGAATCTCTGGTACTTACGATGATGCAGAAATCGGGAGAAGGATGCGGGAAGAATGGTGTTCGGGTGGAGCGGGCTCGAGTGGAGGCTCTGGAACTGCAATTAGGAGCAACCATCGATGCTCTTGAACCAACTCGGGTTGATGAGCACGAGATTGAGATGAATGTTCCTCGGTAGAGGAACAACCATGCATTGCTAGAGATCGTCCCGGGAGGGAGATCGGAGACCAGCGATATCTTGAAGAAGATCATGCTATGATTGCTTATGCCGAGTGTTGCAGAGGAGACTCTGAAGGTCTGAACCTTCTACCTATCGAGGCCATCTCTTGTCCGAATGCCTCAAATTGGATAGGAGCTATGCAAGAAGAGATGGAGAGTCTGCAGAAAAATCATACATGGGAGCTATGTGAGTTGCCTAAAGGCGACGAGCTCTTCTGCAGTGGGTGTACAAGAGAAAGGAAGGTATCCCCGGTGTAGAAAGTGCAAGGTGGAAGGCAGATTAGTGGTAAGGGGTTGCAACGGAAAGAAGGAATCGACTACAACGAAGTATTCTCGATCGTGAGGCATACGTCGATCCGCACCTTGCTTGCCTTTGTTGCTCTATTTGATTTGGAGTTGGAGCAACTTGATGTCAAGACGACTTTCCTCCATGGTGAGTTGGAGGAGGAAATATATGAGGCAACCAGAGGGTTTCATCGTTCTGGTAAGCGAGGAGCAGTATACTGATTAAGGAAGTCCTTGTATGGACTTAAACAGCACCAGGCGGTGGTACAAAGGTTTGATACCTTTATGGTAGAGGCAAGTACACAAGAAGTCACTATGATAATTGTGTGTACTACAGGCAATTTGAAGAAAGGTCTTTCATTTATTTATTCGTATGTGGATGACATGTTGATTGCCTCCAGGACATGTCACTAATAAAGAAGTGAAATCTCAACTCAGCCAGGAGTTTGAGATGAAAGACCTCGGAGCGGCGAAGAAGATTTTGGGTATGGAGATCCAAAGGGATAGAAAGGCAGGGAAGCTGTTCCTATCTCAGAAGAAATATCTGGAGAAGGTGTTGGACATATTCAACAGAAAGCGTAGCGATTTCAACTCCTTTAGCCGCACACTTCAAGTTATGCAGTGAAGGCCCCCTAAATCTGATTTGGAGGTAAGGAGGATGTCTAATATTCCCTATGCTAGTGCGTTGGTAGTTTGATGTATGCTATGGTGTGTACTAGACTGACTGTCCACGCGATTAATGTGGTGAGTAGATATACGAGAATCCGGGAAGGAGCATTGGGAAGGATGAAGTGGATCCTTCGCTATGTGAAAGGTACTTTGGAGAAGGGCATCTGTATGATAGAGGTAGTCTTTGCGTCGATGTTGCGAGTTATGTTGATCTTGATTATGGTGGAGATCCGGATAGGACGCCAATTTCGTGGTATGTGTTCGTCATGTGTGGAGGAGCAATATCTTGGAAAGCTTCACTTCAATCTATAGCGGTGTCTACTCTGAGGCTGAATATATTGCTACGGAAGGAGTGAAGGAGGCCATCTGGTTGAGGATTGGTCATGGAGCTTGGAGTACCACAGGCGAGGCGTGGTTTATTGAACGATCAGTGCTATACATCTGACAAAGAATGACACTTATCATTCGAAGACCAAGCATATAAGCGTCAGGTATCACTTCATCAGAGATACAGTTGCTGCAGGAGAGATTGTGGTGAAGAAGGTTCATACTTCTGATAATCCTGCAGACATGTTAACCAAGCCTCTATCTATAGCTAAGTTCGAACATTGTTTGGACTTAGTTGGTGTTCTAAGCATGTGAGAGCCCTGCGGGGCCACGCCTTGCGGAGGGGCATGTTGATGGCGACAGTCAAGATGTTTATCTGGACCGATGATTCGTTGATTTTAGTCCAAGGTGGAGTTTGTTAGGAAAGTGTCCTAAAATCACTAAATCTCTTGATCTCACAATTATTTGTTTCCTAATTGTATTAGGATATTATTTAGGTTTCCTATTGTGTTGGGTTTCCTAATTGTATTAGATTCTAAATCTATTTGGAGTGGGAGTCAAGTTAGGTTATAGGGAGTTCTCCCTATAAATAGGGTGCATGTTTCTCCACCAAAAATATATCGGTAAACACAGAGAGCTAGAGAGAGAGAAAATATTGAGAGAGAAAGGGGTCTCACCAATATTTTCCCCAGTGTATCCTGAGAGATTGTGAGTTGAGTGTTGAGAGATTGTTATTGTAATCTCCTTTGTGGATCGCATCACACCCTGTGATAGTGATCAGGTTGTAGTCCTCCTTTCTCATAGTGGATTATTTTCTGGCTGTCGCCGTTCGTGGGTTTTTCTCCGAGTTCTTCGGTTTCCCACGTAATTCTGGTGTTTGATTTTATTGCTTATTTTTCGTTCCTAAATTTTTTCGTAATATCCGTCATCTCGTTTTCGATTCTATTATTCGCTTCCGCTGTTACCTTGCTACTCACTTTTCTCTAACATTCTTCTTCTTCCTCTCAATCTCCTCTTCTTCTTCTTCTTCTTCTTCTTCTTCTTCTTCTTCTTCTTCTTCTTCTTCTTCTCAAACCATCCCCACCCCCTCTGCATAAACTTGGGATTTCAACTCATGCGTTGTAATCTCTGCTATTTTTGGCTCTTCCCTCTTCTTAACTGTTTCTCATTCTCAGTCAGCTCTTTCTTTTTGCTTCCCTCTATTGAGTTGTCCCACATCGGCCTTTGACACCCATATTGTGGTGTTTATAATGGCTTGGGTGCCTCAACCTCCTAAGCTAGCTTTTGGGGTTGAATTGGGCTCAAGTCCGCTATTTCACATGGTATCAGAGTCAGGGTCATTGATGTTGGGGCCGCGCCCACAGTTGTCTGCGCCTCGTGGTGAGGGGGGCGTGTTGAGTTTTCCCACATCGGCCTTTGACACCCATATTGTGGTGTTTATAATGGCTTGGGTGCCTCAACCTCCTAAGCTAGCTTTTGGGGTTGAATTGGGCTCAAGTCCGCTATTTCACACCCTCTCCTTGACTTTTTGTTCGGAATTCTTCGGTGCCATGACAGGAGCACCTTAAAAGGTTCATCTCTTTCTAACTTAGGATTTTTGTTTATATTTTCCTGGGCATTTCTGGGTATGTCTGTGACTTTGATACTGCATTCGGAACTTAGTTTGCATTCTTGCCTCATTGCTGAATTTTCTCAATTTCTATCGTGCTGCAAAACTTCAAATTTATGATACTTCTCCAGAGAGTGCAGAGAAAATTACATGGGATATGGATGTTGTTTTCTGGGAATGTTGCATTTGACTGTATACATGTTTATTTAATTGTTACTTTTAATGTTTCATGAACAGGAAATTTGTTTTGTAAGTCATAAAGAAGATAACCTTGGGCTATTTGTGTTTGATTCTGCTAGATTATTAAAGGACTAACCTTAGATGCGGAAATAGGATCACTTGCTGTTGTTGTACCCACAAAGTTGAAGTCGGAACAATATTAATCGATCTCAGGTGGCTACTAGAGTCGCCGGATAATTGCCACACCGCAAACCCAAGTCTTGTGATGATAGACTATGTTAAGAGAACAGAGAGAGTGTTTATCGAGTGGTCAATTGTGTGTATGTTCGTCTCGCTAAGCAACCCCCAAAACACCCCTTTAAGTAGTACTAAACATACTTAATATGAGGGGTGATTAATTAGGTTTTTATGATTGTTGTAACTGCCACATCAATGAGGAATTAATCACATTGATTATGTGGCCGTTACTTGTCTCATTGAAAACAATACTCCCACTCGGCCACATAAGCCTCAATCATACCACCTCTCTCACTAAGACATCTCTTTACACTTCATACCGGGAATGAGGCCTGTGACCAAAAAGTAACAAGTAGTGTTATATTAAGTCACCATCTAACTAACATAACACTTTCCAAAAACATAACGAACAAGCAACGATCTCCTGAATCACCCTCACTTCACCACATGGCATACTACGTCCCTTTATGCCTGACATGTCATATGATTGTACTTTCAATATAATCGCCCGGGCTCACATGGTGAAGATGGATCGATTATTCCTTAGACACTCATGATATTTCGACTTCGCAAGACTGCTTTCCTAATGTGTTCCGCTGAGCCGTATAATCTCATAGCTCTTGGAGTTCACACTAAAGTAGCAACATCCAACTAGTTTCAATATCATAGTTCATAGGTCAAAGGGTATCGTACAAATTGACACCATAGTCATAGGGTTCACACAGTGACAAATAAAGGGATTCATTTGACACTCCCTATAGGTCGACAAAGCGCACATGTATGAAATATGTGTCATGGTATAACTCCCACTAAGGTGAGCATGTCACTCTCTTATACCATGCGAATTTATAAGTCTAATTCTTACTCAAAGAACTAACTCGAGCCACTAGATTTACATACTAAGTTCAAATCACCCACTCAAATTCGGCTTTTAAGGCTTTAACATGAAAACTACAACATTTCATGCTCGATTCGCCAAGAATCTCATCTTAAACTAATTAAGGCGACTATCATTTATATAATCCTATACTCAAAGTATGAATATCTATTCATATTACACACGTAGTGTATGTTGAGTATGAATTCGAATTCATGTTACACACCTAGTATCAACATGATTCAGTCTCATCCTACCTGCTACCTAAGCGTTAGGAAAACTATCTGTGTGACAAGATAGTTAAGCCTGGTGACATTTAATGTGCCCACATAATTAGGAAAAAGAAAATAAAATATTCTTAATATCCTAAATGAGATAATCTCGTAACGTTTAGATCATATAAACGCACTATATGAATTGAGAACTTATCCCAAAATTGGGTTGCACGAACGAAACACCATAGTCTAGTTTAAACACATACACTTTATGACATCATGATTAACTAAGATATGAATCCCACATAGGCTAATATCATATCTTTAGAATAGCCTAAACTTATTTTGGCATTCTTATTAATCATTATTCAAATATCTCTCCTTTGCACCGAGTACTACAATATCATAGCATCACGAAGATAGTATGAACATATTCTCTTTATAATTCCAGGCTAACAAGACCCACAATAGAAACAGTGTTTGCCTTCTGTTTAAATTCTGCTTAGATATTATCCCAACTCAAAATCGGGTGCATATAAATTGAGTAATAGCATACAACATATAATTAGAAGACATTCTAAGAATCTCTCGACATATGCATTCCAGCACACCTAAGAAATTTCTTAGGATGTTTTTAATTATTTGTACGTGTAGACACACAAAGTTCCACCATATATCCCTCATAAAAAAAATAAGAGATAACCACTTCTTAATATTTGACCAAGCACCTGTCATTAACATGGTTAGAAATATAATCTAAACTCATGTTCGCAAGACACAACAAATAGTCTTGTCAAATGACAAGTACCATGATCAAGAAGATTGTTCAAAGCCACCATAGATTTCTTAAGAAGACAACTTATATCTTCTCTCATTCTTGATATAAAACAAGAATAATCCACATAAAATATTATGACTCAAGGTATAACCATATATCCAATTTTTATAGTATTAGTGAATCTAGAACTTCTTCACAAAGAGATGTTCTCATAAATCACAAATGTACATTAAAGAACTATCCCTTTATGACACTCTTTGGATCTAAGGACATGCGAATATAGTTTGTCTAATCTTATTCATGATCACTCCCACTATCACTTAGACATATAGAATCATGAATATATGGAGAGCTACTCCCACTAACTCCAAAAGTTAATGGTCGCTAAACATGATGACTAACCGCATGTTTAATTCATGAGAACTAATTGACTTGAACATGATGACTAACAACATGTTTAATCCTAGAATATGAGAACTAACCTCATGTTTAAGATTAATATAAAGTATGCTCATATTATTTTGCTCTTACTCCGACTTAGACAACTACCAATACATGGAATTTCTTCCACTATTCCTATTATCCTCGGTGAAAATGAGAGTTAACTATTCCCCCCATTCACCGAGATATAGTAATTGTAACACATACAAATATTAAACTAATGTCCATAGCTTCACTAATACGAGAAACTTATCCTTTATTAAAACAAGGCATTACAAGACTATTTAGTAACTTTAATTTTAAAAGTAAGTTTTCTATGGTCATAGTCTTGCACATAGCAACACCAATGTCATGGACATGGATGGTTTAAAATGAACTTTGAAACATTTTATAACCTACACAAAGTATGTTTAAAATGTCATACTATGGCATGTGATAATCATAAACTAATTAAAGAATTATTCAAAGCCAACAAGTACTTGACCATGCCAAGCAACGTGTAATTCGTCTAACTCAATCACCACTAAGATGTTAAGTTCATGAAGTGGGAGTTCATTTAAAATTTTGAACGTATCAACAATTTGAAACCATTTCTAGAGTACAAAGAAAACTTAACTCTTTTGTACACTACAAGTTACTATTACCGTCTCAAAAACTTATAAACGAATTAAAACTTTCAAACGGTAATCAAGTAGTTCCATAAAATACCTAAGTGGATAATAGATTTAAACGCAATATGTAATACCAAAAGCAGAACAAGAATCAACTAATGAATCTTAAAATAGAAAAACACATAGTTATTCATAATAACACTCAACTAAGTGTTAAATAGAGAGAAACGAACGAAACTATTTTTGAAGACAAACTAATTGTAGTCAAAAGTAAAGTGAGTTTAAACACTAATATGCGAAAAATAACTCTAGATAAAAGCATTACACACCCTAAGTGTATGAATAATGTTTTGAAAATGAAACATATTCTTTTCCAAATGCCCAAAGGCTACAACTTGCTACGAGACTCAAAACAATCTTGAGCATAATGACTTTTTTTCCTACAATTAAAGCACTTCACACGCGCCATATTTTTCTCTCCTTTACTCTTAGCACAAAGTTGTTTCGTACTTTTAGCAACAGATGCCTTAAGTGGGAGAGTAGAAACCTTCAAGCGTTCCTCTTCTAATTCAAGGTGCTTAGTGATCTCGCTTAGAGTTTGAATATGATCGCTGCGAGTCATTAGTGAGACAAACGATTAACCAACCAAAAGTGCACGAAGCAAGTTTGTACACTGGTAACTCTCAGGAACCTTTATCCCACCAGCCTCTAGATCTTGAACCATAACACTCAAGATTCTAAGATGTTCGGCAATACAATAGCTTGAGTCAATCGAGTAAGACATCCACTCAAGATGCAATGCTCGAAGTCTCGTCTCCGAAGTCTGCTCAAACTTGGCCTTCAAGCTATCCCGACCCACAACTCCTTAGTAGTGGAACAATGCTCGAAATCGCTAATCAGGCCGTCATGCATGTAATACAACATAGTATAACGTGCTCTACGATCCTTTTTGCACCATTCTTAGTACACTACTAAGCTTTCTTGATACTGCACAGAAGTAATATCAAGGTCATTGTCTTCCTTAGTTGTAGGGGGAGACATTTTCGCAGACAGATGGTATAACACATCTCGTTCATTCAATAGAAATTGAATACTTAGACTCCACAAGTCGAAATTGGATCCATCCAACACCTCAGAATGAACAAATCATCAACCAGAGAAGTCTCAGATGTCATGTCTACACAAACAAAACAAGTCATTTAGGCACATTCTTATAATTAAATACGAGTCTATTAATATTATATTTTATGAAAATTTAATTACATATTTTATGAAAATTATTTGATTTATTAATATTATATTTGAAAAAGAGGTTATCCACTTATTATTTAAAAAGAGTTATATTGTTGAATTTGGTTTTTTAAGAAGAAAATGGAGATCATTATAACATATAGCATTGAATACAATGTTGACTTCAAAAAAAATTGTTGATTTTTTTCCTATATATATAAAGAAACATAGCTCATTTTTTAAAGTTTTATGACAAATAATTAATTACTTTGATATTCTAGATTTTATTTACTTTAAATGTTGAGAACTATATATTAATCTTATTATAAAAAAAATCAATTTAGTGACTACTAATCTTATTGTAATAAATTACTGAATATGAAATATAAATGGTTATTATGACCATCTTACACATTTAAAAAAAAAAGCCCTCAATGCTCATGCATTGCACGGGAAGATGTAAAATAGCGCTAATTACTGAAATATTGCTTAAAACTACTTCCTTCGTCCCTTTTTAATTATTTGTCGTTTTGGAAAAAAAAATGGAGAAACTAATGCAACACAAAAATTTAAATAGAAATAAATCTAAATGACAAAATACCTTCAATTATTGTTAAGTTATTGGTTCAAAATCATTTATTAAGGATAAAAGTAATAAAATTGTTATTGGAAATGTAAATGCGACAAATAATAAGAAACAAAAAAAAGTTAATTTAGTGAGCAAATAAAAAGATACGAAGAGAGTATATATCAAATGATAAAAATATATTTTTCTAATATTTTCTAAAATGCAAAGATTTAATTCATAATTCTACTGTTCTATTTTAGTGATCTATATTGATGAATTAGAAACTTTCAAGCTTACGATCATGATACTTGATAGATTTATATAATTAGACATCTTATTAACTATTAGATCTAATAGTATTGAAAAATTTAAAAACATGTAAGTGAGTGGTTTATTATATATCACGTATGTCTTCCTAAAAAAATATAACATAATACAACATAGTATCAATTTTATAATTTTATGATACTGTTATATATACTATATGATTAGAAGTCATTTGCCCTTCTTTTTTTTCTAATTTTCCCTCCACTCATCATTTTTCATTTAATCTAGTGAAGCTATATATTAGCATGATGGATTAGTAACCTATTCAATCATCATCGTTTAACACATATGATTGAATAACATTGTTGATGATATTTTAAAAGGAAAACTTTTTTCTTGCGGATAAAAGGAAAATCTTAAGTATACATGTCTACTGATCCATTATATACACTTTGATTTAAAAAAAAAACGAAGCAACATATGTTTTTTTTTGGCAATGTAATATAAATCTTTTGATTGAACTCTAACCTTCCGTTAGAGCATATATAGTATAGTTAAGAAATTTACCTTTAAATATTAGTCAAGATACTCACAATCTATTCTACAATATATTCAACAACCCACAATAACATTCCAATATGACATTATAATTGCAAGCAACGAATCATCCAAAACTCAAGACATGTGAAAAGAGGTGCCATTAACATTTGAAAATATCACATGTATGCCGAGTACCTTTTTCACAAATTATACATGGTTAAAATTTGTTCTTACTATATTCAACTTCAAAATTTTATAGATAATTGAAATCCTCTTTGATTTTCCTGCAAGATTTACACAAACATTGTTTAGTATTCACAAATTAAATGAAAAGAAGAGTGAAAAATTGAACAAAAAAATAAGCATACACTAGTAGAATTGGGGTCATCAAGCGTCTGTATAATGGCGTCTTTTAATTGATCAGTCGCTAAATCCCAGAAACAGCATTTTAAAAAAAAAATAAGTTTTAAATAGGCGTCTGTTTGTGTGTAACAGACGCCAAACTAAGTAAAATTTAATTTATTGTTTTTCGTTTTTTGCTAACGGCACTTTACGAAGTTTTTTGTTTTATTTATTGACCAGAATGGCGTCTGTTTCCAGCCTAAACAGACGCCTTTTTATTTTGGCATCTGTTTAGGCTGGAAACAGACGCCATTTCGGTCAATATATTTAAAAAAAAAACAAATTAACATGCCTCTGAATAACTGTGCGCCTCAACCGCCGGGTTAATAAATAAGGGAATTTTGGCGTCTGTTATTTCCCTGAACAGACGCCATTTTGGTTTAAATTGGGAAAAAAAATTACAGACTTCATTCCGCCATTGTCGTCGTCGAAGGAGGAAGAGAGAAACGGAGTGGAGATTGAAAAAAGCGCATACACACGCCGCCTGTTCAACGCAAATCAGGTAATTTTTTCAGTTTATTTTGTTTCAGATCTGTTATAATATGATTAATATTATGAAAAGTGATTAAATTATAAATTATATTTGATGAAAAACGAATTATATGAATATTTGTATGTTTGTTTTGGTTTTGTTGAGTTCAATTATAGTTTATGAATATAAGTTGAAAAATTGAGTTGTTTTAGTTTATTTCTATGAATTGTAATATATTTTGGATGTTGAATTAGAATTTTAAGTGTGAAATTAGGGTTTGTAACGTAGATTTGTTCAATTTAAATATTGTTTTTATGTTTTATAGTAGTTTAACTAATTGCATGTATGTTTTAGTTTAGGTTTTAGTTATCGATTTAGTTTTAGTTTTAATTTATAATGTTGAGAAGTATAATTATGTTTAGGTTGAGCACAATATTGAATTTTATATGTTTTGTGGTAAATTTAAATATGAGTAATTATATATAGTGTGCAAAAAAAAATATGTGTAACAATGCATGTAAAATATGTTTAAGTTAATTAGTATGTGTGAAATATATTGTATAACGTGGGATATTATGATGTGTTTCGATTGAGTGCAAATGTGTTATATTTTAGGATGATTTTTAGGAATTGCATTAACGATTTAATTAATTAGGTAATGTGTATATACGTAACATGATTTCAATTATGAATACATTTAGGTTAATTTTTATTTTTTGAATTTATAATTTAAGTTGTTTAGTTAATAATTAAGTTAAAACTATAAAAAAATTACTATACATAACCAATTATTAATTTATACGTACGTAGTGAATAATTAATTTATACGTACGTAGTGAATAATTAAGTATGTTATTGAATAATACAATATTTATTGTTAATTAAGTTCATGGTGGGCTTGAATAATAGATTCACGTACATTATGGATGGGCTCCCACATCGCCGTTGGATGTACCAGAGGTTTGAATCGAATAGGAGGGTTATCAGGGCACAATGGGCTGCGGAGGGTAGAAATGTTTGATCAATTTGCAAAGAGTAATTCCTATGGGTATCAGAGGACTGGAAAGTATCAGTGTCCATGTGTGAAGTGTAAGAATAAGAGCGGATATAGTCCCGATGAAGTTAAAGAACATTTGTATAGGAGAGGGTTTATGGAACAATATTGGTGTTGGACGAGCCATTGTGAAGAATGGGGTGACGATGATGATGAGGATGACAGTGGTGACGATGCGGAAAGTGAGGGGGAACCGACAAACGAGGAACCGAATCAGCCACCATTCATCGACAGAACGGAAGAGATGATGAACGATTTCATCATGGCGAACGAGGCGCCTAATGTAGGAGCTCAACAATTTTATGATATGCTTCAATATGCTCAACAGCCTCTGTGGGAAGGGTGTGCGACTCATACTGAGTTGTCCACTACCGTGAGACTGATCAGTTAGAAATCGAAGCACAATTTGTCGGAGCAGGCAACGAACGATATCATGGAACTGATGAGCGAGAGTTGTCCCCAGCCGAACCTAGTCCCTAGAAACTACGATGAGTTGAAAAAGAAGGTTAAGAAGTTGGGGATGGGCTATGAAACAATTGATTGTTGCCTTAGTGGATGCATGATCTACTATAAGGACGATGCACATCTCACTGAATGTAAATTTTGTGGCCATCCTAGGTATAAGGCACAGAAATCGTCAACCAAGACAAAGAAAGGGGTCCCGTACAAGAAAATGTTTTACTTTCCCTTGACCCCTAGGTTGCAGCGTCTGTACGCCTCGAAGAATATGGCCGGGCATATGAGATGGTACGCGGAGAACAAGCGCGAGGAAGGTGTACTTTGCCATCCGTCGGACGGCGCCTCGTGGAAAATGTTCGACATCGTGCATCCGGACTTTGCGAGCGAATCGCGAAATGTAAGGTTGGGCATGTGTGCGATGGGTTTAGCCCGTTCAACATGACAGGGAGATCTTATTCTATATGGTCGGTTGTAGTAACTCCTTACAACTTGCCACCTGAATTGTGCATGACAACGCCGTACATGTTCCTCACATGTATTATTCCCGGTCTGAAGAACCCTGGAAACAAAATTGATGTCTTCCTCCAACCTTTGGTGGACGAGCTGCAACGCTTATGGGTGGGTGTTGAAACATACGACATCTCCAAGAGACAAAATTTTAACATGAGGGCATCGTTGATGTGGACGGTGAATGATTTTTCGGTGCTTGGCATGCTTTCCGGGTGGAGCACGCACGGTGCCATGTCTTGTCCTATTTGCATGGATGGTTTGAAAGCAATTCGTCTGAAGCATGGGAGGAAAGCCTCTTGGTTTGACTGTCACCGACAGTTTCTTGCTAAGGGGCACGCTTTGAGAAGAAATCGAAAGGCATTTCGAAAGGGGCACACTTGCTCAGATAGAGCTAACCCACCGTGTAGGAAAAACGGTTATGAAATCTATGAAGAGGTGAAGCAATTCCCCAAGGTGACTACCCATGGCGACTTTGTAGTCCCGGGATTCAGAGAGAATGCTCATAATTGGAAGAAACAAAGTATCTTTTGGGAGTTGCCTTATTGGAAGGATCACATGGTTCCACACAACTTAGATGTGATGCACATTGAGAAGAACTTTGTGGACAACATCGTAAACACGGTGATGGGGGTGGACGACAAAACAAAGGATGATGGAAATGCAAGGAGGGACGTGGAGGACATATGTGACAGGCCGGAACTCCATCTATTTCGGTCCTAACGGTAAATCCCTACAGCCAAGAGCCAAATATGTTCTTCCCGAGGATAAGTGAACAGACGTTTATGGCGGGCACAGTTCTTGTTGCTTGGACGCTTATGCTTCGAACTTCGCTAACTGTGTCGATGCATTAGGTAAAAGGTTTCAAAACTTTAAAAGCCATGACTGTCATGTGTTCATGCAGACATTGTTACCTGTTGCGTTCCGGGCACTTCCAGATGATGTGTTGGAGCCATTTGGTTGATTAAGCGGTGGTTCAAGAGCCTCTGCTCCACAACATTGAAGCACAGTGACTTAGTCCGGCTTGAGAAAGAAATTCCCATAATAATATGCAAGCTGGAGACCATATTTCCTCCCGGCTTCTTCAACGTAATGGAACACTTGCCCATTCACCTGGTACAAGAGGTATTCTTTGGAGGTCCTGTTCAATATCGTTGGATGTATCCCTTTGAGAGGTATTTCGGTTGGTTGAAGAAGAAAATAAAGAACAAGACACACCCTGAAGGATCTATGGCTCAAGCGTACCTCATGTTTGAGATTTCCCAATTCGCATCTACTTACTTTGGGACGGATAATGTATCGTCTTCTACATCAACAAGTATGCGTAACGAAAATGTCGAGGATGACCCTAGGTTATTGTCGGTTTTTAAGGACAGTGGGAGCCCCGTGGGTGGTGTAAACACGAGGTGGCTCAGCGATCAAGAGTATAAAGCAGCACACCTGCACGTTCTACTAAACTGTAAAGAAGTCAACCACTACTTAGAGTAAGAAATGCTCACTACCAATTTGATTGAATTGATATATATTACATGTAATTAATGAGCTTGTATCCCGCGCATGCAGCTTGTTTAAGAATTACAAGTTGACTTCATTTCCCAACACCACGGACACTCAATTGGATTAGATGATTGAAGTAGAGTTCACTCAATGGTTTTATCAGCTATCAGTGAGAATCACAATCATTTATACACTTTCGAATTGGTACATATGATTGAATCAGCTAACTGTTACTCCAATTGTAGGAAAATTGGGAAGCCTTTCGGTTTTACGAAGATGAGCGTCATGAACACCTTTACCAGTTTGCCCGAATGCCTTCCCCTAAAGTGACCACATGGAGTGCTTATCGAATCAACGGGTTCTTATTTCACACCCAATGAAGGAGTAACTCAGTGGCCGTCAGATAGTCTTTGGGTGTGTCAAAGGCACGGGTGGTGGTGGATTTGTCGATGATTTCTACGGTGTTCTCCAAGAAGTCATCGCACTAGATATGTTGGACCTGTCAACAAGAAGAGCATACTGTTCAGATGTGATTGGTTTGACAATACCCCGGTACGAGGTAATACGTTCACCAAGGTTATGCCCGTTTGTTGAATTACACAGGGATACACGGTATTGGAAATACGACCCATTCATCTTAGTAGGGTGTGCAACCCAAGTGTTGTTCATGAATTACCCGGCAGGCATACGAGATAAAGCTAACTGGTGGGTTGTGGTTCCAAACAAACCATCTTATGCACAGTACAAACAGTTCACCCTTCCGTTGGCCATACAAGATGATCAACCAAGAGATGTTGTCCCGATCAACCCTAACGACGATACCGTAACACAAGTACTCGCTATTGAAGGGGTGTTCGATGAGGTTGTTGACATGGACAACGCCCAATTAATAGTGGGTGGAAATACGTCTGATGTAGCCAATGAGGACGATGGAGACATCGACAATGACGAAAATGATGATGGTGACGATGATGAAGTGGACGAGGACGATGAAGACAACGACGACTATTAAATAAGAATATAGTATATAAATTCGAATTTTGATTGTGTTACAAGTGTCTGAAACGAACAAGTCCTAATGTTGCTTATAAATGAAACTCATTGCGCTATGTTTATTATATTCTACATCAACGTGTTGTCGATCTCATTAATAATATTTCTTTGTGTTACTATCTCTGTTAATGCATTGTATTTTGTGTACGTAGTCAATTACAAATTAATTCATATTACTTGTTATTTTATGTACACGAAGTTGATACTAATTCAATGTTTATTCTACAATAATTTTGCAGTTGCAGAATGACAGGAAGAGAGGAATCATGTAGAGGTTGGACCCGTGGTGGGTCTAGACCTAATGCTAGGAGTGGTTCATCGTCTGCCCCATAGTCACCATACATTCCCCAATTTGATCCTGTCCCTGATGCTGCTTCTCAGCCACAAGGGACCAGTTATGATCAAATATTTTCACAGCTAGACCCCTCCACACTGGAGCTCATTCCGTTCTTTGCGGGCAGTACTGGGCCAGTATCGAATGAGACGATGGCGACATGTATACTCAGGGGCTTCGGGGGGGCCCAAACTGATGATGGGGGTGCCTGATCGATGTGGGGTACCCGGTGATGGGAGGAGCCCAGATCGATGTGGGGTACCTGATCGAGGAGGAGGGGCCCGATCAACAGAGGGCGATACCCAAACGTCGGGGACTGATGTTAGTGACCGCTACCGAATTCAGCTGGACGTTCGGGCGGATGCTCGAAGAACAGAAGATGGGAAGTATATCATCGAATCGTGCAATGGCGCGTGAGTATCAATATATATCAACTTTTGATTATGTGTTTATAACTTAATTTGTGTTTAAATATAATTTTACATGCCCTGTCTAACCAATGTTTCATTTCTAATTGATTTAAGTGTGGCGCCTTATGGGGCCCACGCAGTCAGCGCTATTATGGATATTGTGAAGCAAAATTTCAAAGGCTTTTGGCCAACGTGGAGCAAAGTGCCTCCGAACACGCGTAAGCTGATATATGATGAGTTCAAGGTAAAACCCGCCCCATTTTTTCGTGCTTAATTAATATAAATTATGTCGTAATTGTTTGATTTGCATGTTTAAGTACACTCAATTGCTTAATTAATATGAATTAGTACACGTATGTTTGTTTATAATGCGTGTATGTTTGTGTGTGGTTATCCAGCGTGTGGCCGTTGTTTAATTAATATGACTTGGTACGTGTATGTTTGTGTTTAATGCGTGTATGTTTAATTTGTGTATGGTTATTCGACATGTGGCCGTTGAGATATATTAATATGAATTGGTGTATGTTTGTGTTTAGTGCATGTATGTTTGTGTTTAGTGCATGTATGTTTGTGTATGGTTATCCGGCGTGTGGCCGTTGAGATATATTAATATGAATTGGTGTATGTTTGTGTATAATGCATGTATGTTTGTGTATGGTTATCCGGCGTGTGGCCGTTGATATATATTAATATGAATTGGTGCATGTAAAATGAGGGATAATTGTCCATTTATAGGGGAAACTATGCCGAATTTTTTTCATGGTTTATTAATTAAAAGTTATGATGTATATGTTGTGATGGAGGTCCATCTACACCAGCAATAACAGTTGGCACAGCAAGGAAGGAGGAGAGGACTTTCTGTCCTGAGGTCCTCAACAAGTCCTTCACCCAATGGGACTTAGCTGGGAATTCAGGAGAGATCAAGTCCTTCCTTCAGCAAGCATGAAGTATTAAAGCAGAAAGGTCCTAGGGGAATTTTGAAGTATTCAAAAGAAGTAAGGTGATAACCCTAGGATCCTATGCAGAAGGTAGCCTTGGCCTTAGAACCTAAGTCCAGTTGGTGCAATTGGACCTTGGCAGAACCCCAACCTGTGAAATCAGGGTTCAGTTTATCTTAAGGTCTATTACAAGTTGCAACAACTCAAGGTAATGACATTTGGTTGTTTCCATATGTCGCTAAGGTCATTTAGTACTACTGTTCGAGGAGTGCAGGTGACTGATGTCCTTGAGCATTTCCTATAGCATGTTGGTTCATAAAGAGCAGGCAACATCATGCAGCTGGGACAATGTTAGCATTTTCAACAGTATTGAGGTCATTTGGTCATTTTCCTTTCAACAATCGAATGTCCTTAGTTGCTAATATCACCAGTCATTTCAGCAGCCAAGAAAAAGATTATAATACACTTAGTGGAAGCATGACTAAGGCTTCATAAGCAGCTGCTGGCACAATCTGATCCAGCCAGCAATAGTTATATTTCTTTTGCTATTTTCTTCATATAATCTGATGTAATTAAGTATTAAATAGCTTTCTTATGTATCTTAAGTTACCTTACCAGTATATTAGAGGTTTCCTAATGCTTAGGAAAGCCTTAATCAGTCGGTACAGCCAGCTACTTGCTGAAAGTAGCAATATAAGCAGCTCCTATTGTATTTTTGCATTCAACTTTGAGTGAGTGAATGAGAAACTAGTCAAGCTTGCTCCTGTGTGTTTGTGAGTGTCTCTAAAACTCTCCATTGTTTCTACTTGTCTGTAACTAAGCTTTGGCAAGTTTAGAAGGTGTTAAGTAGAGCTCGGTGCATGTTCTGGTGGTATGGACTGTATCCAGTGCATAGTTGAGTTTGCCCTTGTGCTTCTTGCTGTGGTGTGGTATGTATCAGTGAGAGTCACAGGTTTTCTATCTTCTTTTATTTGTTTTTCGTTCCTTGATGCTATTCCATCCCTAGGAAGAGCTTAGGTTGAACAGAAGACAGGGCAGTAAGGTCCTTGGTGTAGTCCAGACCAGTGGACTCTGATTTCCTTTGGTCTGCACATACATCAGCTTTGGTATCAGAGTTGTGTGACTATCTTGGTAAGCTTCTTGCTGGTTACCTAATGTCTGCTAGTAGAGCTGCCGAGGAAGTGGCTGAACAAGCTCTTAGGGAGAAGGCTGAGTTGGAGAAACAGGTACAATATTTGACAGATCAGCTAAAGAACTATTTATATTTGAAGAAGCAAAATTTTAAGGAAGACTCTGATTATGAAGAAGAAGGGAGTACTTATTCCAGTAATCCTTTTGGTGAAGAAGAGGGTCCTAGTGGAAGTAAGAAAGTAAGGACTAGACAGAGGAAGGCTGGAATGGATGACAAATTAGATTTCAAGGTGGAAATTCCTGAATTTGAAGGTCAGTTGGACACCGAGGTGTTCTTGAACTGGTGCAGACTGTAGAAAGAGTTTTTGATCTGGAGGAGGTTTCTGAAGAGAAGAAGGTTAAGCTTATTGCTCTGAAATTGAAGAAACATGCCTCAATCTGGTCGTCTAACCTACAAAAAAGGAGAGTAGAGAAGGGAAAAAAGAAAGTTAAGACTTGGGAACAGATGAGGGGAAAAGCTGAAGTCTAAGTTCTTGCCTGTGAACTATCTTAAGGAGAATTATGAAAAACTGCAACATTTGCTGCAAGGTAGTAAGTCTGTGGAGGAATACACAAAGGAGTTTGAACATCTTTTGTGGAGGTGTGATCTCAAGGAGAATGAAACACAAGTTCTGGTGAGATTCCTGGCATGATTGAATGAAGGCATTAGGAATGTGGTGGAACTGCATCCCTACACTACTTTAGATGAGCTTAGTTCTCTGGCTCACAAGGTAGAGCTGCAAAGGAGTCCAGAGGGAAGGAGCTTGCTGCTAAAACCCCATATAAACCTCAACCTAAACCTTTTACCTATCCCAAAACCTACCCCACAGCCCAAAGAACCCCCTTTACCCCAAGATATCCCACAAAACAATCTACTCCCCCACAAAAACAACCCTCAGCTCCTCAAAGAAACCCAAACCCCATTGCTACTGATAACAGGAGGTGTTTTAGATGTCAAGGATTAGGGCACATAGCTTCATGATGTCCTAATAAGAGAGTGGTGACCTTGGCTGATTATCAAGTTTCATGGTTTGCTGAACCTGAAGTTGAGGAGGAAGAGGAAGTACATCCAGAGGGAGAATTGCTTGATCCTGTGTATGATGAAGTAGAGGAAGGTCCTGATGAAGGAGAGCTATTGGTGATCAGGAGAGCTCTTAGTAGTTCTTCTGTGGAGACAGGACAGGAACAAAGAGAAGCCTTATTTCATACAAGATGCACTATGAAAGGGAAGGCCTGCTTTATTATTGTGGATGGTGGCAGCTGTACAAATGCAGCTTCACAGGAAATGGTGAGGAAGTTGCAGCTGGAGACTTTATTACATCCAGCACCCTATTCTATTCAGTGGTTGAAGTCTACACTACAAAAAAATGACATTTACCAACAGATCACTAGTGACAGATATTTTACCTGTTGGTAAAAGTGCTTATTTACCAACAGATTAGGTAAGTGTTGGTATTATTAATAATTTACCAACACTTATATTATCTGTTGGTAAAATAATATTAATACCAACAGATGAAAATTTAAATGTTGGTATTATTTTTACAATACCAACACTTATAGTATCTATTGGTAAAAATAATTTTGTACCAACAGATAAGCACTTACTGTTGGTATTATTGTAATACACTTTATACGCCATCCCATTGAATAAAAACCAAGGCTAAAAAACTACAAACTGATAGCCCTAACAAAACTCAATTGAACGACTGGGCTTCTTCAAATCGAATGTTTGCTTCTTCTTTATCAACTCCAAGTCCCTCAAATCGCAACTTGTTCGATTCCCCAACTCCGCCTCGCTCGATTGTCGCTCGGCCGTCGTACTTCTCTACCGTCGTCGTCCCCCATCTGCCCGGCCGCCCATCATCTGCTGTCGTCGCATGTCTCCCTCGATGCCTGATTCCCTGTCATATTCGTCATCGGCTCCACCATCCGCAGATTTGTGCACTCCCCTCTTTGTCTGCGGTCGGCCTCCCATCTCCCTCCATCGATAACTCAGATTGACTCACGTACGGTGGCGCGACGCTCAGATCAACGGCTCAATCCTCTATCTCCAGCCCATTAACGAAGACTCAATGCCTGCTCATCCTCTTATATGGTTGTTTGTTGAACTAGGTTTACAATTCTTTTGTTCATTTACTTGTTTTTGGTAAATCTGGTGTACGGATCTGATTCGCTGATTCTGAGGTAAATGTGCAACATCAATCTCATGGAGATCGATCAAATGGTGGACTGGGTTGAGGGGTTTTTCAGCATATCTGATTCTGAGGTAAATGTGCAACATCAATTCTTTTCTTCTACTTAAAGTTGAGGGTGGATTTGCTTGTGCGCTTGATCTCTAAGTTTTCAGGGCTTTTTTTTCGAAATGGTGGACTGGGTTGTGGGGTTTTTCAGCAGATCTGATTTGATTTGGCAATTCTTGTGTGAGATCAGTGAGAGTTTAATGCGAAACTAATGAATGCGAAACTTCCAAAAAATTTTCCTCTGCTGTTTCACCAGATCATTGATATCCATGGATTCCTCCCATGAAATTTGCATTTCTTGGATTCGAATACTGATTGGTTGTTTATACAGTTGCTGAATTTTGTGGAACTGTGGAGTTGTGCAGGCTTACCAAGCAGGTTGTATTTTGTGACCCCTATAAGGTCTCACAGTATAAATCGGTGGACCTCTCCTTATCTTGATCGTGATGCTGAGGCAGTTCGCGAGGATAATGATCTAAAGCTTGAAGTCGGTCAACTGAAATCCATGTAAACATTCATTTTAAACAATAATACACACTTTAATTTTTGATTCTGTTAGGTAATTCATAAGTTGATACTTGATATTGTCGTTTTTTATTAGGTTTTGTGAAAGGGCTCAGGCCTTGATTCACAGTGATCTACACACTGGTTCCCGCCTTAACTTAGAGCAAGTGCTGTACTAAAATCTCATGACCTTGATTGCTATTTCAATGCCTAATACAAGCTTACGTAGGCTAAACTTTTAACTGAATCAGGTTTTTGAGTCTGCTGGTGTCATTGGAAATCCTATGGGCTTTGCTGGAAGAGTAGGCTTGGTGTCAAAGACTTCTTATCTATTCCAGCAAAGGGAGCTCTACAGGTTTATATTGGTTCTCCCTTATCTAAGAAAGAGTGCCAAGGTAGACATTAATTAAGTCCTCGTGTATTTAAATTGCTACCTAGGACTAACAACAAATTAATGATGTCCTTTTTGTTTGTTGGTGTACTATTAAACAATAATAATGTGCCCTCACATTGGATGAAGTACAAGCATGGGGACTCTGCTGCCCTGTTAAACCCCATGGGAGTCGAGCCTCTTGTCTGGCCATCGCCATTAATGTTGATCAGGGAGCTTAATCCTGAGGCTAAACTTCTGCCAGAAATGGCATCAATGGAAACCAATAGGGAGAAGAAGGTCATGTTACAAGGATCCTTACTCCCTTGACTAGGCAAAGGTAATGGCAAATCCCCTACATCAATAATTACAATGTATGAAAGGAAGGTTTGTTGCCCCTACCCTCATTATGTTGAGTTTGTCAAAAAATTCAGATTTTCTTTAGCTGACATAACTCAATCATCCTAATCGTGATCTTTCTGCTAATTAATTATATCATAATTATCATGATAATGCTTTTCTATATTCTTGAAAGAGATGATTGTAGGTGGTTAATATGATATGGTGCACTTAATATTTTTCCTTAATTTAAATGATTATCAATGTTTTGTGCTTGTTTTTCATTTGCTAATCTTGGAAGTATTCTGTGATTAATTTTGTGTAATTTGTTTGGGTATATTTGCTTCGTTGCATGCCTAATCGGTTCGATATATAACCAATACATAATTTTTCAATCTGTTGAGCTCCAATTTGCAATTATTTATATTGGAGCAATTGGTTGGCTTTGAGAAAAACATTATATATTATTGTTTGGATTTTCTCTGTGTGGATCTTTGAGGTGTGATTAGTGAGCTAACTGCAAAGTGACAAAAACAAATAAACAAAAGGGAAGCATGTGTGTTTTGTCAGACTGTCTTGCTAATAGTTTTGTATAAATAGGTTAGAAGTTTTGATACAGTACTCTATGGACCTTTTTATTTTACTTTACGGACTTTTTAAATTTGTCACCTAACTAGTTTGATCAGTTTTAATGGCATAGCCACATTGAGTAACATTTAGGAGCTTGGAACTTCTCCTTAGCCAGCTGGCATACAGTGCCCTTCGACATCTTCATAGGCGCCAAAACTAGCTCCTCCCCTGTACTTCTGCCAGAAATTTCAATATCTTTGTAGGAAATATCATTGTATCAATATCTCAGTCAGAAAACCCCTCCACTGTCAATGAAATTAAGCATGGTTGATGTCTTAATGCCTAACAAAATGGAACACTTAAATGAGGATGCAGAAGAAAGAAACACTCACATACATGACCCTACTCAAATAAAGATTTCAATATCTTTGTAGGAAATATCATTGTACAGGAATGTCAACAGCTAATAAAACCCAAAGATAGAAATGAAATGAAATGAAAGTAGTTCAATACTCCTGATACTTCTTTGTTTCTGTACAGGAATGTCGTTTTGGAGATGTCAGCAATAACCAAGTGCTACAGATGATTGTGACAATAACAAAATAGGTTTGTATCTTTTGTATCAAAAGTTTTTTGTCGTAGGGTAAATTTCATTTTGGCTGGTATTTATGCTTGCTGAAACTGGAAAAGGTTGGTCACTTTAGGTTATTTTACTTGCTCTATGAGTTGGAAATGGGGGCATATGGGGGTTTGTGAATTGTTCTGGGGCGAATTTGAGGGTGACAGTTATATTTGGCTGTATCTTGGTGGGTATTTATCATTGCAGGAACTGGAAAAGTAGGTCACTTTAGGTTATTTTACTTGCTTTCTAAGTCGGAAAGGAAGGCATACTGGGTCGTTTAAAAGCAGTCTCCTTGAATTTGTGTAAGACTTGCTGCATCAGACCCCCTATACCTTGTTTGGTAAGGGGATTTTTGAGTAAGGATGTCTTGAATCATATGAGTTTAGCCTGTATATTTGAAGGTGATAGTTATATGTGGGCAGTATATTGGTTGTATTGCACAGAGTTTAATGGTGATCTCGAATCATGTAAGTTTAGCCTGTAAATCGTTGTAGGGTAAATTTGAGTATGTGACTATATTGACTGTTATTTAGTATTGCTGTGACTGGAAAAATGGGTCACCTTGAATTTTACTTGCTCGGTGAGTTGGAGGCGGGAAAATCTTGGGTTGATTGGAACCAGTCGCTTTCAATTTTTAATTTAAGCAAGACTACTGCATTAGATCCCCTCATATACCCTGTTTTGTCACGGGACTTTTGGGTATTGGATGTGGATTTAGATCATATGATCTTGATAGCCCAATGCCTATTGATGTTGTAGCCTAAAGTGACCGATTTGTGTTTTGGTTTTGTTCTTTTCTGCTGCAACTAAAATAGCAATTTCAGGATTGTGGATGATGAGAATTTCATGATGAACCTGGGCATAGTAGAACTGAAACTGAGTATGGAAATGAGCTGCCTGTTAGATGTATTTGGATAAAGTAACATCAAGTCATTGTGACTTAACTATCTCTTGCCTTTCTATGCAAATTTCTTCATATACTGCTAGTCTTGATTTTATCTCACTTTAGCTCCTACCTCTTTTCTGGGTCACAATAAAAAATGTTCTGATTATGTTAGATAAAAATTTTTTTATTATTATGAATTTAATTTATTCAAATTCGCAGGAGATACCGGTAGGTCTTCGCAATTTATTTGAAGATGATAGCGAAGACGATGGCAATGACGATATTGATTACAAAGACATCATTGACGAAAATGTAAACGGGGAACACTAAATTTTGTGATACATTTTTCTTTACAATATTACTCTTGAATATTAGCAACTACGATCTGAAGACTATTTGGTCTCTCATTTTGATACTTTGCACTTTTTTAAGTAAAATTTCAATTTAGACATATGTATTGTTTTTACAATTTAGAACATTCAATGAATGAAAGGTTTTTCTGATATTGTGAATGATTTAATTGGTTTTGTAAGACAGTGCATGTATTGTAATGATATATTTATAAATTGCATTATACTATCTTCACTATTTCCAACAGATATCTATGTTTTAAAAATGTATCAATTGTATTACCAACAGATATATTTGTTGGACAATGTTTTTGGAATTTGGCAGAAAATGAATTACCAACAGATAAATTGTGTGGGTAATATTTTTACCAACATTTAAAGATGTTGGTATATGTTACTTATCCCCAACAGATATTAATTGTTGGTATAAAATTCTCAACACCAACAGAACAAAACTGTTGTCATTACTTAGCAATACCAACAGATTATAATATCTGTTGGTAATGCTTTTACAATCAGGTTTATTTCCAACAGGCTAGTGACAGATAATTATCTGTTGGTAAAACTTTTTACCAACAGATATTGGACTTTTACCTACAGATAAGCCATGTTGGCAAAAGCCAATTTTTTTGTAGTGCTAGCAGAGGTATCCCTATTACAAAAAGGTGTTTGGTGAGTTTTTCAATAGGCAAATCTTATCATGATTCTGTTTGGTGTGATGTCTTGCATAGTGATGCATGTCATTTGTTGTTAGGAAAGCCTTGGATGTCTAATAGGTCTGTGCAACATGATGGAAGGGCTAATACTTATACCTTGGTGCTGAACCATAAGAAAATAACCTTAACCCTACTCAAACATACCCAGCCCATAAAGAACCTTTACCTTGAGCCTACCCTTGATCTATTACTAGCTGCTGAGCATCATGAGTTCAGTGCTTATAAGGACCTCATCCTACTATATCCCCTGATGAACCACAAATCCCACAAAATAACCATCCCCTACTTGTTCCACTCCTGGAAGAGTATACATTTTTATTTCCAGATGAGATGCCCCTAGGATTGCCCCCCAAAAGAGATATACAACATAAGATTGATCTAGTCCCAGGATCAGTCTTGCCCAATAAACCTGCTTACAGGATGGCTCCAGCAGAAACTGCAGAGATTCAAAGGCAAGTGGATGATCTTCTTAGCAAAGGAATGATCAGGGAGAGCCTAAGTCCATGTGCAGTACCTGCTCTGTTGGTTCCTAAGAAAGATGGTAGCCAAAGAATGTGTATGGATTGCAAAGCTATAAATAAAATCATAATCAAGTACAGGTTTCCAATACCTAGGCTTGAAGATCTTCTTGATGAGCTCCATGGGTCTCAGGTGTTTTCCAAGTTAGATTTGAGAAGTGGTTATTATCAAATCAGAATTTATGAAGGTGATGAATGGAAGACAGCATTCAAAACAAAGGGAGGTCTGTTTGAATGGCTTGTAATGCCCTTTGGTCTTACAAATGCTCCTTCTACATTCATGAGGCTTATGAACCAGGTACTGAAGCCTTTGATTGGAAGTTGTGTAGTTGTTTATTTTGATGATATTTTGGTTTATAGTAAGACAGAGGCAGAGCATCAACAGCATTTGAAGCAAGTGATGGAAATTCTGTCTAAGGAGAAGTTCTATGGGAATTTAAAGAAATGTCAATTCTTTACATACCAAGTTATCTTTCTTGGCTATATTGTATCTGCTGATGGCATTCGAGTTGATCAGGAGAAGATCAAGGCCATTCAAGAGTGGCCTATCCCCGGCTCTATTCCGCAAGTAAGAAGTTTTCATGGGCTAGCTTCATTTTATAGAAGATTTGTGAGAAATTTCAGCACTATTATGGCACCCATGACTGAAGTTATCAAAGGGAAGTCTTTTCATTGGACTCCAGCAGCACAAAGGTCCTTTGAACAGATCAAAGAGAAGCTTACAACAGCACCAGTTCTTGCTCTACCTAGCTTTTCTAAAATCTTTGAAGTAGAGTGTGATGCCTCAGGAGTTGGCATAGGAGCTGTCTTATCTCAAGAAGGCAAGCCTATAGCTTACTTCAGTGAGAAACTGAATGAAGCAAAGAAGAAATACAGTACTTATGATAAAGAATTTTATGCAATTATTCGAGCTCTTGAGCATTGGAGACATTATTTGGTTGGAGGAGAGTTTATTCTGCATAGTGATCATGAAGCCCTGAAATATATTCAAGGACATCACAAGCTTAATCCCAGACATGCTAAATGGGTCGAGTTTATGCAGTCTTTTCATTTCATGATCCATCATAAGTCAGGTAATATGAACAAGGGAGCTGATCCACTCTCCAGAAGATTTTTCTTATTGCATATCCTGGATTCCAGAATCCTAGGATTTGAGCAACTGAAGGTCCTTTATGCTACAGATGATGATTTTAAGGACAAGTTTCAGGCTTGTCAATAGCATCCTCAGGGTCTGTACCACACAGATCATGGATTCTTATTTAAAGGTAGCAGATTATGTATTCCTAGAAGCAGTATAAGGGAATTATTAATCTCAGAAGTACATGGAGGAGGATTAGCAGGACATTTTGGTATAGAGAAGACATTGCTTATGCTCAAAGAACATTATTTCTGGCCAAAGATGGGAAGAGATGTAGAGCATTTGGTCAAGAGATGCAGCATATGCCAATTATCCAAGAGTCAAAGTCTACCTCAAGGACTTTATACCCCTTTGCCAGTTCCTAAAGGTCCCTGGGAAGATGTCAGTCTTGATTTCATCGTGGGACTTCCAAGAACTCAGAGAGGTAAAGACTCTATTATGGTTGTTGTTGATAGATTCTCAAAAATGGCTCATTTTATTCCTTACAATACTACCTATGATGCTGTTAAAGTAGTTGATTTATATTTTCAAAAGGTAGTCAAGTTACATGGCATTCCTAGATCTATGGTTTCAGACAGGGACACCAAGTTTCTTAGCCATTTCTGGGTTACACTATGGAAGAAGATGGGAACTCAACTCAAGTTTAGCACTACCTGTCATCCCCAGACAGATGGTCAAACTGAGGTTACTAACATAACCTTAGGTTCACTCTTGAGAAGTCTTGTAGCAAGAAACAAAGGAAGTTGGGATACTATACTACCACAGGTAGAATTTGCTTTTAATAGAGCCCCCAACAAAGCTACTGGTTATTCACCTTTTCAAGTGGTTTATGGTCTGAATCCAATTACTCCTTTGGATTTGGTACCCCAAGCTACTTCAATCAAGTTTAGCTATGAAGCTGATTTAAGGGCCAAGCAAATTAAAGAGTTCCATTAACAAATCCAACAGCAAATTGAGAAGCATAATGAGAAGGTGGCAGCAGCAGCAAATCAAAAGAGGAGAAGAGTTGTGTTTACTCCAGGTGACTTGGTATGGGTACACCTCAGGAAAGACAAGTTTCCTAGCAGGAGAAAAGGGAAGCTTGTTTCCAGGGCTGATGGTCCATTCGAGGTGCTTGAGCAAGTTAATGAGAATGCTTATAAGTTAGCTCTATCTGAAGACTATGGAGGAAGTGCAACCTTCAACATTGCTAATCTTAGACCTTATTATCCAGCAGAGGAGGGTTTACCAAGTTTGAGGTCAAACTTTTCTGAACCAGAAGGATGATGGAGGTCCATCTACACCAGCAATGACAGTTGGCACAACATGGAAGGAGGAGAGGACTTTCTGTGCTGAGGTCCTCAATAGGTCCTTCACCCAATGGGACTTAGCTGGGAATTCAGGAGGGATCAAGTCCTTCCTACAGCAAGCATGAAGTATTAAAGCAGAAAGGTCCTAGGGGAATTTTGAAGTATTCAAAAGAAGTAAGGTGATAACCCCAGGATCCTGTGCAGAAGGCAGCCTTGGCCTTAGAACCTAAGTCCAGTTGGTGCAATTGGACCTTGGCAGAACCCCAACCTGTGAAATCAGGGTTCAGGTTATCTTAAGGTCTATTACAAGTTGCAACAACTCAAGGCAATGACATTTGGTGGTTTTCATATGTCCCTAAGGTCATTTAGTACTACTGTTTGAGGAGTGCAGGTGACTGATGTCCTTGAGCATTTCCTACAGCATGTTGGTTCATAAAGAGCAGGCAACATCATGCAGCTGGGACAGTGTTAGCATTTTCAACAGTATTGATGTCATTTGGTCATTTTCCTTTCAACAATCGAATGTCCTTAGTTTCTAATATCACCAGCCATTTCAGCAGCCAAGAAGAAGATTATAATACACTTAGTGGAAGCATGACTAAGGCTTCATAAGCAGCTGCTGGCACAATCTGATCCAGCCAGCAATAGTTATATTTCTTTTGCTATTTTCTTCATATAATCTGATGTAATTAAGTATTAAGTAGCTTTCTTATGTATCTTAAGTTAGCTTACCAGTAGACTAGAGGTTTCTTAATGCTTAGGAAAGCCTTAATCAGTCGGTACAGCCAGCTACTTGCTTAAAGTAGCAATATAAGCAACTCCTATTGTATTTTTGCATTCAACTTTGAGTGAATGAATGAGAAACCAGTCGAGCTTGCTCCTGTGTGTTTGTGAGTGTCTCTAAAACTCTCCATTGTTTCTACTTGTCTGTAACTAAGCTTTGGCAAGCTTAGAAGGTGTTAAGTAGAGCTCGGTGCATGTTCTGGTGGTGTGGACTGTATCCAGTGCGTAGCTGAGTTTGCCCTTGTGCTTCTTGCTGTGGTGTGGTCTGTATCAGTGAGAGTCACAGGTTTTCTATCTTCTTTTATTTGTTTTTCGTTCCTTGATGCTATTCCATCCCTAGGAAGAGCTTAGGTTGAACAGAAGATAGGGCAGTAAGGTCCTTGGTGTAGTCCAGACCAGTGCACTCTGATTTCCTTTGGTCTGCACATACATCAGTTGTTTTATTTGTCTGTTTAATTTTTCATGTATGATTTAAATATAGAAAAAATTATGGTGGGAATCTCAACATGATGCCTATATACGTGATTGGTTCATCAAGAGGGCTCGAAAACAGTACTCCGACACTATCGGCAAAGCTAAAAAGCGTTGGCTGGCAGGGAGAGGCAAGCCAAAATGGATTTTCAACGACGAAATTTGGGGCAAATTCATTGCTCTATGGCAAGATCCCAAATTAACTGAAAAATCGAAGAATATGAGCCGGGCAAGGAAGATGAACGAAGATAAGGGTCCACCATTACACACAAGGGGCCCAATTTCATGCGGCATCGTCAAACATAAATTGGTAAGTTAATTAATTACGACTTTATTTATATACAACGTCTCACATATGTATGATTTAAATTACAATTTAATGTTTGTATATATATGCACTTACGTACAGAAAGAAAAAAAACGATGGAAAAGATCCTACTTTATGGGAGCAATTCGAAGCGACCCATGTGAAGCAGGGCACTGGTCAGTGGGTACACGACAGGTTCAGGCAGCTTGGGGTAAGTACCTTCATCCACAACGTTTAAGTTATTATATACGTACGTACGTACGAACATTAACTTTAATTCGCTTATTCCAATTACTCTTTCTATGTATCCACCAGGAGACGATGCAGAACGATTATGAATCATACAAAAGGGAGATGGCGGCAAAGCAATGAGGAGGCCAACCGCCATTCTATCATGTCTGAAGACGAGTTCTGGCTTGACAAACAACTACAAAGCCAGGGACACGTCGTAGGCATGGGGATTGTGGGGGAAGCTATGAAAGCGCAGTTCCCCCACATCGCATCGAGGAGACGGCCACGACGTCGTAATGACTCCGATAACTTCGATGTCCGAGCCTCTTTACGGAGATGAACAGAGAGCTTCAGCGTCAACTCGAGCAAGAAAGGCAAAAAAACGAACAAGAACGGCGCAGAATGGAGGAAGATTTCCAGAGAAGATTAGATGAAGCAATGGCGACACAAGCGAGGCAAGTGCAAATGCAACAAATGCAAATGCTACAAATGTTGCAAATGCAAAGATCGTACTCAAGAAGAACCAAAGACTGATAGGCAAGCCACTTTCCTCGCTGGATCTTCCTCTGGAAGTCAAGTTCCATTCACTGGACAACCTCCTGCACCGCCGCCCCGCCGTCGCACTTCTCGTCCGATCCCCGTCTCTCAACCCCCACAACCACAGTCCACCATTACTCCCGAGGAATCGTTGTTCGCTTACCCAGGTAAACTTTTTTATCCATAATCACAACATTAAATTACTTACACGTACTAATAATTACCTATTTTATTTTGATTGTTTTTCATACCGTTCCAAATTGTCGCACTACGAAGTTCAATACCTTTTCCAGGCCGTCGATTTAATTGACCCAAGATCACAATCAGGGTGGGGATAACAACGATGGGAAGGAAAGCGAAACTGATGACGATGCCGCTCAAGATTAATTATTTTGATAGTATTTTTAATTATATATATGAACATTTAAACTTTTTATTCATTATATGTGACGCACGCATTTACTTGTACATTGGATCCAAACATCGATCGACATTTTTTTATGTTTTAATTTCGCATATATATATAAAATTAATTAACTTAATTAACATATATATAATAACACGTACATACACATGATTACATTAAATTATCTAGCTAGATATGATATATATACCTATCACTTAGAAAAATTAGAATTAACAATAATAACTACTAATTAACTATAACTAAAATATGAATACATACATACATACGTAATTAATTGTTATAATAAATATTAATAATAATAATAATAATAGTGTTAATAAAATTATCATAATAATAATAATATTATTATTAATAGTTATTAGATATATATATATATATACATATAGCTAACTGCGCCAATTTCATTATTAATTACAGTAAAAAATGGTGTCTGTTAAGCATCCAAACAGACGCCAACTGAACAAAAATGGCGTCTGTTTGGATGCTTAACAGACGCCAACAGCACATATATGGCGTCTGTTTGGCAACCAAAACAGACGCCATTTTGGCTATTTATAAAAACCCACCAGCTCAAAAAATCCCTCCGACTTTTCCCTCCCACATCTCCATTTCATTTCTCTCATCTTCTCTCATCTTCTTTCAATCTTCTCTCATCTACACCACCAAAAATCCAATCCATGCAACATTGAAGGAATGGAAATTTTACAATTGAAGATTTAACATTGGAGATTGAAGATTGAAGATACAAGAATGAACTTTGAAGAATGAAGAATGAAGATTGAAAAATATTGAAGATATATATTATTTGTAATTTAGTTTTTATTTTTTCCTATTAGTTATAAAAATCAACATTATTAAAGTTGTATTATATATTTTTTTTCAACTTGTTTAATGTATTAAATTTGTGTAAAAATGAACACTATTAAATATATATTCATTACCATTTTGATGTTGTTATTTCTATAAATTGTGTGTGTATATATATATATATATATATATATATATATATATATATATATATATATATATATATATATATATATATATATATATATATATATATATATATATATATATATATATACACATACATACATACATATATGTATATATATATGTATATATAAATTGTTATTTCTATAAATTGAAAGCCTCTATATATGAAAATTGTATATGCATAAATTTGACATATATATCATTTATAATTATATAAAAAAATTATTTTTTCGCTCAATTAATACAATTAGAACCCATAAAATATATTATATATTGTAATTATTAAATTGGTTTTACAATATGTCACTTTTTTTTTAATTTCTGAATAATAAGAATGGCGTCTGTTTGGGCATAAACAGACGCCATTTTAGCTACAATATGGCGTCCGTTAATCCCAAAACAGACGCCATTCTTGTCTGACATATGCCTCGTTCCCGGTAAAATCAGCGTCTGTATTTGGCGTCTGTTTAAAAGCAGACGCCAATAGTTAAGCGTCTGATTTAAACAGACGTCATTTACAGACGCCTTTTAAAAAAGGCGTTATTGATTTTGGCGTCCGTCTAAATCAGATGTCAAAACCATTTAGGCGTCTGTTTAACCCCATTCCAGACGCCAATTCCAGACGTTTTTTAGGGCCAATTCTACTAGTGATAATCTAAAACAAAAATAATAGCGGACTAAAAAGACATCCTCCAATAATTTATCTCCCAAAACTAAATAGAGGCATGCACTTGTATGTATTTATATTATTTGAGATTTGAGAAAAGCTTTTGGAATACAACCTATAGAGTAGAAATTAAGTGAAATATTTTTAAAAATGAATCGTCAGTTACTTAGAAAGCCAATTAAAAAATTTTAGCAACTAATAATGCTTATGATTTATAATAATGTAGGCAATTACTCGTGGAATGTTACAAATAATTAAACCAAGTAACCGACAACCTTATTCATTTTTATTAAGAATTAACTATATTAATTATTGACATTTATAAGTACAATTTTTTAGACTTTTTTAAGTAACTTATTATTTTGATATGTAAGTTATCAAAGAAATTATAGCTTTTGTTATTTTGACATGGGAATTAAAAAGCAAGTTGAAGGACTTTTTTTTTTACATAAAAAAATAACTATTACATCAAATATTTTTTAGTTATTTATTATATATTGTTGTCGATAATTTTTTTATTTAGAGGACACACTATATTTCACTGTTGAATAATTACACATATATATAACAAATACTATCAATGATAATAGAGATGTATTATATATTGTAATAATATGGATCACTACAAATTTGCCATCTCACTATTAATATGCATATTGTTATTAACTTTCTTAAAAGTTTAACAATATTTTAGTTATTGAAATTTTAGTTTGTCGTTTAATTTTTTTTATGTTACAAATTTTCACTTTAGTGAATATCCCTGTCATTGGTAAGTTATTTTATATGAAGTATAAATGATAATGTTATTCATGTTTAAATTAAAATATTTTATAATTAGTTAATTTTATTTATTTATTTCTTGTGGTAACTCATATCATCATTAATGTGGAGTGTTAAACATTTTTTTATAAAAAGAAAAATGATCAATTTTATATTTCCAAAAATACCCTCAATAAATATACAGATTTCCATCGTAGTTGTCCATTTTATTTATTTTTTAATATCCCTTAAAGAAGTACCTTTTAATATTTGTATATATATAATTATTAGAATACATTTGCAAGTTCTTTTATTGACGGAAAATACACTTGCAATTATATTTATTCTTTTTTGAAAAATTGAAAAAACTATAGTAATGACGCTTATTTTTATAAAAGTTATTATGTTTGACAAAATATTTAAGTTAATCAACCTTGTCAATTAATAAAACATTTTTTTTCTACATAAAAGAAAAGATATATACATAGGCCAATAGTAACTTACAAATAAATAATTAAAAACAACAACCTTGCCATTAATAAGCATTAATATTTTTTTAAAAAAAAGGAAAAATGAACAATTAGAGCTTTCCAAAATTGCCCTCATAGAAGTACACATATTACAATCTTCACCCTTTGTACCCGGAAATATATATATATATATATATATATATATATATATATATATATATATATATATATATATTTCAGAAAACCGTCATTCGTGTCATATGATCGAAAATTTCGCTGTACTCATAATCATCACATACTATATGAATTGGGTATCTCTAAAAATTCAATTACGAAACACCATAAGAGCAACTAATCTCCTTATAGAATAGAATGTTTAAACACATTAACACATCCATCCAATCACTACAAAAATGATTTTGACTCAATGTAAAACTTATTTACATAATATTAAATAAGACGGATTTACTTTGAAACGATTAAACTCACAAAAACAAAATACAAAACACATCTATATTATCATAATCGATTGCTAACATGTAAAAACAAATTTCATACCATGTCACAAATAACTAGTTATGTCTTTCATTTGATTTATTATTAATAAAACAAATTTATTTTGTACATTAAAACTATGTAATCATAATTTAATTATTAACAAATGTATAACGAATTTACACAAATATGTATATAAAACAAATTTACATAACATATTATAATCAATTTCCGGCAAATGACATATGATTACATAATCGCATCATATAAAACTCATTTATATGTGGTTTCAATCGATTAATGTTACAAAAACAAATCATCTAAAACACATTTAAATTTCTTTAATCGATTATTCGATTAAAGTTACAAACACAAAAAACTTACAACTTTTTACTAATCAAGAATATGTAAAACTAATTTACATAGTCCATTTTAATCTCAAATACGCTCATTCATGTAATAAAAAATCACATAAGTGAGATTACTTGCCTCTCTGTGAGATTAAAATCAAATGTACTGCAATCAATCACTTAGACTCGTGTAATATGAAAATACACTTATAATGATATAAGACTAACTTGTATAATATTACTAGTTATTTTTAAATAAAACAAATTTACTTAAAAAAAAGTATAATAATTAATTATAAGGACTTTTTCTTGATAGGGAACTATAAGGACTTACCTTAAGACAAACTTAATTATAATTAATTGCATATTTATAAAAATCCGAATCTATAATACGATACAAGACTAACTCATATAAACGTATATAAAACAAATTTATACTACGTACACAATCATAATTTACTACATAACACTAAGATATTAATTATAAAACACATTTATATGTCCAACAAAAAACATAATAAAGTTAAAGTAAATCACGAACTCAAATGGGATAAATTTAACTAATAAAATTTATCAAGTTAGCATTCATAAAACGAATTTAAATATGCAATAAGTAAAAAAGAATCTACATTACTGATATTTAGACAATCGGTAAATTATATAAAACACATTTCTATAATATATTCCAAACATGTGAGAGAATGAATCATAAAAAAATAATCATGAAACAGAATAATGTACGATTGTTTCTAACATAATGTATGACACACAATCATTCAAGAAAATCATAAAACATGTAATAGACTATCTAATTAACCAAACAAATCAAAATTAAGGTCTAACACATGTTTATTATAATTACACAAATTAAATTAAACAAAATATTCTAAATACATATACTCTGATTAACACGTAAAAACAGAATTTAAAAAATAAACTTGAATTAGCATATACGTAATCAACACATAATTAATAATTAATAGAAAATTAAATTATTTAATCAAAATTAACAATGAATTAACACAAAGTTAAAAGAAACAAAAAAAAAATACCCCATGACAAGAGGTTTCCATCTACGCACTAGCCTCCCTTTTCTTTATGTTTTATTTTTGATATTATATAAAAACACAATCATTATTTAAAACAAAACATAGTCTCAAACACAAAGTCCCACACGACTCTTTTTCTTCTCTTTGCCAGTGAAAACAAACAGATAGCTATGGAGCTTCAACTGCTCCATCCATGGCAGCCTCCATCTCCAACCGCCACCACTAACACTTAGCCGCGGTGGTCTTCACACAGCCCAAATTAAGTCAACCGTCCAATTCGCCCCTTTTCCAAACCCTTCATCTGTTCTCATAACAATCAAACTCCAAAAACTAAAACCGCCATCACATAGATCGGCTAATGGTGACTTTATCGGTGTCGAAAACACCGCTGATACTCCTGACAGGCGGCGACACATGTTCTCGACGCGCCTCTAATGTCGGCCGATTTCGCGAGTTTTCCGTCGAGTTTGACAGATCAGGGTATTTGGGCGATTAGAGGAACAAGGAAGACAACGGAGTCTCCATAGGCGACACATCACTCACTCACGCCTCCCTTCCGAGGCGGTCCGATGGGTACGATTGAAAAAAAAAAACACTCATTTTTTTTTAATCTTTTCACTTTCCATATTTAAAAAAAAAAAGGTGTTTCGGGTCTGAGGCAGTGAATGAACAAAAACGAAGAGGGAAAGGGGGATTCACATATTAGCACTAAGCAATGTGACAATCAAATTGTATATAAATTTAACAGTTTAGACAGGCAGAACAAATTAGCCTATTTTGGCCTAAACGTATATCACTGCTATCAAATTTACAATCCCGGAGAACTAAAACGAGCAAGAAGGCTCTGATACCACTGCTAGATTATTAAAGGACTAACCTTAGATGCGGAAATAGGATCACTTGTTGTTTTTGTACCCATAAAGTTGAAGTCGGAACAATATTAATCGATCTCCGGTGGCTACTAGAGTCGCCGGATAATTGCCATACCGCAAACCCGAGTCTTGTGATGATAGGCTATGTTAAGAGAACAGAGAGAGTGTTTATCGAGTGATCAATTGTGTGTATGTTCGTGTCGCTAAGCAACCCCCAAAACACCCCTTTAAGTAGTACTAAACATACTTAATATGAGGGGTGATTAATGGGGTTTTTATGATTGTTGTAACTGCCACATCAATGATGAATTAATCACATTGATTATGTGGTCGTTACTTGTCTCATTAAAAACAATAGATTGGTAGGAGAATTTGCACACATTTTTGAAGGAATTATGGTTTATGGTTGGTGGGTCTTGCTGGATTTGTTGCAATGAATCATTGTTAGGAAACTTAGTTTGCTGGGGTACTTTATTTTCACACATTCATTCATGGCAATGGGTTTGTGTCATGCTATCTGAACATGTGATGGTCTTAAAGAAGGAAATTTGTACATGATTGATGATAAAGACATAGGATGAGGTGAGATTTTGAGGGGGGGCAAATGGAAATGCAAATAAAGGATGATGATGATGGAAATGAAGGACAATCATCTCCCCAAGTGTGGGATTGGAATCACATCTCTGAGGAGGCAGTAAAAATGGCTAATAAGTACTTGGGAAGTGGGGCCCCATCACCGGAACACAAAGTGCATAGAAGAAGTCAAAGCGAGGTTGGAGGCTTGAACATCGAAGGAGAAATAGCTTTCAGAGCTTGAAGTATCAGCTGTCTAGGGAAGTAGGGCTAAGGCGCTGGGGCGGGAACTCACACTCTGACAATGGATGGATTAACAGAGGGGGTGGGGATGGTTTGAGAAGAAGAAGAAAAAGAAGAGGAGGAGGAGGAGATTGAGAGGAAGAAGAAGAATAAGAAGAGATTGGGAGGGGTGGGATTAGAATTGGAAATAGGAATGAGAGAGGGTGGGGCTAGTTGGTGGGGTTTCGAGCAAAGAAACAGAACGGGGGGGGGGAGGACGAGAAAGAGAAAGAGAGAGAGAGGGAGAGAGAGGTGAGATAGATTTTTTAACAATTGAAAAATAATGTCAAATCAGCAAAATAAATGCCCAATTTCTTTTTCCTTTTTTTTGGCTAAAACACCCTTCCGCCATCACCACGTCATACTTCCGACGAGTTTGACTCGGTGGTAGTTTGCTTGAAAAAACAACATATTAAGGGCAGATTATCTAATATTAATTTTTAAGGTTGGTTCGTTATATCAAAGCACCCCAAAGATTGGTTTATTTAATTCTATTTCCCTTTCAATAAATCTAGCTATATACTGGAACTTTTGATGACACAAATTTAAATAATTATTAAAAGAAAAATTGAGTAGGCATTGAGTAATATACAAGTAGTATGGAATATTAAATGTAAAAAATGTATACTAAATTCTTATTTCATAATTATTAACATAAACTTTATTTTCTAACACATGAAGACATACTATAAAAAGAAATTGTATTGCTATGGATATAAATGAAATTTCACTTACTTTTTCACACAAAACTAGTTTACTAAACAATTGTTCTGCCAACAACTAATATATGATAGAATCCGGTGAAAATATGAAGAAAATAAATTAATTTTAATATCAAATAGCTAAAAGCTAATTCAAAAAGCTTATCCTAATAATTTTTGGGGAAAAAACTTTTTGGGGTCAAACATCTAACCCAAAAATTATTCACCAAACACCCCTGACTATTCTAATTTGGTTAAAACAACTTAGACCTGTTCTTTTATGCGACTGACTGGCTGCGGTGCCACAACACACCGCACCTTGCCACAATCCACCACAATTTACCACAACCCATCACAATCAACCACAACTTTTCATGTCACTTTTTCAAATTACTTTTTCACATTTACCAACACAATTTAGAATTATTAAAAACACAACCCACCACACCGTACCACAATACATAACAACTTTTCCAAACCCACCAAATTCCACCACAATTCTACCACACCGCATCGTGTCATACCGCAGCCAACCGTATAAAAGAAAAGGGTCTTATTACCTCCCAAAAGTTATTTTTTTAGTTAGTCAAATATTGATGTTTTGTTTAGGCTGTGTTCTTTACTTGAGTTAGACCTAACCAACCTAATCTAACTTAACTTAATTTACCCTTACATAACTTTACCTTTTTTTTTTATATAGGGTAAGTTAGAGGTGAAGCGGGCTAATGATGTCTTCTCGCAAGAAATCGTCCCGCTCTGTCGATGCTAATGACATGATTTAAGTTTGGATCGTTGCACGTGGACCAATTCCCGACTGCGGAAGCTGCGTGTCCCTGTTTTGATAACCAGTCCACAACGTCGTTCGCTTCCCTGAAAATATGAGAGATTTTGATCGCATTACATCTACCCATCATAATCCGGATGTCTTGAATAAGACCCTTGACTTGCCAAGGAATTGAGAGTTCTCCTTTGATAGCCTGAATAACCACTAAGTTGTCGCCTTCAATGATGACATTTGACTGTCCCATCTCGCAGATCTCCTTCAAACCATCCCAAAGGGCTCTAGCTTCAGCTACAAAATAGGAGCGCACACCAGCTCTCAGCAACCCCCCTCGTCAATCTCGGATAATGAAGCCATCCGCCGCCGAATTGTTGAAGAGCGAACCGTCAAAGATGAGTTTGACCGCTCCTATAAGGGGGCTCCCACTTCACCAGATGGAAAGAAGAGTGGGAAGCCCCAGGAAAACTGCTACCCTCAAAATCTACATGATTATGATTGCGGATTTGCCATTTCGCAGCGTTGTGTTAGCTTGGATTAGACAGTTCAAGGGTCGAAACATACTGTTATGGAAGACAACCTTATTACTGTGTTTCCAGATTGTCCACAGAAGAAAAATCCCCCTAGTAAGATTCTGATTATGCCTTGAATGTTGGTTGGTTTCCAAAAAATGGTGAACGAAATTAGAAGAGTTAGCAAAATTAACATCTCTCAGCCACCCATGTTGAATAGCTAGGTTCCAGGGTCTATGGGTGGTTGAGCAATCCCAGAAGAGGTGATATACATTTTCGATGTCATTCAGGCAGAGGACAAACACAGTCCAGCTGGACCCCTCTCCTCAAAAGATTACCCCTAGTTGGGAGGGCATTACGAAGACACATCCAAAGAAAAATACCAATTTTTGGAGGAATGTCAATATTCCATATCCATTTATACTCCCAAAGATTTGTGTTGTCGGAACAATCTTGAATTATTCTTAGAACTGTCTTAGTTGTGAATTCGCCAGAACCCGTTAACCCCCAGCAAAGTTCATCTTTAATGTCTGTAAGAGGGATTGGAATCCCAAGGATCTTTTGCACAGTACAAGGATCTTGAATCTGCTGCCAAAGTTTCATTTCATCCCAAGTTCGATCTTGAGAGATAAAGTCACTAACAGGAATATTCTAGTCATTGTCATCAGATCTATTAAGGAGATTATTTAAGGGGGCGTCGTCAACCCACGTGTCTTTCCAGAAATCTATTAATTACAATCCCCGATCCGCCAATGCATACCCACTTCAAGGGTGTCTCTAACCTTAACTAGAATTTTCCAGACTGGTGAGTCGGTGGCCTTAACCGTGCAATAAAAAAACCACCTGACTTATCATACTTATCTCGCATGATCGTAGCCCAAATACCCTTTTCGTGGATAACTCGCCAAGCTAATTTACATTGGAAAGCTATATTAACCCCCTCCGTCCTTCGGAGACCAAGCCCTCCAAACTCTTTTGGAAGACAGATGGTGTCCCAGGTAATCATTGGCATTCCTTAGTTTTCACTATCCTTATTTCAGAAGAAGTTTTTATTTATTCTATCTAAATTCAAACATTTCGACTTAGGCAGCCGGAAACACTATAAAGAGTGGGCAGGGAAAGATTCCAAATTAGCTTGGATTAAGACAACCCTGTCTGCCTTAGAGAGGGAGTTGGGTTTCTAGACAACCATTCTGTCAGTTGCCTTCCCAATAAGTTCAATATAGATATGGTTGTCTCGACGACTATGAGGGATATGACAACCAAGGTATTTCCCGAGGGCATCGGTATTTGTGACGTTATAAATGCCCTTAATTTTTTCTCTTGCCTGAGTAGGTGTATTTTATCTCTTACATAACTTTACCTTCTTTTTTTTTTAATAAACGGAAACTTAGAGGTGAAGCGGGCTAATGATGTCTTCTCGCAAGAAATCTTCCCGCTTTGTCGATGCTAATGACATGATTTAAGTTTGGATCGTTGCACGTGGACCAATTCCCAACTGCGGAAGCTGCATGTCTCTGTTTTGATAACCAGTCCACAACGTCGTTCGCTTCCCTGAAAATATGAGAGATTTTGATCGCATTACATCTACCCATCATAATCCGGATGTCTTGAATAAGACCCTTGATTTTCCAAGGAATTGAGAATTCTCCTTTGATAGCCTGAATTACCACTAAGTTGTCGCCTTGAATGATGACATTTGACAGTCCCATCTCGCAGATCTCCTTCAAACCATCCCGAAGGGCTCTAGTTTCAGCTACCAAAATAGGAGCGCACACCAGCTCTCAGCAACCCCCCTCGCCAATCTCAGATAATGAAGCCATCCGCCGCCAAATTGTTGAGGAGCGAACCGTCAAAGATGAGTTTGATCGCTCCTATAGGGGGGCTCCCATTTCACCAAATGGAAAGAAGAGTGGGAAGCCCCAGGAAAACTGCTACCCTCAAAATCTACATGGTTATGATTGCGGATTTACAAATTCGCAGGTTGCGTTAGCTTGTATTTGACAGTTCAAGGGTCGAAACATACTGTTATGGAAGACCACCTTATTACTGTGTTTCCAGATTGTCCACAGAAGAAAAATCCCCCTAATAAGATTCTGATTATGCCTTGAATGTTGGTTGGTTTCCAAAAAATGGTGAATGAAATTAGAAGAGTTAGCAAAATTAACATCTCTCAGCCACCCATGTTGAATAGCTAGGTTCCAGGGTCTATGGGTGGTTGAGTAATCCCAAGAGAGGTGACAAGCACTTTTGATATCATTCAGGCAGAGGACAAACAGGATCTAGCTGGACCCCTCTCCTCAAAAGATTACCCCTATTTGGGAGGGCATTACGAAGACACATCCAAAGAAAAATACCAATTTTTGGAGGAATGTCAATATTCCATATCCATTTATACTCCCAAAGATTTGTGTTGTCGGAACAATCTTGAATTATTCTTAGAACTGTCTTAGTTGTGAATTCGCCAGAACCCATTAACCCCCAGCAAAGTTCATCTTTAATGTCTGTAAGAGGGATGGGAATCCCAAGGATCTTTTGCACAATACAAGTATCTTGAATCTGCTGCCAAAGTTTCATTTCATCCCAAGTTCGATCTTGAGAGATAAAGTCACTAATAGGAATATTCTAGTCATTGTCATCAGATCTATTAAGGAGATTATTTAAGGGGGCGTCGTCAACCCACGTGTCTTTCCAGAAATCTACTTAATTACCATCCCCGATCCGCCAATGCATACCCACTTTAAGGGTGTCTCTAACCTTAACTAGATTTTTCCAGACTGGTGAGTCGGTGGCCTTAATCGTGCAATCAAAAAAACCACCTGACTTAACATACTTATCTTGCATGATCGTAGCCCAAATACCCTTTTCGTGGATAACTCGCCAAGCTAATTTACATTGGAAAGCTATATTAACCCCCTCCGTCCTTCGGAGACCAAGCCCTCCAAACTCTTTTGGAAGACAGATGATGTCCCAGGTAATCATTGGCATTCCTTGGTTTTCACTATCCTTCTTTCAGAAGAAGTTTTTATTTATTCTATCTAAATTCAAACATGTCGACTTAGGCAGCCGGAAACACTGTGAAGAGTGGGCGGGGAAAGATTCCAAATTAGCTTGGATTAAGACAACCCTGTCTGCCTTAGAGAGGGAGTTGGCTTTCTAGGCAACCATTCTGTCAGTAGCCTTCCCAATAAGTTCATTATAGATATGGTTGTCTCGACGACTATGAGGGATATGACAACCAAGGTATTTCCCGAGGGCATCGGTATTTGTAATTTTATAAATGCCCTTAATTTTTCTCTTGCCTGAGTAGGTGTATTTTTCGAGAAGATGATCTTGGACTTATGAAAATTGACCAGTTGGCCCGAACAATTATAAAACTCTAATAAAAGAATTTTCAGAGCGTGTTCGGCTTTAGGGGTAACTTTATAGAAAAGGAGACAATCATCAGCAAAGAAAAGACCAAGAATCGATTGTCCCCGCGGAGCTAATTTTATGCCAATTTCCAACTTTGTATTATCAACTGCTTTTTCTAACCATTGATTGAACACATCCATACATAAGATAAACAAGTACGGGGACAGAGGGTCTCCCTGTCGTAATCCACGTGAAGCTTTAAAGAACCTTGTAGGTACCCCATTTATTAACATGGAATAGGTAACCGTGCTAATGCATTGTTCAATTAGAGTTAGCCATTTATCATTAAACCCCATTTTATTTAAAACCACTTTCAGAAAATCCCATTCAATTCTGTCATACGCTTTCTCCATATCAAGTTTTATTGCCACCCAGCCCTTCTTAGAGGTGAGGTCTTAAACTTATGCATTATCTCATGTGTTAAGAGGATATTGTTCTAAATCGCTCTACCTGGAATGAAGGCACTTTGAAAAGGAGAGATGAGCTCCCCTAGCATCGGACGGAGCCGAGCAAATAAATTTTTTGCTAAGATTTTATAGAACATGTTGCATAAACTAATTGGTCGGTAATGATTTGTCTGACTAGGATTATAAATTTTGGGAATGAGAGTAATAAAGGGGTGGTTGAGTTCCTTTAAAATACGTCCATATTCAAAGAAATCTTGAATTGCTTTAATTAAGTCCGGATGGATGACCTCCCAGGCATCCTGATAGAAGCCAGCACCAAAGCCATCTAGCCCTGGAGTTTTATTAGGGTCTATATCAAAAACAGTTGTCTTGATTTCCTCACCCGTGGGAATAGTTGTTAATATGATATTATCCTCAGGCAAGATAACGCGGGCAATTTCCCCACTCATCCTCAAGATGTTGGGGGTTCATTGGGAGGTGAAGCGTTGTCTAAAATCATCGACAAACTTATCACCAATTTCTTGTTCCAACTCTGACCAGATTCCATTATCTGTTTTTATCTTTGTAATACCTTGTCGCTTTATCCTAGCCTTTGTAACTCTCTGGAAGCAAGCTGAGTTTCGATCACCATCAACCAACCATTTTTTCCGAGAAAATCTACCCCAGTATTTTTTATTGAATACGAGAAGTTTCTCTCTTTGTTTAATCATCCTGTTTAGCCAAAGATTAAGCTGAATACTTTGTGGATCCTCTAGGAGTTTCTGCTCTATATAACTAATACGATCCATGTTCAGTTTCAATTTATTATTGTAGTAGCCAAATTGAGTTCGAGCCCATTTCTTCAGCTCTAGTTTTAAGAGTTTCAGTTTTTGGGCGATGCAGAACATGCCTGACCCATTATGAGGCTTAGCCCACATCTTCCTAGTTATTTGTTTCATTTGGTCATATTGGCTCCAGAACCACTGGTATCGAAACGAGTGGTTCTTTTCCTTATGAATTTTTCTAGAGGTTTCCAAGAAAACTGGGCAATGATATGAGAATGTGAAGTTACCATGGTACGAGGCAGATTCCGGAAAAGTTTCATAAAAGTCATTCCTCATGATGACTCTATCTAGTCGTTCATGAATCCATTGGTCATGCATGCGCTTTTTCCATGTGAAGAGTCTCCCCATACTACAGCAGATTCCCCATTGATATTTCTTAAAAAAAATTAGTTAATCTTTCCACCCTAGCCCGGGTTAAAGGATTTCCTCCCCTCTTTTCAATTCCTGATTCTAATTCGTTAAAGTCCCCAATTAGACACCAGGGCAAATCGAAGGTAGAATTTAGAATAGTCATCTTGGACCAGAATTCATCTTTGTCTCTATGTTGGGCAGGCCCATAAGTACCAATGATTATACAGTTTTTCTATTTTTCAACATCAAACACCAATAGGTGAATCGCTCATTGATCTTTACTAAAACTGTTGCATGAATACTATTGTTATTCCTGAGAGCCCATATACCCCTTAAATGGTTTAGGGGGGCACAATTTCAGCATTATCAAATCCTAATTTATTAATAATCTTTGCGAAATTAGTATCATTAGTCATGGTTTCTATCACAATAAGGATATCTGATTTGCAATATAACACTAGAGCCTTTAGTTCGGCTACAATATTTATCCTTTTAGCACCACAAACGTTCCAAGTGATGACTGTCATGGAAAGATCTAAGCTGGCGGGAGGGGCTGGAACTCCCCAAGAACTGAATATATAGACCTTTCAGATGGTTGACAAAGAGTAATAACCCATTGGGTTTTGTTCTTGCCATGATAAATCATGGATGGACTGAAGAAGGCCTTGGTGGGATGTTGTAAGTTATCACCACACTCACCCATAAAAGGTCTATAAAATTCATTCACAGAGGTGTCTATAATATAGAACCCATGCAAGACAATAATTTTACAAATGGGCCACTTAAAATGGAAACTAACTAATGTCATCAAATTAAAAACTTTCCCTATTGACAAATGCCCTGTATTATCTTTTGAGCGCACCCAAACTATCTCTACTACTAGGCTTTGTAGCTTGATACATGGGACAAAATAATAACCAAAAAGAAACATACTTAGAAAATTCCAATTTCTATTCATAACCGAAGCCATGATCCCGCAAATACTTTGATAACATCTGACTGAAACAGAAGGTGTGGCCTCAGGGATTACCAACCTCAAAATGGTGGAGTCAACATCATAGACACACTTCGGTGGCCTCAAAGAAATCATTAGCCAAACCCAATAAAGGATCTGACATGCACAACCGGCAACCTTACTCTTGGGCCTCCAACCTCTCAACCTACTTGTTAAATCGCAAGAAGGAGGAGGGGGATGGTAGTCCAACTTCCAGGGGCAGGGAACATGAATCCCGAAACGCACACAACAAATCCAAATCAGGGAGACCCAAATAAGGACATTAATCATTAATCCCATCCAGCCGAACCAGCACAACATAGAAGGGATAGGGATCTCATTTTGAATGTTTCCCTCAAGATGTTTGTAAGCCCACTTTAAGAAATCAAACCAGCCTAACAAGATAGAACAGACACATCAGTGTGGGATACTTCCCAATTTTTCCTTCATATAACAGATAAAGTACACCAAAGCAAAAACAAACAGAACAAGAACAACGACACTACCCCATTTATGTACTTGGGGACTAGCAAAAAGGGTGGGTGAGCCCTGCCACAACTGCTTAACACTACCATTGTCTCCTAATGAGACTTTGGTCTAAACACTGCTAGTCTTATTCCAACGTATATCCAAGTACATTAGCTTACAAACATTCATCATACCACAAAGAAGGGTTAGGCAGAGCCTTCCCCATCATCTCTCCTCTTTCTTTTAGCCGAGCCCGAAGACATGTCAACATCCTAGATCTGTGGGAGGTCTAAGAATGCATCAACATAATCATCTTGGTTGCTCAAGGCCTGGCTATCATCCTCCATATACTGCCCATAATTATCCCCCAAGGGATCAAAAGCATTTGAAAGTCACATACCTTCTTTTAGGACCATTTGGTCCCTATGAGCCAAAATAATTTTATTCGGCTCCGGATTGATAGTAGGGTTCGGAACCCCTTCCTTAGTACCTTCAGAACGGACCAGAGACATCTTCGCCTCACTTGGAGAACTTTTAGGTATAGGCTCATCATCAAGAGCAATCCTTTTCCCCTTAGAGGAGGAGGGAACAACAGCATGCCTTATATTGTCTATAGTAGGTATTCCTCTATTGAGGTTCATAGCACGATGACGCTTCTTAGGAGAAACACGAATCCAATTTTCAGAGATAGACATAGAATAAGTTGTTTTTTGAGATTCTCCCCAAGCAGCTGGGGGTCCATTGAAACGTTCCACCACAATTTCCACCTTGAAATGACTAGGCACTAGGGGTGTCCAAAATCGGTTAACTGCGATTTAGGTTAACCGCATTTGTGGTTTATGAATTTTATAAACCTAAAGCTAAATTACTTTATGCGGTTAACCGCTTTTGGAAACTAGAAATCGAAACCAAACCGAAACCGCATTGATAACATCAACATGGTTAACCGCTTTTTGGGTTCGATTTGTTGTTAATCGGTTCCTAAAAATTTAAAGTAACAAGGAAGAAAAATTAACATTTTGCTTTAAAATTTAAAATTTTACACCTAATTTAATCAAGACCGGTTAACCGTAGTTAACCGTTTCACAAAAATACAAAACTGAAACCTAAACCGCTTTTATCGGTTTGGTTAACCTAAACCACAATTTTCAAAAAAAATCAAATGGTTAATCGCTTTTACCGGTTTGGTTTATGCGGTTTTGCGGTTTGGTTTTTGGCTGAGGTTTTTGTTGGACACCCCTACTAGGCACACTAGGACAACCCTCAATTTTGTGGTCCTCATCCCCATTAAAAGCACAAACTTCATGTAGATTTTCATAAATCAGGGGGATAATTTTTGATTGCCCACCCGTTGAGACTACTAGAGAACCAAGCAAAGGTTTGGTAATATCGATATTAATACAAACTCTAGCGAACTTCCCTTTCAGACGATGTAAGGTGTTTTGGTCAACCTTAATGACCCTACCCACTGGTTTCAGAAGGTGAACCAAGATATCAAAGTCCCAAAATTCCCTTGGGAGCCTAGGAATCTGCACCCATTGATCAACGTGAGTAATTCACAGAAAATGGGTCGAAAAAGGGAACAAATTCTAGTATAACAATGTTCAAACCCCCCCAGAATATAAGGTTTCCCATTCCAAACCCTATCTCTATCTTCAGGATTAGCAAAATAGACTGCTACCCAGCCATTACCCATGGCCACAAAGGACATGTCCCCCTTGACAAAGTTCCAATCAGCCCTAACCCAATTGCTAAGGTAGGATAAAGGCAGAAATTCACCCCAGGGTTTGATTAATAGGGCCAGAGCCTTAAGTTCCCCAGTATATTGGGACACTTAAGGGGAGTGAGGCGGAGAACTCTGGTTTGAGTTATCCGGCTCAATAGGGTTTCAGGAGTAGAGCCTAAAGGAAGTGTTTGGTTACGAAAATCCGACGGGCTTGGAGTACTAGCTCCCGGCGCAGAAACGGAACCCGGCAAAAGATGAGAACATCCGAAGCCGAACTTCGTTGCCTGGGAAAAGGTACGACCGGGTTCCCGAGTTTGATTGAATGCATGATCAGGTCGACCTCTACTTCCATCATTTGAATTTCCAGGTTTGGTAGGAGGACAAATATGGGGATTTTAATTTTGGTGGACAGAATCACCATCGTCGATTAAAGTTTCAGTAGGGGGGAAGCTGTGGAATTCTCAGACATGGGCTTGTGTAACGTGGTTTTTGCACCCCAGTTTTTGTATCGTTCTTTCTCGAGGAGCTAGGGGCCTTGGCTAGGACAATCTGACTTTAGGTAAGGTTTAAGGATCACTAGACAATAAGAGGTTTTTCAGGTAAAGGACAACACAAATGGAACGCAAACACGGCTAAGGTTTGGTCAAGAAGGAAACAATGTGTGTCGGGAGATTTCGAGATGCAAACGGTAATTAGGACGAGGGTTTCGCAATTAGGAAGCAATAAATCAGTAGAATCAAGTAGCAATCCCATTAGAATAAACCCACCGAATTTTCTTTTTTAAGGATAATCCGGATTAACTTCCTACAAGCCCACTACGGACCCGAAGGGTTGAAGAAACGGGACTCTCTAGTTAACCTCTTTCCACTTTCGTGGGCGAGCGTTAACTATCCCAATTCCCACCTTCCAACACAAGTGTTGGATGTATTCAAGAGCTTTCGATCTCGAATACATCCCACTTGAGGGAAGGATAGGATTGGGAAATTGATTCCACTACGAATTACCTCCTAAAATTGCTAACCCAATCCAAATCAACCATTCACATCCTTAGTTTCTCCCTAACCCATCAGGGTTCTAGCCTCTAATCATCTTAATTAACATGCTAACAACTAGACCTGTCAATACGGGTGGGCGGGCAGGTTACGGGTCGGTCGTATATCGGGTTCGGGTAAATACGGGTTGTGTGTATTCGGGTTCGGGTAAATACGGGTCAGGTGTATTCCGGTTTTGGGCAGTTTGGGTCGGGTTTACGGGTCATGACCGCCCTTTTTCTCAGTCACTTACAACTAATAAAATTGATTATAATTGGTTAAAAACACTTGTGTACTGTACCATTCCATTCCAAGTTCGACCACCACGATATGTCATAGTTGTATAGACATATTACTATACACCCAAGGGACAAAATTTGGCAATCTTCAAGTCTACAAGTATTATGCGGTTTACGTCAACAATCCACGAATAACAGTAGTTATGAAATATATAGGGTTTTTGGATGCTAATATACTAAACTTTTAGGGTATTGGACAATAATGCACTGAAATTTGACCTTTGACAATAATACACTATTTTACTGAAAGAGAGGAAAGCCGCGAGAATGCAGGAGTTAGAGGATTCACTGAAAGAGTGAGTGAGTGACAGTGTTAGGGTTTTGTTTTGGTCATTTGTTATTTGATTATTTCATTTGTATGTCTCTCTCTACGCATAACTTTCCAAAACCACCCAATATTTTACTTTTGGGCCTTAATTTTCATGAAATGGGCCCTTTTTTTGCACAAGGCCAAAGTAGACAAAATACGTAAAATTAAAGTGTCTGACGCAACGGGTCGACCCAAACCTGACCCGACATGACCCGTTTTTTACCGGGTTCTTTGGGTTGGGTCATTTTCGGGTCCCGGGTCGGAATTTCGTGTTCAAAACCCATTTTTGCGGGTCAGGTTTCTGGGTCGGGTCGAGAATTGCCAGGTCTACTAACAACAATAATAACTTCATCATTCATGCTTAAAACAGAGAATCTAGATAATCAAAGAAACAACCAAGTAACAACAAACACCAAGCAATCTAATAACAAAAACAGAGATTAAAACGTAAATAGATGAATTAAAGAGAGTAAGGGTTGAGAAATGCTCATTAGTTGATGCCAATGGAAGGACGATCAAGAGTAATAAGAATCCAAGCTCCAAAATAAGATAAATCTTCAGAACTTCAATAGAATTCCAATAAAATCCAGTGCAAATGCAATAAACCAAGTGTAATCACTCACTAATCACTAAGAAATCACACTAATCTCACTCTAATTGAAAGCTAAAATGTTGATATTACAATAGATAGCTGCTCCCTACTCAAATCGTTCAAGAGGTAATACATACAACTCCAGATAGTTACTCAAAACGCAACACTTCGTACAACAGATTTTCTGAACCCGCAGGGGACCGCAGGTGCGGTCTCGGGGACCGCAGGTGCGGTCCTCCGAAGCACAGGCGATTTTCAGTCTTCTCCCTTCGCATGACCGCAGGTGCGGTCTGTGGGACCGCAGGTGCGGTCCTTCTCGGGTGACTTTGTTCCCAGCCCAAGTCTTAGCAGCCACCGCAGCTGCTGTCTACTAGACCGCAGCTACGGTCCTCCTCGGCTGGCTGGAATTTCCTTCTTTGCTTCGCTTTTGACCCAGTCAAGACCCGGAAAACCTCGGGATTCTCAAAATAGCTCTAAAATGGCCCTTTTTACCACATTTTGAGTAAAAACTCCAAAATCTACAAAATAACCAAAAACATATTAAAAGTTATGAAATTAAAACACGAAACGAGTTAAAAGCCTAAGAATTAAGGCGCTATTTAGACACAAAATTGGGTCTAAATACCCCCTACACTTAAACTTTTGCTCTTCCCGAGCAAAATAAAACAAGAAACTACCTAGACTAACACAAACTCCTCTGTCGTGGGAGAGAAACGGGTGCATTTAGCGTATGCACCAAGCCCTTTGAACCCCCCGGCAGCCCGGGTGGACGAGATGGACTCGTGAGGGTTTGTAGCGGCTATACCCACAAAAGCCAAAGAAAAAGGAGAGAGGGAAAGTGAAAACAAAACTGAAGAAAACAAAAGGAAAGAAAAACAAAAGCTTCGTTTCAAAGGATCTTGAAATCTTAATTAAGAAAAACGTTATTAAACCTCCAAAAGGAACCGTTATGAGCGTCTCACAAGCACCTATCCCAAGCAAAAGTCAGTCTTTGAGATTTTCGATGTCCTACACCTAATGCCAAGCAAAACCCAACGTGCAAATGTGCTAGTGGGTTCTAACCAATTCCAAAAGACTCCAAAGACTCATGCCCGAGCTCAAAAACAAACAAAATGAACAAGGAAAGAAAAAGAGTTGCCCTTCCCCGCATTTGGTTGCCCTTGGCTTGGTGAGGGCCGTAGGTGATGCAAGGAGAGGCCCCACACTTTATTAACGCTTAAACTTTTCTTTTTGGGTTGGGTTTTCCTAACGAACAAAAAAAATTTTTAAAGGTCGAGGCTAGTTTTGCGGGAATTGCACGGCCCATAATGCGGGGTTTACCCTCCCAACACAGTCTTTTCCATACACACCGCCGTCGAAAATTCGATATGGGAGGAGCTTAAGGGGTATCAACGTCGTACCGTTAATACCGATCCCGTGTAGGTCGTCTAGCTTTATGGTGGTTTGATGTCGTTCAGCCGACTCTCCCCACTTAATCCGGTTATTAAGCTTTGCTTTCGTTTTCTTTCTTTTTGCTTTTACTTTTGACTTTGCTTTTGCTTTTGCTAAACAGGAAAAAGAAACAAGCTCGGACACAAACCCTAGAACCTCCCGGTTTCAACCAGAACATGAAAGGAATCGGGGGTCTCACTAGACACTCAATGCAGGACATCTAAAGAGATAAGTCATGACTAGCACCCGAGACAGGGTCGAAAACGCTCAGACCAGTTTCTTTTAAAGAAGTTTAAGAACGACTTCTCAATTTCGACAAGATCCAAGAAACAAAATATCTCCCCTTGAAACAAAAACTAAGAAAACAAAAACAAAGAGCTAGGTGATCTACCCTTGAAACAAAATATCTCCCCTCCCCCCCCCCCCCACACACACTTAAAACTTCACAATGTCCTCATTGTGGAAAGGTGTCACATGAAAAAGGGTAGAGAACCTAGAGAAACAAACAAACAAAAGCAACAATCCAACAAATGGTGGCGACCCGAGCCCACACGGCTCCAACAACAAGATCGACCCAACACAGACATTCAAAGGGGTTCGCCACCCAAAAGAAAACCAAGCATGCAACGGATCAAAATAATAATTCACATAGGAAAGAGCAAGGTAGAAAGATATTACCTCGGGCCCTTCATAAATGTTCAAGTCGTGATCTGAAGTCATCGTGCAATTGAATCGCAATGATATTAGAGCAAAAGGACGACTTATACATGACAAAAACCACGTGCTAGATTGAAAACAAAATCAAAGAAAAACTTACTAACTAGACTCCTAAACAATAAAGAACCAAAAAGAAGAAAAGAAAACTATGAACAATATATACATTGCCAATGACTTACCTTATCCCCGAATCTCACTCATTGAGGCGGAAAATAAGGGTGAAACACATCTCAAAACTAAATTAACCAAACAAACTAATTCATTTCATTCCAATGGAACAACCATTTCATTACATGCCAACCCAAACCATGCATGATTAAAATACAACCATTGCAAGACAAACCAAACCACAACCAACTTAAAAGAACAACCAACATCAATACAAACCAAAACATCCCAACTAAAAACCAAAAGTTGACCACCACAAACCATGCCCAACCATCCTTGATACCAACATTGAAACAAGCCAAAAACCCGAGATACTAACATGGCAAAACCACAAAGCCTTGCCTTCCCGTCCAAACCCTCCGATGAGGCACCCCCCCCCCCCACACACACACACTTACATTTTACAAAGTAAAACATAAAATCAATGAAAACGATCAAGTGGAGGCGGGGACACTTACAAACTGTCCCTCAAGCGGATCCTCCCGGAGGAGGATGGAGTTGGAGCGGAAAGAAGGACGGGTAGTAGGGATTTTCATAGTCCGGAGGTGCCGGGATATGACCCTCAATAATGTAGTGGTGAAAACCCCAATCTCGCATGAAATGATTCTGTTGGCGGAAGTACTCTTCATGGCGTTGCAGATATTGTTGTATATTGTTGATGGAGAAGGCTTACTAGGTCGAGCCCTTTTTGGTTTCCCCATTCTAGCATACAACACTCAAGAACCCTAGGTCTAAACAGAGAAATGTGCACACAACACCCGAAATCAGCAAATAATGGACTTTGATTCACCAAGAAGCAAGGAATACCTGATTTGAGAACTTAGGAGCACTCCCTTGCCATTTTCGAACCCCAAGGATGAACTCTACCCAGAATTTGCACTTGAAAAAGCTCCACAAAAGGGGCAAAAATGGTGAAGTGTCTCGGCTAGGGCACAAATTCGTGGAAATGGAGAGTGGGGAAAAGGAATTTGTGAAGGATTTGAGCAATTGGGACAAGGGTTTAGGGTTTAGAGGGAGAAAAGAGGTTTTTCGAGTGAGTGAGAGAGAAAAGAAGTAAAAGAAAATGAGAGAGAAAAGGGTATTAGCCCCGACAGAAATCGCAGACTCTCGAGGGACCGCAGGTGCGGTCTCCTGCTGGAACCTTCCTGAGAGGGAAAATCGTCTCTTGAGACCGTAGGTGCGGTATGGCACACCGCAGCTGCTGTCTTCTCCGGGAACCAAAATTAGTGAAAAATGAAATAGCCAGACCGCAGGTGCGGTCTCCTCCTGGAGCAAAGACTGGCCGACACGTTGTGACAAGACCGTAGTTGCGGTCATGGGGACCGTAGGTGCGGTCTTCCTCTATTGATGCCCTGCACCTACAAGACTCAAAACTCCTTAAAGATAATGTTAAGTCCTAAGATTTCTACTCTTCTCATTATCAAACCCCTTTTTTTTCTTCACAATCAATAACTCTCAACATTCAAAAAGCATAATAAACCACTTTCTTCACAAATTTTCTTCTCGAACTCGAATTTTTCTATTTTCTCAATTTTTTTTCTTTCCTAAAATTTTCCACTCCTCTTTTTTTTTCTTTACTTAAACTTCAATATAAACGAAACAAGAACATTAGAACAAAGAAATAAAAGTGCAAGAAATAAAAGAAAACACTAAGGAAGAGGAGAATAGCTCGTACCTCCTCCCGGTTGCTTGTTTTAGGTCCTAGCTCGACCTAATCCGCTCTTTCAACTATCGAAATCAGCGAGGAACACCACAATCGTCCCCGCATACTCTTCTCCTATAATGTATGGCTTGATCTTTGACGAATTGACTTTGAAACAATCTCCATTTGCATTCTTAAGTTCAACAACTCCGGCGGGAAGAATCTTTACGATTTTGAAGGGCCCCGACCATCTCGATCTTAGCTTTCCGGAAAAGAATTTGAGCCTCGAGTTAAAGATGAGAACTCTATACATTCCATCATTACATAAACTGAACAAGAATGGATCGTCCCAAAAGAAATTTTTCACGTCATGAAAGAACTTTTTCTTTTGATGAGAAGTCAAATTTTGAGGAATCACCTCACTAGACAAGTAGTTGATGATATCGGCGTACCATGGGTGAGAATGCTTGACGGACATAAGACGTTCATCAAGAAGAGAGTCCAGGATGGGTTGAGTATCATCCAAATCAACAAGGATCCTCAACAGGTGGTCGGCTATAACATTCTTAGTCCCGGCCTTGTCACGAATCTCCAAGTCAAACTCTTGCATAAGCAAAACCCAACGAATGAGTCTTGGTTTCGTTTCTTTCTTCCCCAATAAGAACTTGATTGCGGCATGATCCGTGTATACAACAACCTTGGAAAACAAGAGGTATTACCGAAATTTGTTTAGAGCAAAGATGATAGCCAAGAGCTCTTTTTCCGTGGTCGTATAATTTTTCTATGCACTATCGAGTGCATGACTTTCATAGTAAATGACTCGCGGCTTCCTCTCTTTGGTTTGAGCCAAACATGCTCCAATTGCGAAATCGCTCGCATCGGCCATGATCTCGAAAGTTAATGTCCAATCCGGAGGTTGGGCAACCGGCACAGATACCAAGGCTTGCTTTAACCTGTAAAAGGACTCAAGACATTCATCAGTAAAAAAGAATGGGGCATCTTTGCACAAGAGATCAGTTAAAGGACGAGCGATTTTAGAAAAATCCTTGACGAACCGACGGTAAAAGCCGGCATGGCCAAGGAAACTACGCACCCCTTTAATAGAAACCGGGGGTGGTAGGCGCTCTATCACTTCAACGTTTGCCTTGTCAACCTCGATGCCCCTCGAAGAAATTAAATGCCCTAAAATAATACCTTCTTCTACCATGAAATGGCATTTTTCCCAGTTTAAAACTAAGTCGACTTCCTCACAACGAATTAGAACTTTCTCTAAGTTAGCCAAACAATCATCAAAGGTATTACCATAAACAGAAAAGTCTTTCATGAAGACTTCTACACATTGTTCAATGAAGTTACTAAAAATGGCCATCATACATTATTGAAATGTTCTAGGTGCATTGCACAAACCAAATGGCATATGTCTATAAGCAAATGTACCGTATGGACAAGTAAAAGTAGTCTTCTCTTGATGTGCGGGATGGATTGGAATTTGGAAAAATCCTGAGTACCCATCTAAAAAACAGAAATATGAGTGACCCGCCAACCTCTCTAACATTTGATCAATGAAGGGGAGAGGGAAATGGTCTTTCTTGGTCACTTTGTTCAATTGGCGAAAGTCAATGCACATCCGCCACCCTGTGACGGTTCGGGTACTAACTAGCTCATTCTTTTCATTCTCAATAACTGTCATCCCACCCTTCTTAGGTACACATTGAACCGGGTTTACCCATTCGTTATTTGCGATAGGTAAGATGATCCCAGCGGCTAAAAGCTTGACTACTTCTTTCTTTACCACTTCTTGCATATTAGGATTCAACCTACGTTGTGGTTGCCTAGTTGGCTTTGCATCTTCTAATAAATCAATGGAATGCATGCATATGGATGGGGACAAACCTTTCAAATCCTCAATTCTATAACCTAAAGCACCCCTATGTTTTCTCAACAAATCAAGCAACTTAGACAAATCAAAGTCATGCAATTTAGCATTCACAATAACAGGACAAGACTTTTCATCATCCAAGAAAGCATATTGTAAGGAAGGGGGTAAAGGTTTAAGCTCTAAAGAAGAAGTAGAGGATTTAGTTTGGGAAGAAGACATACCCTTGTAGACAACTTCTTGAATTTCCATACACTCAATATGAGGCTCATCAATAGTAATCTCCTCATGCGTTGGTGACGAATCAAAAAGGTTGGTAAGAAATGTGATGTCAGTGCCGTCGGACTCGAATTGGAAAGACTCCAAGAGACATGCTCCCAAAGGATCATCGCAAGTAGATTCAAGTAGATGAGATTCTTCAATATATTCGTCGACTAGCACTTCCATCATATCGATAGCATAACATGAATCCCCATAAGAAGGATTTTTCAAGGACCCCTCGAGGTTGAAAATAATGCTCTCATTACCGACATTCAATGACATACTACCATGCTTCACATCTATTATTGCTCCGGCCGTAGCAAGAAATGGCCTTCCCAAAATAATAGGAATGTTGGAATCTTCATCCATCTCTAGAATCACGAAATCATATGGTATCAAAAATCTTCCCACTTAAACTGGAATATCCTCCAATATACCCAAGGGTCTATGCACGGAACGATCGGCCAATTGAAGATTAATGGTTGTAGGAGTTAAATCGTCAAGGTTTAACTTCTTGCATATAGAATGAGGCATAACGCTCACGCTAGCCCCTAAATCACAAAGAGCACGACTAATCCTCATGTCATCAATAGTGCAAGGAATAGAAAAACTCCCGGGGTCAGCGAGCTTCTCTGGGGTTTTGTTGTCAATAATAGCACTACAATCGGTTGTCAAGTGGATAATAGTCTTCTCTTGAATTCTCCTCTTGCTAGTAACAAGTTCCTTCAAGTGCTTTTTAAAGGATGGAACCTCGGAAATAGCATCTAGGAATGGGATATTCACTTGAAGTTTCTTGAGCATTTCTATGAACTTTAAAAATTTAGACTCCGACTTGGGTTTGGCTAACTTCTCGGGAAAAGGAATCGACGGCAACTTCGGCTTCTCAATAGCTTGAATTGGTTCTTCTTCTATCATCCTTCCTTTCCCTTTTTCTTACTTTCTCCATCTCTTCTCTTTCTTTCTCAATCAATTCTCTCTCAATACTAGATTCTTCTAACTCCTCCTCATGAACTCTCATTTCCCTTCACAAAAACAAACTCACTCTCCCTTTTCTCTATCAAATCCTCCTCATCCATGACATCCTCCACATCACCTTCTTTTTCTCCCAAAACACCCTCCTCCACCATTTTAGGACCTTCAATCTCCCTACCACTCCTCAATGTGATTGCATTAAGTTGCCCCTTAGGGTTGGGTTGAGGTTGGCTAGGAAGGGATTGGATAGGCTTGGCTTGTTGCGCCATTTGAGCAAGTTGTAACTCAAGATTCTTAATGCGTGCTTGGTCTCTATCCTGAGTCAATGAGATCTTTTGTAATATTTGCTCAATGGAAAATTCTTGTTGTGGTGGTTTGGATACTTGGGAAGATTGACCATGGTGAGGGTTTTGTTGATACGGACGACGTTTTTGATTTTTGAATCCGGGGGGTGGGTTTTGGTTTTGTGGGACTTGTTGGTTATAGGCATAATTTCCACGAGGACGAATTGGATTTTGAGTCGAATAGGAAAGGTTATTATTAGGATAAATTGCTTGAACTTGCTCGGATTGGCATTCACCACATTATTGCAAAGGGTGTGGTCCTCCACAAAAATCACACACAACAACTCTGACCTCCGGAATAAGCATCAGTATCTCTTGAGCTGCCTTTACTTGCCTTGTAGTCTCTTCTAAGGCCTTCTTCTGTTGCATCTCCAATACGGCATTCATAAGAAATTTAATTGTAGGGTTACTCTCTAAAGAAGCGCTTCCATCTCTTGGACCATGGCCACCTCCCCAATGTGGAGAGTTTTGAGATAACTCATGAAGAAACACGTTTGCCTCATCCGTCGTCTTCTTGAGAAACATGCCACCGGAGGCATGATCGATAGATTCTCGCAAAGAACTACATAATCCCGAGTAAAAATGGTGTAAAAGTAGCAAATCTTCCAGATAATCAAAGCATAAGGGTTCTCGCAAAGAAACACGTTTGCCTCATCCGCCGTCTTCTTGAGATAACTCATAAGGGTTCTAGCCTCTAATCATCTTAATTAACATGCTAACAACAATAATAACTTCATCATTCATGCTTAAAACAGAGAATCTAGATAATCAAAGCAACAACCAAGTAACAACAAACACCAAGCAATCTAATAACAAAAACAGAGATTAAAACGTAAATAGATGAATTAAAGAGAGTAAGGGTTGAGAAATGCTCATTAGTTGATGCCAATGGAAGGACGATCAAGAGTAATAAGAATCCAAGCTCCAAAATAAGATAAATCTTCAGAACTTCAATAGAAATCCAATAAAATCCAGTGCAAATGCAATAAACCAAGTGTAATCACTCACTAATCACTAAGAAATCACACTAATCTCACTCTAATTGAAAGCTAAAATGTTGATATTACAATAGATAGTTGCTCCCTACTCTAATCGTTCAAGAGGTAATATATACAACTCCAGATAGTTACTCAAAACGCAAAGACTGCATACAACGGATGTTCAACTCGCATGAGGACCGCATGCGGTCCTCAAGTCTGAGCGATATTCAGTCTTTTCCCTTCGCATGACCGCAGGTGTGGTCTGTGGGACCGCAGGTGCGGTCCTTCTCGGGTGACTTTGTTCCCAGCCCAAGTCTTAGCAGCCACCGCAGCTGCTGTCTACTGGACCGCAGCTACGATCCTCCTCGGCTGGCTGGAATTTCCTTCTCTGCTTCGCCTTTGACCCGGTCAAGACTCGGAAAACCTCGGGATTCCCAAAATAGCTCTAAAATGGCCCGTTTTACCACGTTTTGAGTAAAAATTCCAAAATCTACAAAATAACAAAAAACATATTAAAAGTTATGAGATTAAAACACGAAACGAGTTAAAAGCCTAAGAATTAAGGCGTTATTTAGACACAAAATTGGGTCTAAATAGCTTACAAGCGAAAGAGTTCAGATTCGAAAGCAAGTGGGGGTGATGCAAAAACACTCCACTATTATGGTCTATATATAGAACCTTAAGCCACAAATAAGTTGAAATCCAACCAGAAACAGTGATATCCTTAAAGCGTGATGGAGATTTTGGAACTGAGAAAAGCAAACAGCTCTCCCTAAGACAGATAGATCTGAGTAGTCACAATTACACCCAGTAAACCTATTCACATAGTCCCACCAATAGAAACAAACAAAGACAAGGAGACAAATGAAAGGAATAAGAGAAAGGAAGGAGAGCACCTGATTGAAGAGACGATGTATAAAGGACACCCAAATTCGTGGACGCCCATCCTCGCACAGAGAGTCCTTCAAACAGTTTTGATTTAGAGAATCCCTATAGCTTCAAGCAGGCTCTTGATGGTTGTATCTTTGACCATTCAAATGGACTTCCGATTTCCTGCAGAAAAGAGGAGAAGTCAGAAAACCATCACTTTCCAACTTGCCCCAGTTCTTGTTCAGACACTTTTCATCATAGGAACACAACTTCACTAAGATTTCATCCAGAAACCCTAGATCTCCAATCGAGAGTTTTTGTACTAATACGGATGCAGAGGTTCGCAGAAGATCATTATGGTTGCTTGTGGGAATGGTTAATAGACACTCAAACTCTCACAGATTCTGCTGAATAGGATCAGCCTAACACTCCATTGAAGCCAGAATCAAAGATAGACACTCAAACCCTAGAAATCCCGTGACCCCGCTTCTAGAGAGAAGGAAAAGAGTCTCTCTAGAACCCGACCCTTAGCATGCATCCTTACATAACTTTACCTAACCTAACCCAACTCACCACAAAACACCCAAACCAAAAATAACATTTCAAATCAAAAAGAAATTCGAATAATATTATTTTAATATCGAATCAATCCACTTTTTCCAACACCCATAACTTTTTCATTTATTTTCCCCTAAATATTCAAATTTTATTAATAAAATATTTTTACCAAACAATTAACTTAACTCAAATCAATCATATTATTTCCTATCCTATTATTTTTTTCCCTTTCCTCTTCTAACCCTAGCCTGAACCTAACCTGACCTAAGAATAGTGCATTAGTATTTAGTTACATCAATGAATTAATTAGTCAAATATTGGTGCTTTCAGCTAGTGTCTCAATTAATATTTTAACCCAGATTTTTTAAATGTTCCATAAATTCTTTGCCCTATAAATTATGGTTTTTATTTTCTATATATATTACTTTTTTGCATCAATCAATATTAATCGATCAACTAAATTATATTCCATTCTATATTATTTGTTTATTGGTTGATTATCACGGTTTTCAATGTCACTCTTTAATTAATAATTTTTTATATAATACTTTATTAACAATTGGAATATTATAGTTTTATGATTGTATTTTTCATTACGAATCTAATGATAATAATTTTATTTAACAAATTATTATATATATCGAGAAATTTATGGTCCAAATTTTATAAATTTGACTGCATAATTTTTTAAAATGACAAATAATATGAAATGAAAATAGTAGAACTTAACAACAACAACCACCTTCCAGGAAAAATACATTTCAGGAGGGAGTAGGAGTAGAACACATTTGTCCAAATTTTTAAATGAGCAAATATATGCTAACAGATTTGGCACAATCATGTGATACATACAACAATTATACGTCCACTACCTATACCTCTGATTTATACTTAACATCATTATTTCACCAACGACATGGGTGCATCATACTACAAGTAGAACCACCCTATGCAAGCTACAGACAATTTTTTATATTACCTCTGTTTTTATGTGTTTGTCAATTTGACTAAATTTTAACAGTTAATTATTTATAAATTATATTCATTACAATATTAAACTACCGTCATTAAAAACATACATTACTAAAAATCACAATGGTGTTAATTTTATATCGTAACTCATTAGAAACATATCTATCGTGAAGTGAACTGGGCAGCAGATTGGTTGGTCAACTAGGGCCATAGTCATCCTGTTTTAGCTTTATGGAATCGTAGGCCTTCCCTTGTCTTCTCTTCTATTGTTTTTGTTGATATTTCAGGAAGATGTCTTGATAAAAAGATTCCTTGAGAATTATTACCTTGTTTACCATGGGGAAAAAAATATTGTAACTCATTATAATTTAACGTGTGTTTGGTCTGATTTTTGGTAGTGTTTTGGAGGCAATAAACACAAATTAGGCCAAACACCTTTTTTTTTTGGAAGCTAGAAAATGTTTTCCAAAAACAACTTTCCTAAAAAAATAGCTCTAGAATCAGAAGCACCAAATTGGTGCTTGTGCTTCCTAAAAATTAAAGAGAGCCAAATCCGCATAATATCGCAGACTTCACAGTGATAGTTTCTATCTAACTTTTCGCATCTACACGTGATAAAGTAATATTTATTAATTTCTATTGAATTATGCTATCAATTTTATGATAAAATTAAGTGCATTCAGTAGTATAATGTATTATCGTACTATGTAGTTTATGTACTAATACTTTTATTAATAATCAATGGTAAGCATAGTCAAATTGACAAACATTTTGGGACTGAGATTAATATATCTAGTAAATTTGCACAGACATTATTTATATACTTAGTAAAAATTAAGTTTAATTTGTTTATATAGCATGATATGATATATCCTTAAATCCTTAAATATTAAAAATCCTATATGCACAGTTAATGTTCAAATTGTAAAAATACTGTTCAAATGGCACGTTTGTAAATTCGGGCAACTTTGGTGCTAATTGTATAATATTGATACCCATCTCCAGGAGGTTTCCAGGTTCCCACCCCCATTTTTACCGTTCATTTTTCATTGAAAATTCTACCATAGTTGAAAATAATTTCAACTATGGTAGTTGACTATTATATACCTTTGATTCATTTGAAATAAATCTCAACCATTCAATTAAAATCAGTTTTTGCCTTTTTTACACTCATTCTCTTTAGGATGTCAGAAATACCAATTTTACCTTTCAATGACATGGGGAGAGTCTTTTTTTGGCTCTTTCTCCCTCTGCTACCATGACTCCCAGGGAAGTCAAACCCGAGCCCGAATCTCAACCCAATCCGGACGAGTTCTTCCACCCCGCCCACACCGCTGCCATCGCTTCCACATCCGCCACCACAACCACCACCGTCCGACCATCGACCTCCACGACACCCTCCTCCACTCCCCCTTCTTCCCCCTCCTTTTCCTCCTCCGACTCGAGTTGTTGCTGTACGAACTTGAAGAACCTCTGGCCTGATGTTCTGCACTTGAAGAACCTCTCTAATTTGAGGTTTAAACAGAGGAAAAAGTCCCCAAACAATACAATTTACACCGCTGCCACGCAAGCATGGGTTCTAGGTACCCAGTTGTGGGCCCAATTGATCGACGGTCACGATGACGCGCCGTCGCTGGGGAACAAGACGGCGTTTCCGGCGTGCAGCGACGTCGTTTCTGCGTGTGGGTCGGAGTTGGAGTCAGGCTCCGTGGCCCTGCCGTGCGGGCTGCCGGTCGGGTCGCACGTGACGGTGGTGGGGAAGCCGAGGAGGGCCCACCCAGAGAATGAGACGGCGATATTTGCGGCGAAGTGGACGGCGGTGACAATGGTGTCGCAGTTCATGGTGGAGTTGAGGGGGGAGAAAGCCGCCGACGGCGGCGGCCGCGGGGTTGACCGGGGTTGAGATGGGGAGGCTGCTGCATTTTAATCCGAGCATAAAGGGGAATTGTTGCTGGAAGAAGGGTCAACATAGGAGGGCGGAGGATGTGGCGGCGAACTTGAAGAACCTATGTCTCCTTATCTAGCACTGGAATTGTTGCTGTACGAAGCTTCTTCAAGTTTGCCGCCACATCTTCCGCCCTCCCGCAGAATCAATGACGCTCCCTCGATCCCTCAATGTTTCCGATCTCCGATCCCTTCTTTACAATGATGGCGACCCAGGTAGCCCTTGCCTATGTTGTCAGAGGTGCCGTCCAATCTAAGTCTGCTGTCAATGGCACTTGGAAAACCTTCTGGCCTGATGTTTCTTCTAGTGATTCTGGAGATAAAGCCATTATCATTCAGTGCTCTCAAACGGTACCCTACTATGTCTCTTTTCTCTGAAAATTTCTCCACTTCATCCTCGGAATCTTAATGCCTATGGCAATTCAATTTGGGTGACTTTGATCGAATTCGTGTTTCACCAATTTGAAGCAGAGATGATTTAATATGAAAACTAAATTACAATTATGCCGTACGAATTGTCGAGTTGTATTGAATTTTGTTTTGTTTTTAGCAATTCGGATTCTGTTATACAAAGCAGTGCTCACAGAGAGCATTTATAATAAGGCATTCACCCTATCTTGCCAATCAAAGCAGAGCCAAACCAGCGGGGAGATGATCAATGTCATGGATAGTCATCTTGCAAGTTACTCTAGCTTTAACATGGAAGAAGGTTGCCATGGAGATACTCATGTTTGTTGTTCCAGTAAAAAACGGAAGAAATAATTTTTTTTAATTATTGTTTCAAAAGAGGGGTAGGGGGTATAATAGGGAATATGACAGTATTTTTTTTTATTATCTCAAACGTGTGGGATGGGGATGAGATTAAAATCAAGGATCATATTTTCTATCTTAAATCCAACGGTTATTATTAACTTCAACTACCATAGTTGGAAATACTTTCAACTATGGTAGAAATTCCCCATTTTCCATTGATGGAGTTAAAAATTTTGATGTCAAACATTCATCCACAAAATCGCAACTTTCTCCTGATGCCGCCATGTTTGGAGCTTGGAAACTCCGAGGCCATTCCTCAATGGCAGGAAGTTAGCCTTCTCTGAGACTCCCTCAGCCTTCCTTCTTGAAATCGAAACCCCCTGCGTCAGCGTGACGTCATCGGGCCGGGCTTGGTGGTGGGCTCCATCTGAACCACATTAGGCTTACTGTGGTGGGCCAAAAGGCAGATCAACAATGCAGATCCAGTGGGGTCGTCGGCGCCCGGCAAAGGGGCATAGGATTAGGGCAAGGTGGGTGAATCCTCCACCATTGTTGACTTGTTAAGGAGGGAGAGGTGAGAAAAGATAGATTGTGGAATTTGTGGGGATGTTGCTATGTTGCTCGTGTCATTCACGAATTGTTTTGTTTTGTGTAATTTGAGTGTATTCTATTCATTTACTTGCTGAATTATGTAGCTTTAGAGGGATTTCCGATCGAAACTAGAATGATTTGATTTTTATGCAGAATGCCTTCATTTGATTGGAACTTGGATGTGAGGAAGAATGATAATCCCTAGCACCAAGTCAGTCACAGGCTGCTCTGCCCTCCCTACACTACATTGGATTTCCATTTACCCTTATGAGTGTGTTTGGTAGGGGTAACATTTTTTTTTGAAAATGTTTTCCCAATTTTCTAGTGTTTGTTACAAAAAAAAGTTTAGAAAATCATTTCTAAAGAAAATTATTTTCCTCTAAAGGAAGGAAATTGACTTCCGTTGTTCAACCTAGAAAAATCATTTTCCACCATTGATTGTTGGATCGATTTTTACTATTAACTCTAACTGAAATTTGAAGCCGAAATTTAACATTAACGGTTTTGTTCGAAATTTTATAACCCGATAGAATTGTTTAAAAAAAACCTCAAATGTAAATTTTTAGCTCAAAATATTTTTATTTGATAACATTTATCTCGATATACATCATATCAGAAGTTTTTGCCCTAAAACTAACTTAAACTTTTAAAAATTCAAACTGAAATGCTTGAATCGAAACTTTATGATTTGATAGTATGAACTAAGAAAAACTCAAATATAAATTTTGAGCTCTAAATATTTTCATTTGTAACATATGTCGCAAGTTTTTATTGACATTTTTTTGTGGTTAAATATGACTGAAACTTAAGAGCAAAATTCAATTTTCTCAGTTTGTCACGAAACTTTACAATACGATAGAAATGATTAAAAAGCCTCAAATATGAGTTTTGAACTCCAAATATTTTCATTTGTAACATATATCGCCACTTTTGTCGACATTTTTTTGCGGTTAAATATAACTGAAACTTAAAAGCAAAATTCAATTTTATCGGTTTGTCACGAAACTTTATAACACGATAAAAATAATTAAGAAAAGTTCAAATATGAATTTTGAGCTCCAAATATTTTCATTTGTAACATATATCGCTACTTATATTGACATACACTACAAGAAACTTTATAACACTTAATTTTGTAGTAGTGATAAATGATCATTTTTTGAAAAATAATTTATCTCCTACCAAATAAGGGAAAATTTGGCATGGAAAACCATTTCTCATGAAAAACAATTTCCCCAGAAATCATTTTCCTCTCAACCAAACACACTCTATTTATTTGTCAGATTATGATGATGATTCAGGTTGGATCATAATTTGATACCTGTAATTTGTGATAACATTGTTTTTTAATTATTTCATCGTATATAGGTGAGTATGACAATGAAGCTTTGGTCCAGTAATAATCCTCAGGTGGTTAAATGTGGCATATGAGAAAAACACTTGAACAATTATTTTTGAAGTTTATTTGGGTAAAGTTTCTCATTTGTACCTTGATCAATCAATTTCTACCAAAATTTACAGGTGAATTTAGTTAATTTCTTACAGATTTCGGGTGCTTTTGATTTGCTTTGGATACATATTCCTTGTGGTCTTATAACAATGTTCCTTTTGGTCTTATAACAATGATAGAGATTAATGAGGCATGGGTTTCATCGACTTTGGGTTGAGTATTTGACTTGATTTATGGTCACTTTATTTTTTGTTAGATAAGATTGTCATTAATAAAAAAAAAATTGTGCTGAAAGTTAAATTTGAGTGATGTCAGGTCACTTTATATTAAGTCTGTTTTGAATCAGTTAACTCTGACATTTTTTGGGTCTGGGTTGACTCGGTATGGGTGGATCATATGGATCGGGTCACTTTTTCTGAATCTAGCTGTGACTTCCCGTTCTTTTATACGGCTGGTTGCGGTGCGGTGTGGTGGATTGTGATGGGTTGGGAAAAGTTGTGGTGGATTGTGGTGGGTTGAGAAAAGTTGTGGTGAAATATGGAAAGTTTAACTTTTAATAATACAAAAAACGACTAAAGGGTGCTCATATTTTGATGTAATTATTTTAAGGGCCATGTATTTTGATAAATAATTGTAGGGTGACATTATCTTTGTTGTAATTATTTCTAGGGGACATTCCGATCTATTTTTTAGTCACATAGTATTAATTGCAGTATTTATTATTGATTAGGGCCATGTATCTTTGACCGACCCCAAATATTAAGGCCTAAAATGATAGTTAACTTCAATTAAAACAACCTTAAATACAAAAATCATTGTTTCGTGCATCTTTACACTTGAAAATTGGTCGGAATGTCCCCAATAAATAATTACTGCAAAGATAATGTCACCCCATAATAATTTATCAAAATACAGGGTCATTAAAATAATTACATCAAAATATAGGGACCTATTAGTCGTTTTTTGAAATAATAAAATAAATTAAATTAGAAAAAGTAGATTGTGATGGGTTGTGGTAAATGAATATAAAAGTTGTGCACATACATGCACCGCTAGCCATATAAAAGAACGGATTATAATTCTCTAAGGCAGCCCACATTTAGGACTACCAAGCACTTTCATCCATCGGCCTTCACTATATAGAGATATTATTGGCGTGCTTAATTTTTCTCCTTAGTCCCTGGGCGGGACTCGTAGGGGATAGATTTAGATTATTGGCTCATATGATTAGCACTTACAAACCTACTTTTATGAGATGATTTTGTACTTTCGGAGTTGAAGGGTTTCTCTATTCTTACTCTTTTTTTTTCTTTCGTGTATATATGATTGTAGTCCTATTACTATAGATGTTCAAGTATTTGTGATTCAACTTGTGTAGTTGCATTGTAGAAGTTTGAACTATTGATTTGTTCCATACACAAGGGCGTGAATCTATAGCACCCAAAATTATTGTCAATTTGATAAAAAAAGTTGGCTCATTTCGAATTTTGGTATCCCAGTTGATTGTGTGTATATGATCAGGTAAGATGTTTATTAGAAACTACTATAGAGTTTTACATTGACGAAGGATGTTAATTTGTGAAAGCGGTCTACACTCTTTAGGATTGCACGTGGCCTTATTTGGAGGCTTGGAGCTTATAGGTCAATATATTCACTTAATCACTTGTGGTCTCAATTCAGGCTTCCAATGTGTATGAAAATATAAGATTCAAGGTGTCATCATCTAAAGTGGATACCATTGTGAGTCAACATAGCTCGATTGATTTTGCTTCCTTGGGAAATACAAAAGATGTGGAATTAGGCTCCTTTCTTTTATACGGTACAGTACGGTGTGGTAATGGTGTGGTGTGGTGGAATTTGAAAAAGTGTGGTAAAGTGTGGTGGGTTGTGGTGAGAGTTGTGGTAGGTGTAGAGGAGAGAAAATGTAAAAAGTAGAGGAGAAAAGTGAGGAGAGAGAAAAGTAAGAAGATATTTTGATAATGATTGTGATAAAGTGTGGTGGAGTGTGGTGAAATGTAGTAGAATATTGAGTAGTGCGGTGTGGTGCAGTATCAGACCGCAAGTTACCGCATAAAAAAGCGGGGCCTTATTTATGAATTTCAACGTCCTTTTTAGAACTCTGGAAAAAAAAATCATTTGAAGTTTGTTGCCATATTGAAGTTTATACGGGACCACTATCCTTTTCTGATAATATTGTATTACTTACTATATTTACCGCGCGCATCGCGCGCGCTTTTATGACTAGTTAGTATAAAAGTTCAATTGAGTCATGTTCTATTGTAAGGTTAGATAAATTTATCCTACCTATCCTACTAATAATTATTTTATCCTATCTTTTTTCATATTATTCATACTTTTTTATCTACCTTATACAATATATATTGTGATTTTTCTTACTTACAATACTTTATTAAAAATTTTAAATATATATTTAAAAAATTATATATTTAAATTATGTGAATTGAGAGTCATATTATTCAATGTAGTTCAATATCATTTTTTTTAACTTCAAGCTCTACATAAACCATAAAAGAAAAATCAAAGCACCCATATACCCAGCCAAGCAAACTGCTAATTAGAAAAAACATCATAATAAAAATGTCCTTTTTCTGTTATAGTATTATTAGTATATGATATGATAAACACTTTATAGAAGATGTTGCAATTCAAGACCTTATACATAGAAGTGATTGAGGTTTATCATATCCTTTTTCTATTATAGTATTATTAGTATATGATATGATAAACACTTTATAGAAAATGTCTTTTTTTTTGTTATAGTATTATTAGTGTTTAATTTTTGTAACTTATAAGTTTCATAAATAAACTTTATCTTTCTCACTCCATAGCATCTTGTTCTTGAAGTTCCATACCTCAAATTGTCCGGTATGATTTTGAGATATATACTTGTGTTGTCATGTTTTATTTCATGCCTTGTTAAGCATATATAAGATGAATAAGGTGTAAGTGTTCATGACATATATGATTTTGACATGGAAACTTATAAGTTACAAGAATTAAACATGGATTCATGACAATTTGTTTTAAGATGAATTCATGTGATTTAATTTCTAATTAGTTGATTATGCAAAGAAGGTTTATATGTATGCTCATATGTTTCAAGTCTTTATATTTAAGTACAAAATGATTGTCTAATGTGAGTTTATGTTAACGATGCTTACAGTTTGACAATCATGTGTTTATAAGTGCTTGACAAGTATCTGTGCCCATGTGTGTTTATAAGTTGTTCAAATATATATGTCGTTATATATTTTGATTAGCACTTATACAAGTTTACCTTGATAAAATGTCTTGATTGATTTAAGTTTCAAGTATGCTAGTATGCATGGCAAATTGTCAATTGACCATGTTATAGACATTTATTTATGTTCGAGGCATGACAAGTTCAAAAGTAACCATCTGATGTTAATTAAGTACTTGTGTTAACTTTGCTGAAAATATGAAATCAAGTTAATTCATATGATTGTATTGCATGAATTAGTTGGTCATGACATGTTTTCCTATTATTAAGATATGAATAAGGTATTTGGTTCATATGAGTACAAGTAGAAATGTATATTTCTTGTTTGTCATGGTAGTAATTAAGTTTTTCACGTATAAGAGTGTTTCAATAAGTTCAGCATAGCCTAATACGAAATAATAACGGTTTTGATTATTATAAGCATAATGGTTATGGGTGTGTCATAAACAACATAAACACAAATTTCCTATTATTAAAGTGTTTACTTTGGAATACATGATTAGATAAGTAAATATTTATGAGAAGGTTCATATTTTGTATGGTTTGTATGCTAATATATGTGGCTTACATATTGAGGCATATGGTTAAAGCTTGTTAAGTATATGATTATGTAAGATGTAAGGATAAACATGATTCAACGTGTTTAAGTTGAATACATATACTTGGTTTTATCGCCATTTTATGAGATTGTAAGTGTTCATTATGTATGAATTTAAGTAGTGCGTATCTCTTATAAGATAAGTTGCATAATGTATGCATGTTGGACTATGTGCATGATCATATAGTTTGAACGCATGATGTTTACCTAAGTTCATATGTTATAAAATTGGATGATCATTGCTTCATTTGCTAATAGTCTATGAATTAAGTTTTGCATTTTTGATATGCATGATTTAATCAAGTTTGCTAAAAAGAAAATGTATATATTTTTTTTCAAAAAAAAAAAGGTAAGTGAGAAGGGTGTTAGTAATTTCTTCTTACAAGAAACCGCCCCACCCTATCAGTATACAGAATATCCTTGAACTCCCTATCATCTATAGACTCCCACTTTTCAGCCACTGGACAGTTATGACCTTTTTTTGAAAGCCAGTCAGCTGCACTACTTGTTTCTCTATAAATATGAGAAATATTGTTCCAACTACACTTAGAGAGTAGTAGACGGATGTCATTCACCAAACTTCTGATTTGCCACGGAATCGCAAAATTACCTCGGACGGCTTGAGTCACAACCAGATTGTCACCCTCCACAACAATGTGAGAATAGCCTAACTCAATAGCTTCATTTAACCCATCTCGCAATGCTCTTGCTTCTGCAACGATAATTGGGGAGTCTCCATAATTTGCAGCCCTCGCTTGGATCACTACACCCCTCCAATCTCTTAGAATATAACCGCCTGCCGCCAACGATTGATTGCGAGAACCGTAGAAGTTTAATTTGATGCTGCCTCTGGGAGGTGTCTGCCAACTCATAATTTTAGTAGCAGACAGCCCGCGATTTGGAATGTACCTAGCCTCCCTATCCTGTGAATCTAACAAGTTTCAAATTTTCCATTCAGCCGCTTGTTTTTTAGCTTGGATTAAGTTACCAAGCGGATTATGTATGATACCTCTAAAAATTGTATCATTCCTGCTTTTCCAAAGTGTCCAAAGCAGGATAACACCACGATTAACTGTTTCTTCACCACCATTGTTTTTCCAAAAATTGATCAATCTCGGAAATATTGGCCCCGAATCATTCGGGGATCTAGAGTCTAGCCAATTATGGTGATTGGCTAACACCCAAATACGCTTTGCAAAATAACAATCCTAGAAAATACGGTCATTAGTCTCAATTTCCTCCTGACATGTAGGGCAAAGTGGGTCCAGGGTAATCCCTCTCCGTAAAAGATTTCCTCTAGTGGGAAGCACATTTTTTAGACCTTGCCACAGGAAATTTTTTATCTTTGGTGGTACGTCTAATTTCCATATCCATTTGTACTCCCATTTTTGCAACCAATCATCGCCATGTTGTGTAATCCTTGTTGCAGTTTTTGTCGAAAAATTCCTCGAACCTGTTAGCCCCCAACAGACTTCGTCCCTAGTATCTCCATATGGGATTGGTGTACCTAAATTTTTTGTAACATCGTCATGTCATTAGGAACTTCTCTGAGTCTTGTCAGATTCCAAGTCCTTTCCGAACTAATAAATTTTATCTACCATGATGTCCAAATTCTCTATAGTCATACTTTTGGAGTTGCTCATCTCCAAAATAGTTTGGTCATCACACCATCTGTCTGTCCAAAATTTAATACTTTTCCAATTTCCTAGGATCCATCTCAACCCTTTTGTCAATATGGTTCTAGTTCGAAGAATAGCCTTCCAGACAGGTGAGTCTTGGGCTTTAGGCCTTATTTCTAAGAACTCCCTATTTTGGAGGTATTTTTTCCTCATAAAGCTGGCCTACAAACCTTCCTCATTTAACACCTTCCAAGCTAATTTACACTGGAATTCCATATTAATGTCTTCCGGTTTTCGTAGACCTAACCCCCATACTCTTTTGGGGTACAGATGGTATCCTTTTGAGGTACAGATGGTATCCCAAGCCACCATTGGCATCCCTTTCTTATTTTGGTCCTTTTTCCAGAAGAAGTTCCTATTAATGCTATCTAGAGCATTGCAGGCCTTTGTAGATAATTTAAAGCATTGCATTGTATGTGCTGGTAAAGATTCTAGGTTCGCTTTGATTAATACAATCCTTCCTGCTTTGGAAAGAGAATTTACTTTCCATGTCGTCATTCTATCTGTTGCTTTTTGGATAACATCAGAAAATTGGTTTCTGTTTAGTCATCCTGATGTCATGCCACATCCCAAATATTTTCCTATTGATTCCGCCACTGGGATGTTAAAGATACCTTTGATATTTTCTTGGAGGGACCTAGGGGTGTTCTTAGAAAAGACTAAGGTGGATTTATGAAAATTCACCATCTGCCCCGACACCTCACAGAACCTCTGGAGGATGTTTTTAAGACGGGGCATTGTTTCTGTGGTTGCTTTACAAAATAAAAGGCTATCATCTGCGAAGAAGAGGCGGGAGATTTTATTTGTTTGTGGGGCTAACTGTATTCCAATACCCGATTTCCGAATGGCCATTTCTTGCTGCAGTTTGCCACTAAGAATGTTCATACACAATATGAGAAAGATATGCTGACAAAGGGTCGCCTTGTCTGAGACCCCTTGAAGGTCTGAAAAACCCATATGGGGTACCATTAATAAGAAGAAAATATGTTACTGTAGAGATACATTGCTCTACTAGACCAATCCATTTGCTACAGAATCCTGAAAGAAAATGTATATAGCTCTTATATACATCCACCTTTAAGTGATTTATTAATGAGTAAGATTGGCATATGAGACGAATGGTTATGAGTTCCACGGTTTAATGTTTCAGAATTGGATTTAATCATGTATAAGGAGATATGACCCTTATTAGAATGATGTTTCACCATATGGGAAAATGTCATATAACTATAAGATGATCATTCAAGACCATGGGGGTACATCCTCACCTAGCCAATATTAAGATGTGTAATAGCTTAATTACATATGGTATTCAAGTTTATTGCGAATGGTTAAAAGTGTAATGGTTTAAATTACACACAAGATGGAAATTCTAATTTAATTTCCATGAGACTTAAGTGGTTCTTCAAGTTTGATTTACAAAGTTGTTCTAAGGTATAATTTATAACTATATAATTCAATGTGCTTGGATAAAGACATAGTGATAAGGAAAAGAATGCGGAAATCAAAAGAAATTTTGATCTTGTAAGCATTTCTTTCAAGGTAACTATACAAGTAGTCTAACATTTTGGATAAGATTATAGTTATGTTATTAAGAGGTCTTTGTAAGGATTTTGAGAATTGTCCATGCTATTTGGATAAGGATATAATCAACGTTATGACTTTATAAGATTTATGAGCAATACAAAAGAATGCATAGTTCAAAGGCTTGCCGCCTACTATAGAATTCAATTTGCAAGTTCAATATGGACTCATATAAAGACAACATTTAAACTTTACCAAATCCTATGATGCGATGGTTTAGTCGTATTAAGATAAGGGGTAAAATATTTCTTACCTAACCCTATAGTGTGGTGGTGTAATCACAACTATGTTTAGGGATGGCAACAGGGCGGATCGGGGACGAGGGAGTACATCCCCGTCCCCATCCTCACTCCCAAAACTCGTCCCCATTCCCCCTTCGGGGAATGATTCTTGCCCCATCCCCATCCCCATCCCCGCAGATTCCCCATTCCCTTCGGAGATTTTTTAAAGGTATCCAAAATCTAACCAAATTTTAATCGGACCCGGTTTTTAACCTGTTCAAAATACAATGTATTTAACTTACTCAAGCAATAATACATCAAAATCAAACAATAATACATCAACAAGTGTTATTCGGAAACCCAATTTAACTTGCTCAAGCAATAATATATCAAAATCAAACAATAAACAATAATACATAATATGGAGGAGGAGAGAAGCGAGTTTAGGTTAGAGTTTCTAACTTAAAATTCGAAAATTACTACTTTATCATTGTTATTAATATATATATTGAATTAGAATAAAGGTTATTTGATAATTTTAAAATTTTCGGGGATGGGGACAGGCAATTTTCCCCGGCGGGGAAAATGGGGAGCCCGCCCAGTCCTCGAGCGGATTTTGAAAAATCGTCCTCGTCCCGTCCCTATCCCCAATGGGGGTGGAGATTTTTCCCCAGAGCGGGGCGGACCCCAGCGGGTTCGGGGATTCCCCGCCCCATTGCCATCTCTAACTATGATTAAGGGAAGAAATGTTAAGTTTAAGATATGATCATGATAAGTAAGGTCATAGAAAGATATGTATATATCTAGTGATCTTAGTTAAAGAGGCGCTCAAAAGTATTATGATCAAATTCTTACAATGTCACAATATTATCTAGTGATCCTTGATAAGAGGGATGAGAGTAAAGCCCACTCATAAATTGTCAACAATGGAGCTCCAACTCACACTTGACATATGTGGTCAAGTCTTGAGTTCAATGGTTGACAACATTGTAGGACAATTGGAGCATCAAATTCAAGTGTTTCATCCTAAAGAACAAGTGATGCTCAAGGACCGTAATGATCAGGAGGTTTGAGTCTATGACTCATTAACAGACTTTAAATCTGCTCTATTACGGGAGCGTAAAAGTCTGCTTATGCAAAGACGTAAAGTGGACCGCTTCGGATAGCCTAAGGTTGGGCTTGATTGTCTTTGCAGAGGGTAATGGACACATGGCCGGTTATAAATAGTGTCATTTTTCTAAGTAAGGGTTGAGTTGTATGTGTGTTATGTATCCAATTAGTCAAATAAGGATGAAAAGTTCAAAGATTTGTCTACTTTTACATGCAAACTAATTATAATTATGTACACTAAGTGAAAGTTCAAGTTGAGAGACACTTTCATGACGCATATTAACTCCTTGATTTCTCAGGTGTTCAAGTTCTCTAGGAGGTACCATGTATGGCGGGGGTATTTCTACCCAAATGAAGGATCCCGGGCTATTTCAAGTGAAACTCTTGAAATGACGGGGGATTGTTGGAGTATTTCAAGAGTTAAGAGGCATAAGGGAACAAGTTATAAGCTTAGGATTGACTGGGAAGGTCAAAATCTAGCTTAAAAGTAAAAGGAGCCAACACGGACCGTGTCAGGTATGACACGGGTCGTGTTAGTGTCCAGAAAGTAAGAAAAGGGTACACAGGGACACCACGGACTGTGGCTATTCACCACCGACCGTGGTGAGGCCACCATGGACCGTGGTGATGCCCGGGCGTGCCCCTTTTCAAAATCCCTTGATTTCAGCTTGGGCATTAATTCGTAGGGGCATCTTCTAGGATTATTCTTGACTGATATTCTCAGTAAAGATTAACCCTTTAATGATGGTCAAAACCCCATAGACAATGCCCCCAAATCATGCTATATTGATTATCAAGTTTAAATACTCCAACTCCTATAAATAGTGGATGATTTTCACTCATCCAAAACACCTCAATCACTTCTATCTATCTTTCCTAGAGAGCTTCAACACACTCCTAAGGTGTTGAACTTCAGCAACATTCTTGAGAGTTCTTGTACTTTTCTTACAAGAGGTTAGGTTTTACCCTTAAGTTTATTCGCGGTCCAGTGAATAAGTCTTAAGGGGAGACGGGTTGACCCTCGACTCCTAGCTACCCAAGTGATCTCTCATCTTGTGCAAGTGACCGTGTTACCACATATTTTCAACACTAATTATATTTGGGATGAGCAAAACAAGTTATAGATACGAGATCTATTAATAACTTATAGGGTAATATCATCACAATTCAAGAGTCAAAAAATTTAATAGAATAATGTATATCTTTGATCACATGCCTATTTTTTATTGTTAGGCTCAGATACCACTTGTTAGACTCTGATACCACTTGTTAGGGCTTTAATTAAAAGAGTAGTACATAACAGCGGAAGCTCCAAAATAAGATGACTATTGGATATCGAGAAAAAAATAAATGGGTGCAAGATAAAGGGGACACAAATTTAACGTGGAAACCCAAATCGGGAGAAAACCATGGGCATCACAAGCACAAACGGATCCACTATTGATAGAGAGTACAACGAACGATCTCCTCCCGAGATCCAATAAAGAGAGTATTACAAAGATCTCTAACACCGAAAGAGATTCACTCAAAAGAGACACATGCTCTTGTTCAACAAAACTATCAACAAAATCTCTCTCACCATCCAAAAATACGAAATTTCTGAATTTCTGAATACACCTCCTCCCGTAGGAGGTGCCCCAAAAATTGGCCGCACCGAATAAGGCGAACAAGACCCTCTATTTATAGGGAAAACTAACTATAAACTTACCTTAACCCCCGCTCCAATTGGATTTAGAATCTAATATAATTAGGAAACCCAACATAATAAGGAAACCTAAATAATATCCTAATACAATTAGGAACACAAATAATTGTGAGGTCAAGAGATTGGATGATTCTAGGACACTTTCCTAACATTTATATAAAAAGAAGAAATTTTGAAATGTAACAACTATAGCGGTGAACCTAATTCATATGTAAAATGGTTGAGAAACTTAACTTTATTATTATTGTCTCCCAGGGGCTCACTTTTTATTTTTTAAATTTTTTTAAATGGTGCTTTTATTGGAAAATATTTTGAAGAATCAATTTTTTAAAATTGACAGATTTTCCTATGCTTTGTTGTAATCTTTACTTGAGATGGCCTTACTTTAGAGTTTGTGTTAAACTTTAGAGAGCGGGAAAATATCAAGATAAATAATAAAGTTTGGGGAAAATATTTAAAATTAAAATCTTTGTTTAAAGTGAAAGTCAAAACATATGAACTTTAAGGCCCTGTTCTTTTATGCGGTATTCTACGGTATGACGCGGTATGGTGTGGTGAAATTGTGGCGGGTTGTGGTGTAATTGTGGCGGGTAATTGGTATGTTGTGGTGAGTTTTTTTGTGTGTATATATATATATATATATATATATATATATATATATATATATATATATATATATATATATATATATATATAAAATCTATGATTCCCTCGAAAATATCCCACCACAATCCAATTTTTTTTTTGGACCACCAGAATACAAAGTGAAAGTACAGTCCACCATTGTCCAATTGGTGAAAGTAGGGATTATTAGAATCCAATTATCCTATATATATATATATATATATATATATATAAATATTGTATTGGTAATTGTGAAAAAGGAATTGGAAAAAGTGAGTTGAAAAAGTATTTTGAAAATTTATATTAAAGATATATAATAAATTTGAAAAAGTAATTTGTGGTGAGTTGTGGTGAATTGTGGTAGAATGGTATTTTGTGGTGGGTTGTGGCAAACTGTGGTAGGCTGTGACACTGCAGTTTGCCAACCGCAGAAAAGAACAGGGCCTAAGTGTTTAACCGTTCAACTTATACATATTCAATTTCAAATTTTCCATATGATTATTCCTAGTCTAAAGAGAAAGGGAAGACGTTTTGCAAAATTATACCTATCGGTAATCTGTTTATTAATATGATATGAATTAAATGCGTAAAATATGGTACTTGTTTTATTCGGAAAGAAGTGAATAAAAATAAGGTTTCTTTCAAAAAAAAAATACGGTCAATTATTCATTCATATATTAAATGTTGACTTTTATTAAACAGTGATACGTGAAAATTTGTATTTTATACAACACATTTTATTGGGGAACATTGATAAAGTCTTGCAATTGGATTAATTTTATATCAAAGATTCTTACTTTCCCCCTTTTACAACGAACAATTCAAGACCTTCCTCTCCCAAGGAATGTGCTTTAAGTAGAGTTGAGTCTTTTTCCCCATTATCCCCTGAGATTCATGTTGATCCCCCTTTGTATGATTATGGTGATGATGACTCTTTTTCTTCATCTTTGTCTTGTGTGCCTCATTCTCATAATGTAGAAACTATCCCTCATGATGCATATGTGTGTGATTATGATTCATTTTCTATGGATTACAAACCTGAGTGCTACACCTCCACCATTGATATTCATGATGATGAAACTTTATGCGATGATGAGAGTGTTGTCATGGACAGTAGTCCTACTTTTCCTTCGCACACATGTGATAATGTTAATGAGTTAGATGATAATCTTGGATTGGGACTTGCTAGTGATGATATTGTTGAGGAAGTTGATGACTCTTCTATATGCTTGGAATGTGATGATGTATCCCCCTCTCCCGATCATGTAATCCTCCATCATTCATTGTCTATCACTCCCTCATCCGACCATGCATGCCTTGAGTCTCTAGGTACCTTTAGAGGGTATGATCCCCTCCTTGACCCTTATCTTGTTTATCTAGATGACTCGCCTAGAAAAATCATGATCATTCGTTTCTTTCATCATTTTAGTGATTTTTCTAAGGATTTTGATAAGATGTTGAGAACACTTACCTATTCTGACTCACTGATTTTTGTGTTCTCATACATCCATGATTCTGAGATGCATTCGAGGATGCATGATCTTCTCCTACGGCCGTCACAAAGCCAAGGGCGACACCAATAGTTTTGGGTGACACGTAATAAAGGATCGTTAAAATATGTGAAACCCTTTTCTATGTTTCCTACGGCCGTCACAAAGCCAAGGGCGACACCAATAGTCTTGGGTGACACACTGAAAACTTCGAGAATGTGGAGCCCTTTTCTATGTCTCCTACGGCCGTCACAAAGCCAAGGGCGACGACAAATAGTTTTGGGTGACACTTAATTAACTCGCTAAATAAACCCGAGCTCGAGCATGAAAACTTCTTCGATCGACCGACCTAGGCTAGAGAGTGCAATTTGAGGCCCACTTGCACATATGCACAAGGACTTCACTCATCATGAAATCGCTTGGGGTTGAAAATCTCTAGGATTGGCATTCCTCTAACCTAAGTGTCCTTACTTGCTCATGTTTGCCCCTTCTCTTTGATTGGTAAGGTCGGTTGGGTGTCTAGGTGCATTGTTAGGGGCTTGAATATCTTCTTCTCTCGTGTTTTCTTTGTTTTGTTTTTCACTCTTCATCCCCCTCTCTCTTCCATTTCTTCTCATGGCTTTTGTGGGTAGAGTTGCTACAAACCCTCACGAGACCTACCTCGTCCACCCGGGCTACCAGGGGGTTTAAAGGGCTTGATGCATGTGCTAAATGCATCCGCGATTCCTGCGAAAGTGAGTTAGTTGTGTTTATTTTGTTCTAGTTTCTTAGTTTCTTTTGGTTAGTTTTGCTCGGGACGAACAAAAGTCTAAGTGTGGGGGGGGGTGTTTATTCTGTAATTTTGCATGTTTTACCCCTTTATTCTTTGACTTTTTGTTTGTTCCTAATAATTAAATTAGGTTTATTATTATGTTTTTACCCATTTTGATTATTTATTAGATTTTATATCTTTATTATCTTTAATTATTATTGTTATTAAAATGAAAGAAAATTATAAAAATTAGAAATAAAACCTAAAACTAATCCAAATCTATCACTAGCCCACTACCCTCGGCCCACATTCCCAACCCACTACCTAGACTAAAACCCAAATCCAACCCCCACCGAATACCCAAAGCCCCTCTCACTTTTCCAGCCCCATCTAAGCCCACTAACCCACCTAATTCACTTTCCCCTCTTTCATTTGTTTCAGCCAAGACAAATCCCAATACCCCAATTCTAATTCCCCACTTCTATTTTCAATTTCCCCTTTTTTCTTTCTTTCTTTCTCTTGCCCGTCTCTCTCTAACTCTCTGATTCTCTTTCTCCTCCTTTCTTTTTTGCCCAGAAAAGACCAATCCCCAAACCATCCATCTCTCTCTTCGTCTCTTTCTTTCTTTCTTTCTTTCTTTCTTTCTCACTCTTTTCTTTGTCTTTTCCAGATTTGGGAAGAAAGGGAGACTCAAAGTACACGTGCAGCAGAGGCCAAGCATACACCACTACCATTGCATACCCCAGAGCTGATTTTCAGAGACTGCCTAAACCGGATCCCGACCGTTCGATTCAAGAAGATTCAAGGGCCAAGATTCGAGATTGAAGGTAGCAAATTGAGTATAAAAGCAAGAGGAGACCGTTTTTGAAGCTTCATGGTGGGTTCTGGGGAAAGTGATGCCCTAGGCTTCCATCCATCTTTAGGGATAGTTTTTAGGTTAGATTTAGATTTATTTCTTGCTTTGAATCTCTGTTTCGTTGCTTTGGTTAATCGTATTTTAGATTTGTTCTTGAATGGTAGAGGTTTTGAATCTGGAATGTAATTAGTTTTGCTCGATTGTTCTGTTTGGCAATGATGATTTAATGCTCGATTTCTCTGTTTTGGATTGCAGCTTTGGTAGACTCTGTTTGTTCGGTATTCTTCTTCCTCTTCTCGCTTTTTCCGCTGCTTTGTCTCTGGTTTCTTTAGTTTATTTCCCCTGTTTTCTTCATTTTTATTCCCCCTGTTTTCGATTGTTTCTAGTAGATATGAGGTCTTTCTTCTTTTCTTATTTCTCTTTGAGTCAGTCATTTGGTCATTAGCACTAGGTTAATTTTGTTCTTTTAATTTGATTAGTTTAGTTAATTAAGTTGGGCCAGTAGATTTGCTTGTCAGGTTAGAATTAGGGTTAGTTTTAGGGTTAGTTGTATGAGCTTTTGTTTTGTTTTGCTTAAGTTAGATTAGTAGGTTAGTTGGGTCAGTTTTAGAATCAATAGTATTTGGGCTAGTTTGAGGATTGTGTTAGGTGTTTGAGCCAATGTGGGTTTCTTTTGGGCCAGATTAGAGTTAGGTTTATTAGGTTCTTTATACTGGTTTAGTTTTTAGGGCTAAAGTTTTATTAGAGTTAGGGTTTTAGATGTTAGATGTGTCTTTGATTAGTTAAATTAGGTGTTAAATAAAATGTTTAGTGACTAATTTCCTTGGCTTAGGGGAAGGTTCTAATCCCTAATAAGTTCTCTTTTCTAAGGTTTGACTTAGTTAGGGCATTAGGCCATGTTTTATGAGGTTTTCATCCAAAAACTCTTTTGATTGTGGGGTTTAGTAAGTAGTGGAAGCCCGCTAAACCTACTTAAACACGATCTATAGGGTGATTGGATGGATATCCGAACAACTCCTCATTCATTTAGTGGAGAAGTTCGGGTAGGGTGATTTGCATTTTAAGCCCTTTAGGTGAGTCCTCATTCATTTAGTGGACAAACCTTTGAGGCTAAATTCGGGTATACCTCGGGAGAGGCCCCGGAGTGGCTTATTTCTTGCAATAACCTAGCTTCTATCTTGGCTTAGTGTCCTGACCGAGACTTCCTCGTGATTAGAGTGATCGATAGGCGGTGAAAGACCGATCCTCGAGCCTTTTTTCTTCCTTTTTGTGGTTTTTAGTATGTCTTCTTTTAGTTTCTAAAACCTTCAAATGAACATGAAATCTAAACCTAGTAGGTGAGAGTTCGAGTGACTTTTAGGTTCGGTACCCCAACTCCCTGTGGATACGATACAAAACCCGCATTGTATTGCGAGTTGAACAAAATGGGAGACATAGAGAAGGGTTTCGCACTTTTTAGTGATTTTCTTGTTAAGTGTCACCCAAAGTAATTCGGTGAACAATGGCCAGCTCAAGTCGATCAAAGCGTCAACGACAAGCACCTTCCGGCCCCGGCTCTTCTTCCGGTAGGGGACCCCCACCGGCCCCTCAAGGTATGGCGCCTGCTATTCGTTCCGAGTCTGAGCCTTTGGTTGTTTTAGACCCTTCTAGGATTCAATTCCGTGCCGATTGGCACCGGGAGAAATATATTAAGTTCCGGACTAGGAAAATCTTCGTTCCATTCATCTACCACGAGGAGACTTGTAGGGAGATGAACCTGAAACCTAGTCTAGACCACCTCTTTGGAGTCCTAGAGTGGGAGACCTTCATAAAAATCAACACCAAAGTCTACGATCAGGTCGTCCTTGAGTTTTTAAGCTCATTACAAGTTGATCGACCAACTCGGAACGACGCCCAATTGAGCTTCCAAATTAATGGGCGCCTCGTGCAACTAACGTTGGACGAGCTAAGTGCGAAGCTCCGCCTTCCTGTGGGTGGCATTCCCGCCGAGGAGATTGACAATTTCCCGGCCAATAGGGCTATGAAGCTCTTAACTTGCCGGGCTAGGGCGGATGTCGCTGTCTTTGGTTCACGTCACCGCTACTTCGACCCCAACCGCACCAAGGCCCGGGACTTCTGCAATCCCGTCATCCGATATCTACATCGCTTGATCACCAACTCGGTGGTCGGGCGCGACGAGGGGCGCAACAATGTCCGCGGAGCGGACCTATTCATTATTTTCAATGCCCTTCTCGGACGTCGGGTCAACACGGCCTCGGTAATCCTCCACCAATTCCATGAGATCTCCTGCGCGACCCGGAAGTACTCCATCGGCATGGGTCATATCATTTCCTACATTGCGGACCGATGTGGCTTCGGGCCATACATGCGGAGGGTGAACCCGCATTTTGAGTGTCAGCCTTTGGACGGGGTTCGGCTCATTAACATGAAGATCTTCTCCCAAGACCGTCTCCTGATCAACTATGTGCACGGCACCAAGCCCCGCTGCCAAACTAACTTTGATTTTCGGCGAAGCGGGAACGTAGCTCGCTTTGATGTTAGGGACCGGAACACGTGGTCCTGCGAGCAGCGTAGCGATGCCATGCTCCAAGGCGACCCTCTCAATGATGAGAGCGAACACGAGGGGAGCCCTCTTGGGAGCGAAGAGGAAGACAGCGAAGAAGAAGAGGAAGAGAGCGAAGGGGAGGAGGGGGAAGCTGAGGGACATGCCCAGGCACCTTCCGGCATGGGTTCGGTGGACTTCTCAGCTATGTCCACCCAACTCAGCAACATCTACGCCGGGATCCAGGACATCCGCACCCTCCAACAACAGGACCACGCCATCTTGGAGAATCTCCAAGCCCGGGTGCAACAGCACGATGAGATCCTAAACGACCTCCGCTACGGTTATTATAGCGGAGGCGCCGCCTCTATGGATGGTTCCCACCACAGTTACTACCTTCCGATCAACCCCCTCATGGGGGTTCCGGTAATCAATGATTGTAAGCATCCCCTTCCCCTAATCTCTTTAGTTGATTTTGCATGATAAGTAAGTGTGGGGGGGAGGGGGGGGGGGGAGTATTTGCTTTGCTCGGTTGGGTTTGGATCATGTTGACGGTTGTGTGCGTTCCCCTTTTTCCCCCTAGTGTTTAAGGTCTTGGTCAGCCGAGTTTATCATTTGCTTTGTGATGTTGCTGCGTAGTCCACACTTTCCCTAATGTGTGACTCTTGTGAGGCTCTTTTTCCCGGTTTTTGCTCAACAACATCGAGCATTAAGCCGGTCGTATCCCTGGCTATGTACATGTTGTAAATTTTTTCCTGTTTTTCTTTAGTTTTCATTTTTCTTTTCTTTGAGTTTTTGTTGTTTTTATTCATGCATGCCGTTTTATTTTTCCCTAACCATTTCTATGTCCCCCGCTGGTTTGGTGTTCACTTATGCACTCAAGACACCTCTCGGTAAGCCCGTTCCACTTCTCTTTCTTTTTCTTTTCTTCCTTGTTTTCTGCTGCATGCATGTTTGTTTTTCTTTTTGGTGGCGCGCTCCTAATATGCTACTTGTTGGGACTTTTGTTGTTGGAGCCGTGTGGGCTCAGGGCGCCACCCCCTTTCCTTTGTGTTCTTCGTTTGACTTTTTGCTTTTCTCGCTAGGTGTTTGTTTATATGTTTTTCTACCCTTCATGAGACACCCTCTCACAATGAGGACATTGTGAGGCTTTAAGTGTGGGGGGGAGATATTCTGTTTCAAGGCTAGATCACCTAGCCTTGGCCTAAAATTTGAAAATTTTTAAAAATTTTCACAATTTTCACAGTTGTGTGTGAGGAGAATTCTTGTGAAAAACCCAAAAGTTTCTTTCTTTTCTTTTTGAAGATGTTTCCATTCACAGTTATGTAGATAGTTTTCTAATTTGCCGATTCGGTTAGTTGGAAGCGGCCGGTATGAATAAATAGAGACCTTAGGAAGGATTTTCGCCATGACTTATATCTTTTAGACCTCTACATGGAATGGGAAAGCAGAATCCTCAATTCTTACACGCTTTGACTGAGTCTTCTTACCTAAGTTGGACGGTTTTGGTTGTTCAAATGCTTAAGCTCTTAATTAAAACATTAATAAATTCATCGGCCTACCGTCATGGGTTGGTTTGGGTGGATCGGCACCCTATGCCCCTTAAGTGCAATGTCTCACGTATGGAGAAACCCAGCAGGGAGGGTAGCCCTTTGCGAAGGCTGGTGCTTAAATCCCGCAAAACCCGACACAAACACTCTAAAAGATACAAAGCGGTTGAGTGGAAAGAAAAGAGTGTAGTTTTTGCAAGAAAGAAAAGAGCGAAGCAAGAAAAGCAGAAAAAAAAAGAGAGAAAGGAAAACCAAGAGTGAATTAGGATAGATAATCCCGAGCTTGAGCATGAGAACAACTCTGATTGTCTGGCTTAGGATAGGAAGGACCAGTTAGAGCCCACTTGCACATATGCACGAGGTGTTTTGCTCATCAGGAAGTGTTTTGGTTCAAAATCTCAAAGATTGGCAATCTTCCAACCTTCGTGTCTTAATTAGTTTATACTTGCTTCTTCCAGTCGATTGTTGAGGCAGGTTGGGGAACTAGGTGCATGATTGGGGACGGGAGTATTTTCTTTGCTTTTGTTTTGCCTTGTTTTGTTTTTCGGTTTTCACTTCTTTTTCTTCCCCTTTTTCCTCTTTCTTGGACTTTTGTGGGTACCGCTACAAACCTCATGAGACCTACCTCGTCCACCCACTCCGGGCCGGGGTTCAAGGCTTGGTGCATATGCTAAATGCACCCGTGTCTCCGTGAAGCGGAGTTTGTGTTTTAGTTTGGGTAGTTTTGTGTAGTTTGGCTCGAGGACAGCAAAGCCCTAAGTGTGGGTGTTTAGGCTCGATTTTGAGCCTAAGTATCGCTCCTTTTACTTAGAAATTATGGCTCGCTCCTCCTCAATAATCGCTTATCTGCTTTCCTTTAGTTTCATGCGGGATAGTTTGGGTCCGAGGCATTGGGAGTTCTTGGTCGTCGACGTGCCCGAGAACTCCGAATTCGTGAAGCAACCCCGAATTTTCTGAGTGGCCCGGCCCCGGAGATAAGGCGAGAGGAGTCAAGGAAACCCAGAGGAGTCGGCGTGACCCCCATCGTGATCAATTTCAGCAGAATTTCTCCCATTTTGCCGAGAGTGGTCACGCGTGGCGATCCTGGTAGCGCATGTGACGGTGAAGGAATTCGGTTGCGAATCAGAGGTCACGGCATGACGGCTTGTAGCGCCCGTGACCTAGCGAAGACTTCTTGTTCGAGATTTTGAAATCGCCACACGGCGTGACGACCGAGGTAGCGCCCGTGGCGACGACCCGTCCGGATGGATTTTTTAGGCCAAAACGACGCGTTTTAGTTATTTTTCTCCCAATGTATTTAAGCTCGGTCCAAAACTAAACCTAATCATCTTTTGCTCACTGTTCATCTTTGCTTTGAAGAGAGCTTAGCACTCTTCCCTAAGGGGATCTTCTCACTTTTAATCACAAAAACTTGTCTTTCTTTGAGCTTTCTTGGTTTTGGATTATCACATTTTGAAGAAGTATTTATTGTGAAGAAGTATTTATTCAAGTTTTGGTGTTCTTTCATCCTTTTATTATTATCATCTTATTTTGGGTAAGTCTTCATTTACTCTCTCTTAATCATTGTCTTAACTAGTGTTTGTGTTTAATCTTGTTGTGTTCCCTCTTCTAGATATCATGCTTAGGGTTCCTATGTTAGGCTTGTTAGTTTTAATGCTTATCATCATGATTAGTGGCTAGTCTCTTTCGGGTTTAGGGGAAGGTTTAGCCTTTAATGGGTTGCCTTGTTTAGAGTTAGTTCTAGATAGAACACTAGGCCTTCTTTATGAAGTTTTCATTCGATGACTCCCTTGATTACGGGATTTAGTGTGGCGAAAGCCCACTAGACCTACCAAAACGTAGTCCTTTGGGGTATTCGAATGGATTCGTGAACTATTCCACTTGAGAAAAGTGGAAGGGTTCGGGTAAGGAGATTTGCATTTCAAACTCTCTAGGTGCATCCTTAAGAAATTATTGGACAAACCACGAGGGTTAAATTCGGGTATACCTCGAGAGAGGCCCCGAAGTGGCTCTACTTTTGCAATATCCTAACTTCTAGCTTGGCTTAGTGTCTTGTCCGGAATTGCTTTGTTTGAGGGAAACCATTAGGTGGTAAAAACCGACCCCTGAGCCTCTTTTTCTGTGTCTTTGTCTGATAATCTTTCCTTGCCCCCTTTTCCCTTCTTTTTTTGTTTTTGTTACCTTAAACTAAACCTTAGTAAAGAAAGTTTCGACAAAAAGACCTTGTTCCCTGTGGATACGATACAAAACCCGCATTGTACTGCGAGTTGAACACAACCCCTATTAAAAGAAAAATGAATTAAAACAAGATATTCAAAAGTCATTACAAGTCACAATCGTACTTGACTCCAGCTAAAATACCTGCATATGATCCATACATGTCTTTATACTGACTCTAACTGGACCAATTCCGACCTACTATCATTATCGATCAAACATTTGTCAAAATTTGATGGTTAAAATTAAAACTTAAATGTGACATGTAGACTAGTGATAACAAGACATTCAAACAAAGATTATGGCATTAAACAGACCCATCCACAATTAGTATAGTAGCAAGAAAATAGAAAATCATGGCTATTGTAAAAGTAATTTTCATATATAGAGTAAGTTGTCAAACCCATCAGACCGTCAAGATTCAAACCCTAGAGGTAAGAGATAAGAAGAGGATCTATTGCCATTGGGACAAGAGATGATTGGCAAAAATAATTCATATATTTGTATGAAATGTTTACACTAATTTTTTTTTTGCTAAATAAAAAAATAAAATTAATAACGCTTTCACCTCTATTCTCATGTATAATTCATATATATATATACTAAAATTTAAACTTATCAATAATATTTAATAATAAACTAATAATATCAATAAAGTTTACACTTTATTTCCTTTTCAAAATTTTCCCTTTAATTGTAACATGTAGAAATTAGAATAAAATTAAGCTCAATTGATTTTTTTTTCGTTTACAGCATCATTATTATTTTTATCTGAGGCAAAGCAGTTCAGGGATGGGGAACGAGAAGAGTCGTAAGCGAAAGAGTTCATTTCATTGAATGGAGAAACAAAAACATCAACAGATGACTCAACAGACCCTTCAGAAGTAGATGCAACAGACTTAGTGGGCTTAAGGCCCGACTCTAAGACAGACTCTGAAAGTGGAACAGAAACAGAATGAGGACTAGACCCAGATCTATGCACAGACTCTCCTATAGCTAGAGTGAACTCCTTATCTCCATCAGCTGATATCCAGGTGATTTGTTTGTTCTCCTGGCCCCATGTTGCAATGAGCTCAGTAGGATCGAAATCCATGCTTGATAGGGCGAGGGAAAGTGCTTCCACAGATTTCTCTTCTCTCCGTGCCTCCTGACCGAACAAAATCCCAAAGATGTTGCTCCCGGCTAGATGAGTCCAATCTAGTGGGGTCTTGCTCTCCCGTGCTGGTGTGAAAAGTTCTTCTTCAAGCAGCATGCAGTCACTGAAAATTTCCAGTCCTGGAACCAAAATCCCCTTGCTTTTCAAGTAGTATGGCTCTGGAAAGCCAAAGTAAGGGAAACAATCTCCTTCTTTTATAAACTGACCATTAAGCGTGAGTGGATACGGCTTTATATTATAAAGCGGTATTGGCTCACCTCTCTTCTTGACCCTCACAACCTTCTCTGCCAACCGTTGTTCCTCCTCAGTTGGGACGTACCCCAATCCAAAGTGGTGATTTCCTTTTTGAGTCGAGGGAAAGGATGTGGGCCCTTGTGCTCTCCTTCCTAATGGTAAACCAGGAAAGTACCCCTGTCTCCTGAGTATGGCGTTGACTTTTCTATTGGAATAGGGATCAAAGTCCAAAGGTGCTTCGTCCTTATCCAAGGTAGCAACGATGTCAAAATGATGGAATTCCTCATCCTTAGAGTTATGTTCTACTTCCAACATCGGTTTCTTAGAAGTAATCATTGCGGATAACTCCTCTCCCTTGATAGTTACCACCTGACCCTTGACCGACAACTTCACCTTCTGATGCAAGGTAGACGACACCGCTCGTTGTTCATGCAACCAAGGGCGCCCTAGTAAAAGGTTGAAGGATGCTGGGATATCGATCAAGAACTCAACGTTGCTAGAAATCGTATCCATGGTGACAGCAAGAGGATTGACCCCAAAACTCGCCTAGGAGTATTGTCATAAGCCCTGTTGAATAGCTTGTTGAGTAGTGATGAGATTGAACACCCGACTTTTGAAATGTCCTCCATGGGCAAATATTTACAATGGATCCATTGTCAACCAATACCAATGGTATCACCTTATTAGAACAACCACGATTAAGTATAAGGCCTTGTTGTGTGCAAAACCTTCTTTGGGCAAATCCTCGTCACTAAAGGTTATAGTACTCTGGCCAGAAGTGACAAAAGATACTACTTCCTCGGGTGTGGTCTCTGGCGACACTTCAAGTTTACTTAAAGCCTCAATTAAAGCCTGTCTATGCTTTTGCGAAGCCGCCAACAGTTGCCAAACCGTCACATCCATCTTCAATTTCTTTAATTGCTTCAGCACTAGATCTTCCTCAGGAGTAAAAACCTCCGTCTCCCCTACTTTCTCCTTCCCTTTGTCTTGAGGTTGGACTTGGGAGGGACCTCCTGTATGATTATGGCATCCAGACCGCGTTAGGAAAGTGACATCCGGGGTTTTGGTTTCCCCAGATTCTGCTGTTCCCCAAAAGTCGTCATCACCATCAGAACCCCAGAAATTATCAGTGACATCCTTAGCATGAGGCTCGCCATAGACGTCTTCTTCATCACTAACCCATAAACCGTTGACCTCATAGTCCTCCGTAAAGTGACGTGTGATGTAAGTTGGTTTCTTCGCATCTGTAACGAAATCCGAAGGATCCCATTCACATTCTTCAAATACAGCATGTATATGAAGCGAGCCTAGTGGATTGTTGGTGTTGCTAGGCTTTTGTGCCGCCTTTGGTAGAGGTAGCCGCTTGGACCTAAACATCTCCTCCATTCTATTCTTCAGGGTGAAACATTGCTCAGTATCATGTCCTCGAGCCCTGTGATACTTGCAAAATTTACCGGCATCCCAACCCCGTGGCTTCTCCTTCGGCTCAGGTTTTAAGTCGGGAAGGGTAATCATTCCCTTGCTTAATAGACGTTCCAAGGCTTGAGCATATGAAGTGTCTATCGGGGTATACTCGGTGTAGCGTTGTAAAGCATTCACCTCGTTCCCCTTGTTAGCCGATACGGATGGGCCAGCTGACTTCTTATTGGTGTAGGTGTTCTTCCAGCCCCCAGTCGTAGCCCCTTTAGCGAACTCACTCTCAATCTTTGTTCCGGCCAATCTTAATGAAACAAAGTCTTTCAGAGGTTGGAACCTTAAATGAGTGTTGTACGAAGGCTGTAAACTACGGATGAGCATGTCAACTTGATGCTCTTCCGATGGTCGGTCTACCATCTGAGCGCCTTTGATCTCCACCGAAAAGTAATTCGAGAAAGACTCCCTTTCTTCTTGCTTTATCAGCTCCATGTCCCTCAAAGTGACAGGCATGTCGACATTGTAGGAGTATTGGTGTAAAAACTCCTTGCAAAGCATGCTCCATTGTGAAGTTTTAGCAGGACTGAGAGTATTATACCATTTCATAACATCTGGGCCCAGAGTCCAAGGAAAGATGATGTGATAAATGTCCTCTTCAACCCCCTTCAGTGTCATCGCCCCCAGAAAATTCCGTATATGTTGATGCGGATTCTCGACACCATAGAATTTGATGTCTGGCATGTTGAATTTAGGGGGAAGTCTTCCCCGGGGAACAGGTGTGAAACCTACATCATCCATGAATTGATTGTTAAAGAGTGTGGACTCTTTCAACATTTGCTCGATGCGATCAAGTCTCGAGTTTGAGATCTCGTGGACTGATCCATCCTTCTCTCTTCCAGATTGTTCTACTTCACTCGTAGGAGGATTCTTCACATTCGAGTTTTTCACCTCCTCCATGGCGTGAATGACGGCATCAATTCTTTGGTTTTGTGCTTCTAATTGAGCATTCATAGAGACTTGCATATTCAGTATTATGTTGGTCAATTGCTCCATGTCGTTACGTGGAGGTGGTGGAGGAGGCACCGGCTCTTCTCCATGGTCGCTAGGCGGATGATCTTCAGGATGATCATCATTGGGATCCGACATTATCTCAGATGGGTCAATTACCAAAGACTCAACACCTTCCTCAGATGCTTCTTCGTCGGTTGCTCCTGAATTAGTTGCCTCAGATGATACCCGATCTTTGTTACTGTCGTAGTGGACGTCAAAAGTTTCCAACCGACCCGTCTCGCCCCGCTGATAGACTCGAAACCAACCTATCTTGCCCCTGAAAGGTGGATGAACTCGAAGACTCAGCTCAACGTTGCTTTAAAACTTCATGCATGCAATGGATGAAGAATTCTATTTGGTCCCCGAATGATCGAACTAAAGCTCAAAATCATACGAAGCCCAAATAAAGCTCTTATGCAAAATGCGACTACGGCTGGAATGACATATTTAGACCTTATCGGGCCGAGTTTGAAAATGAACTCAGCCTCACATAAAGGCTAAACATACCGCTTTCTAGCCGACTAAATCGATCGAGAGCCCATTTGGATCACAGGGTGAGCCCACTCACAAAATCTGTGAGGACTCATGAGGCCCAACAACCTGTGCTACCCAAATGTTCTCACGACACAAACTCTAACTCATGCAAGCTAACGACCCTAAAGACACCTAAATTTAGGCCGCGGTGGCCGAGCTCACTGGATCCGCGGATTTCATGGGCTTGGGCGAGTGGGATCTGCTGCGGATTTCTGGGCTCAGGCTCACTGCCGAGCCTAGATCCAGTCACCAAGAGACAAAGGAAAGAAAACCACAAGAATTTGAACCGTACATGGCCCAGCCCGTCCTGGAATCCGCGCGGATTCTTTGGGCTTGAACAATGTATGGGCCAAATCAGCCTCCACAACCTGACACAAAACCCTAGAAGACACTTTGATTTATGCGCGGTAGTACCCGAGCACACCAAAATCCGCGCGGATTTCGGGCTCAAAAGCGCTACAAAGCCCAAACCGAGACTGACAACTGAAAGCCTGACCATTAATTTGGGCTATACAAGGCTGACCGATCATGGGATCCGCGTGGATTTGTTGGGTAGCCTAACTTCGAATCCGCGTGAACCTCCCGGGTCCGAACTTGTATAGACCAAAGTAATTATCTTGGCTCACCGACACTAAAAAAAACGACTCTACTTGCTTTTTTTATTTTTTTTTTTCTAAGCATTACTGCATGACCCCAGGTTCGAGAAGCAAATAAAGCACATAGCACACAAGTGAGTTCCAACCTAACCAAGGGTCTAAGTTTATGGGTTCAAGGTTGGTTCATCCTAACCTCTAGCTCGTGTCCCGAGTATTTGATCTTCCATGGGGTGCATGGCAAGATTAACACATTTGGGTTGCTCCCTTTTATCACATGGATTAGGGAGTGGTGCACGAGTGGGAAATCAACCACCGGCTCGGTGAAGGTCTAAGTGGACCCACCTGAGTTGAATGGTTAAAGCTTTCCCGAAATGGTAAATATAGGGACGACCTAAACGGTGCCTTGTGTGCCCAACAAAGGGGAAGACCCGTGAATGCAATTATGCCTAAAAAAAGAAAAAAAAGTGACAACTTTTTTTTTTTTAAAAAGAAAAAAAAACTAAACCCGACTTTTCAAGTCTTACCCACTAATAAGTCCCCAGTGGAGTCGCCACTGTAGGGCCCGCGGCCCCCCGGGAGGGCACGGTCCCCCGCGGAGTGTCGAATCGACGTAGGGTTGCTTATTGAACCTAGGGTGTACTTTTTTACTTTTAAATTTAAAAGAGGTTTTCGGATTGTGGTATTTTAATCAATCTCGCCTAATTCATATTTCCGGACATATGAGGATAAATTGGCGAAAAACTAAAAAAGCGGACCGGCGACCAACGGAATCCGCGATTCCGTGCTACCACGGGCCGCTTTAGTCTTTTAAAATCAACTCACCTGAATTAGGGACGGAACATACCACGAGCCCATCAGAGAAATCCGCGCGGATCTCGCCGATGGGTCAAGGGTGTTTTCCGGCCCTAAATTCAAACGAGCCTGTAAATCACTCATATGTACGAAAATACGAACCGGGTAAAAACAGAAATTAATTGAAAATACCGAAATAAAGGAGGAGTCGCCAGTTAATTTTATAAAAAATTAACAAAAATAAAATTGACTCCGGTCTCGAACCGAAATTCGGATCCGGGGGTAAAGGTATCGATGTAGGGGGGTGCCCTTGCATCGTCCGCCGAAGCGGCCCTTACTAGGTCGGGTTTAAAAATGAACTAAAAAAAAAAAAGGGTTGTCACAAAGAATTAAAAGGAACATGCATAAACTTAACTAATGTTTAAACAAGTACGAAAAAAAGAAAGGTTACAGCGGGCGGGGATTATCGATCTACATTGTTACAATCGAAAGAGAAAACTGAAATAATCAAGGTCGAAACCCTACCAAATCCGCGCGGATTTGGTGAGCTCCGAGGACGCAGTCGAAAGCTTCTGCCAAAAAAAATCGTTTCCCAGGACCGTGGAAATATCACCCGGAAATCCGCGCGGATTTCCGTCGATTCGCTCTCAAGAGTGTTTTCCTCTCTTTTTCAGATTTTCCCTCTGTAAACTTTTTTCTCTTTTCAGTCCTCTTTTTTCCAGTCGTCCCCTCCTCTCCTTCTGCAGGATCCGCGCGGATCCTTTTATAGGCAGCAGACTAGGTTAGGTCAAGGAAATCCGCGCAGATTTTCCAATCCCAGTACTAAGGCCGGCCGTTCGCTTGGCCCAAATCGCGCAAACTCAGAGAACCCGATTTTTGGCCCAAAATCAAAATCTGCGCGGATCACTTTGATTTTGGGTTTGATACATTTTGTGCTGACCTTGCAAATCCGCTGGTTGATGACATTTCGGGTCCTGGTATATTCTGGGTCCGGCTAGTAAATCCGCGCAACTCCCTTCTGAATTGGGGCTGGATCCGCGCGACTCCCATCTGAAATGGGCGGGATCCGCGTGATCTCGCTGGCGAGAATCGCGTGAGCCGACTCAAATGGGCTTGTTACGCTTTTTGTCTTTGGCCAGGGCCCATATCTGCTAAATCCACATGCGCCTGGGCTACTGGTGCTGCTTGTTCTGACTGAATTTTGTGTCTACACCATCCCCTAGGAACACTCAGGTTCCTAACATTTACGAAATTACACTTAACACCTCCAAGAAAACACATAACAAGATCACATATTATTTTCACTCAACAATTATTATAAAAAGAAGCAAGCAGAGGACAGATTATAACGTTCACATAAAACGGGTCACAACTCGACTTCCCGACATTCTACGGGTCTGGTTCTGGACTTTTCGGAAACTTCAGGATGTCTACTAAAACTTCTATGCTGATGGTTAAGCCCAACTCAGTCCCGAAGGACCTCAAAAACACCTGTCTTTCCCATTGGTCCAGATCTGACAGGTTCCGGTAAAACGGTTATAACTCGGGCTATACAAGTCAAACGTTCGATCCGTAAAATTCCTATGGTTCCTAACATCTAAGGGAACCTCCAGTCCAAAGGGTTTGGTCAAAAGACGACTACACTAACCGTGGCAACCCGATCTTTAGACCCCAACGAAACTGTCCCGTTAACGGTTATTAATTTAATTAACACTTTGGTTCTAACTTCCACCATTCGATCCCGGGTTCTAATTTGGGCTTAAAAAAACAGTAATTAGGGTCTAAGGTATAAAGTCCAACTTAACTTAGGTCCAAAAATTAAACTTGTAGAAGTAACTTAATTTAGAAAACATAAAAGACCCTTTCATAACTTTAATAAAACCTAAGGTCATAAAAGAAATAAAATTACTTAAAACATAAATTACTTGACCAAGATTTTAAAGATTAAAGCATGGATTATTTACAAGTAAGTTATAACAAGAGAAAATAATCAAGAATCAAGAATTAATAACAAGAATCGAATTCCTTTTAGTAATTTAACCAACTCACTTATTTAATCAAGATTTGCACATGAAATTAACATGAATGAACCCTAAGAGAATTTAAAGAACATAATATTTAACTTAATGAAACAAGAAACCTAACTAATTTACAAGAATCAAGAAAGGCTTAGGTTTTCATGTACAAGAACCATAAAGAACTTAGTAACATTAAACTACCAATCAAAAATCTAAGGTTTTAATAACAAGAAATCTACCTAATTCATTTAACAAACTTAACCAGATTAATTCCTAGGAAACAATGAAAGACTTAACGATTAAACAACTAAACATTCAAGAATTTAACCTAAGTAATAAATTTCCAGGTTCGTACATACAATAATATTGTGGTCTAACGATTCATGTAAAGAATATAACGAATATTAAAGAATCACTTTCAACCCTAATAATCAACTATTACAACCTAAATCTAATTACAATTTATTACATAAAATTACACATAACAAATAATCTACACAATATTACAACCAAGAAATTATTTACACATAATTTTTCCTAATAACAAAACTAACAATACAATAATTATAAAACAGAATATTAATTTTTGAAAATAAATTAAAAAATAGAAAATAGAAAAGAAAAGGAAAAAGAAAAGGAAAATAAAGAAACTAAAACAGATTAGGTTAGGGTTAGGGTTTTAGGGTTCTACAGTTAGAGAGCGGGCGTTTTGACGCGGCGGCGGCGGCGGCGGCGTGATCGGAGAGGGTGCGTCGAGGTCGCAGTGGCGGCGTCGTGGTGGCTCGTCGGAGGGGGGTGGTTGACGTCGATTTTCCGAGCAACAACGGATGGTGGTAGTCGACTGCTTTCCTTCGACTGGGGAGGGCTCCGGCGACGTTAGGGTGGCGGAGCGAGGGTCGTCTGGTGGTCGGGCAGCGACGGCGACGCCAAGGGTCGCGGTGGCCGTGTGTGGCGAAACAACCGGTTAGCGCAAGGGAGAGAGGAGAGAGAAAAAGAAAGAAGAAAAGAAGAGAAAGGTGGTTACCGGCGATGACGGGATCCCGCGGTGAAGGGTGGTTGCGACTCCGGCGGTGGGCTGCGTCTGGTGGCCGGTGGGTTGCGTCGGTCGAGCAGAGGGAGGGAGAAAGAGAAAGCGAAACAGAGGGAGAGAGAGAGGAAGAGGATGGAGAATGTGGTTGCGGTGGTTTCCGGTGCTCCAGGCGGCGGAGGCTGGCGGTGGTGCAGTGGTCGGTGGGAGAGCAGGAGGAGAGAGTTGGAGGGATTAGGGTTTGGTTTAGAGAGAGATTAGGGTTTGAGAGGGGTTTAGGGGGGGTTTTATATTAATACCCAATTTAGGTCCAAAAACTAATCCTAATCCAACCCATTTAACAATTAAAAACTGATTTTTTTTAAAAACCTAATAATTCTAATAATAGTAATAATAATATTAACACTAATAATCATATAATCACATAACAAATAATATTCACGTAATTAATCACATAATAATATTAACCAGCGGAAATTACTATTCTACCCTTGTTAGCCCCTCAACGGTCCTACGAGCTCAAGCGTCAGCATAAATAAACACAAACGAATAACAGTAAACAACGAAGTCAAACCTATTCTATTAACGACGTCACGGTCAACATCGTTGGATTTTTTCGGGATTTTACATCATTACCTTCTTAAAAGAAGTTTCGTCCTCGAAACTTAAACTTAAACTTAACCCTAACGGTCCGGTAAGGAAAACTAACGGTTTCATTCCTCCTAAAACTCGAGGTTTTACATCATTACCTTCTTAAAAGAAGTTTCGTCCCCGAAACTTGACGCGGCTTAGGCTTGGAACAAGTGAGGGTACTTCCTCCTCATCTCGTCTTCTGTTTCCCAGGTTGCTTCCGTTGTGGTATGATTCGCCCATCGTACTTTTACCAAAGGAACTACTTTCCTCCTAAGCTGTTTTTCTCTACGGTCCAATATATCTAGAGGCTGCTCTTCATAGCTCAGATCTTCTTGCAGCTGAAGCGGCTCGGGATCAATCACATGAGTCGGGTCCGGAACATATTTCCTGAGTTGTGACACATGGAAGACATTGTGCACTCTGGAGAGTTCTCCTGGCAGCTGTAACTTGTAGGCGACTTCTCCGATGCGTTCCACAATTGGGTATGGCCCGATAAACCTTGGTGTCAACTTCCCCGACTGGCCGAATCTCATAACTCCCTTTGTAGGTGAGACCCGCAAAAACACGTATTCTCCTACTTCGAACTCCAAAGGTCTTCTCCTTCTGTCAGCATAACTCTTTTGTCGACTTTGTGCTGCCTTCATCTTGTCTTGAATGATTCGAACCTTCTGAGTAGTGGCCTGTATTAGATCCGGTCCGATCGTTAGAGCTTCATCGATGTCTTGCCAACATAGGGGAGTTCTACATCTCCTTCCATACAAAGCTTCGAAGGGTGACATCCCTATGCTAGCATGGTAGCTGTTGTTGTATGAGAACTCAATGAGAGTCAACTCGTCATCCCACGAGTCTTTGAAATCTAAAACGCATGCTTGCAGCATATCTTCGAGGGTTTGGATGGTCCTCTCTGTCTGCCCATCTGTAGCTGGGTGAAATGCGGTATTGAACTTGAGCTTTGTGCCAAACGCCTCTTGTAACTTTTTCCAAAAACCAGATTGGAATCTGGTGTCTCTGTCTGAGACTATAGAATTGGGTACTCCGTGTAACCTTACAATCTCCCTTACATAGGCCTGAGCTAACTGATCTAGGGACCAATTGTTGGCGATGGCTAGGAAATGAGCTGACTTGGTCAAACGATCTACAATCACCCATATTGCATTGTGTTTCCGCCTGGTCCTTGGTAGTCCTATCACAAAATCCATTGATATCGAATCCCATTTCCACTCAGGGACGTCTAACGGTTGCAGAAGTCCGGCTGGTCGTTGATGCTCTGCCTTGACTCGCTGGCATGTAAGGCACCTTGCCACAAAGTCTGCCACTTCTTGTTTCATATTACTCCACCAGAACATCTGTTTCAGGTCCTTGTATAGCTTATTTCCTCCCGGGTGTACGGAATATGGCGTATTGTGTCCCTCTTCTAGAATCCTCCTTTTCAGCTCCTCCATATTGGGTACACAGATGCGGTTATGAAACCGTAATGTACCGTCTTCGTGGATCACAAAGCCAGGGGCTTTCCCTTGCAACACTTCTTCCCGTATCTTGACAAGCTGTAAGTCCAGCTCTTGAGTTCTCTTGATCTCCTCCATTAGAGTAGGTTGTAATTCCATGGCATTCAATATAGCTTTCCTCCCAGGTGTTACCACATTAATCTCCAATCTCCTAAACTCCTCGCACAACTCGTGCGGCATCATCATCAAGTGGCTTATAGCAGGATACGGTCTTCTACTCAGGGCATCAGCTACTACATTTGCCTTTCCGGGATGATATTGAAAATTCACATCGTAATCCTTCAGGAACTCTTAACCATCTTGTCTGCCTGAGGTTGAGCTCCTTCTGTGTGAAAAGATACTTCAAACTCTGATGGTCTGTGAATATCTCGCAGTGTACTCCATAAAGATAATGCCTCCAAATCTTAAGCGCAAAGACCACTGCTGCCAACTCCAGGTCATGAGTGGGGTAATTCTTCTCATGCGTCTTCAGTTGCCTGGATGCATATGCAATTACCTTCCCATCCTGCATGAGCACACAACCTAATCCACCATGTGATGCGTCACTGTAGATGACAAAACCTTCGTTCCCTTGAGGTAAAGCAAGAATAGGGGCCGAGGTAAGCCTCTTCTTCAGCTCCTGGAATGCTTGCTCACATTTTTCCGACCATGCGAACTTTATTGACTTCCGAGTCAAATTGGTCAACGGGGTGGCGATTTTCGAGAAATCTTGCACGAACTTCCTATAATACCCTGCCAAACCCAGAAAACTCCTAACCTCCGTGGCATTCTTCGGTGTCGGCCACTTGGTGATGGCCTCTACCTTTTGAGGGTCTACTGCCACTCCTTCCTTAGACACCACATGTCCTAAGAACGCTACTTGTTCCAACCAGAACTCACACTTCTTAAGCTTCGCATAAAGCTTGTTGCTCCGTAGAGTCGTCAATACTTCTCTCAGATGATTCGCATGCTCCTCTCGTGTCCCTGAGTATACCAATATGTCATCGATGAATACCACTACAAACTTATCCAGGAATGGCTCGAACACTCTGTTCATCAAATCCATGAAAGCGGCTGGGGCATTTGTAAGCCCAAAAGGCATCACCACGAACTCATAATGACCATACCGAGTTCGGAATGCGGTTTTAGAGATATCTTCTTCGCGAATTCTCAACTGGTGATAACCTGACCTCAGGTCTATCTTAGAAAACGTTGTTGCTCCTCGCAACTGGTCGAAAAGATCATCAATACGAGGTAGAGGGTAGCGATTTTTGATGGTAATCTTGTTCAACTCCCGGTAATCGATGCACAACCTCATGCTACCATCCATCTTCTTCACGAACAGTACAGGTGCTCCCCATGGTGACGTGCTGGGTCGGATATACCCCTTTTCTAATAGCTCGTCCAGCTGAGCCTTCAACTCCTTAAGCTCTGCGGGCGCCATGCGATATGGGGCTTTTGAAACAGGTGCGGCCCCGGGCTCCAAATCGATGCAGAAATCTACCTCCCTGATTGGAGGCAAACCCGAGATCTCCTCTGGAAACACATCAGGATACTCCCGCACTACCGGGATATTCTCAATCGTAAGCTCCTCCGCCTTGGTGTCGATTACGTTGCATAGAAATCCTTCACAACCTTGACCCAACAACCTCTGGGCCTTGAGGGCAGAGATAATCCGTACACTATGAAGGTGCCTATCACTTCAATGTACTACCTTCTTTCCGTTCGGTCCCATTAAGGTCACCTTTTGCTTATAACAATCTATCTGGGCTCTATATTTTGCTAACCAGTCCATCCCCAAAATGACGTCGAACTCCATTAGGTCAAACATATAAAGGTCAGCCTCAAACTCCTGTCCTGCTATCACTATAGGGCATCCACCATATAACTCTCCACAACTAATGGTATCCCCGGTAGGTAGGGCTACCGACATAGGCTTACTATTCTCCGAGGGTTTCATCTTAGCCTTCTCTACTATAGCTCGTCCAACAAAAGAATGACTAGCACCAGAATCAAACAAAACAGATATAGTGTAGAGGTGGAGAGAAGGTACCCGTCCACAACATCCGCTTCATTCTCACCTCTTCTTTCCTCATTACGTATACTCGTCCTCCTCAGCTTGCGCGGCGATTCTTTGTTGCGGGACGAGGCGGGTTTCTTGGCCTCCTCGGTTATTCTAACTTCCACGGATCCACCTTGGTTTCTTTGTTGTGGCCTTTGGTTCCCATTATAGCCTCCCGATTTTGATATGTTCATGCGAGCTCTCCATTGCCGTTATTCCCATTGTTCCCATTATTTCCGTTGCTTCCATTGTTCCCTCCACTTCGCCCTTGTCGGCGAGGGCACTGATGTTGGAAACTCCGCGGTTGAAACATCCTCCTCGCACGCGTTCCTTACCCTACAATCCGTGGATAATGGCACAGTCGACCACAAACTTTGCAGTTGGAATATTCGACGGTCACGCCCGAAGACCGATTTCCCGCGATTGCTAAGGCGGAACCTCTTCTCCGAAAATGTTGAGGTGGGTTAAAGCGGGGTGGTTCTTTCCTCTTTTGCCCTTATGCCTAGCGCCGCTCCATGTCATGCATCACCCTTTCTGATGAGGGCAACGTTCAAGATATTACGGTAAGACGTGAACTCCGTGATGACATGCGATCCTGAATCTTGCAATTCAATCCATCCCAGAAGCGGTCCATCCTTAGCTGCTCAGTGGCTACCAAAGCAGATGCAAAACGAGATAGTTCAGTGAACTTTGTAGAGTAGGCAAGCACGCTAGTTTCCCCTTGGCGCAGATTCATGAACTCCTTTTCTTTCGCCTTCTGGAGAGAAATTGGGTAAAAACGATCCTTTAGCACCACCTTAAAGTGGTTCCAGTCGAAACCCGGTTCAGTCCTGATTTCCTTCACACTGGCCCACCACAAATCGGCCTCCTCCTTGGTGGTAGCGGAAAATCCACCCTTAACTCCTCAGGACAGCGTGTGGTGTCGAAAATCTTCTCAATTTCCCTAACCCAATCTTCAAATACTTTGGGGTCAGCTACCCCGGTGTAAGCGGACGGGTTGAAGCTGTTGAACCTTTGGAGAAGAGCGGAGGGGTCATCTTCCCTCCCTCCTCCTTGTCGATCCACCACTTTCCTCAGTAGGTCCTCGTGCTTGCCGAGCATCTCAATCATTAGCATGCTAGCAAGGTCGTTCCCCGATGTTGCTGTACTCGACCCTGGTATCAAATGAGCTAGGCGTTGGCGCAGTTCAGTTGCAGTTTGAGGGCGCTGTTCGGTCACAGCTGGTGTACGCTCCCGAGTACCATGGTTAGGTTGAGTACCGTTCACGTCCGACATCCTGATTCAAAGGGTCGATTTAGTCTACTTAAAGGGTTTCCAATCCATAGTCTCAACATCATACTAAAGGTAGCTACTTGGTCCGGTCTTCTCATAGGGTGCTAAACAATACGAAAACGTAATTCTATTTCACCAAGTAATTTCTTATGTCGACAGTTTATTTCATGAGTCTCATCACATATTGAAAGGTCACACAACAATATTTCTATACACCAATGTAATCATGTACAATATTTCCAAAAGAAACAACAAATCAATATTCAGATTATATCACAGCTTAGCAAAAGTATCAACATAACAGCTATACACCAATACTCAGCACATAGCAGCTATCCCACTCAGATGATTCTCCTGCATCGAGGGTTCTTCCTCGCTGAGACTGGAGTCCACTCAGGATCACTCGTCTCATCCCCCGAGCCCTCCTCGGGGTCTTCTCCTTTTTCCCGGTCCACCTCATCCTCCTCCTCGGGTGGAATATCATGCTCGGGCTCAACGGCGGGTGCAGCCGTGACCCTAGAGGTTACCTCGCTCGGGATCCTGGGCGCTGTCCTCGGCGGGGTCCTCCTCCGGATCCTCTTCAGGGTCATCCTCATGATCCTCAGCGGGTGCAGGAGCTGGGTTCACTGACCTCTCTACTCACAAGATCCCAATCCGGCGATCTTAGAAAAGACCCGGATTCGATGCTCCGACTCCACCCGCACCTCGACACCAACAAAGACGGGTGTGGGTACCTCTCTTCTGAGGTGGCAGCAACGACGGCACAGTATGGCCCCACCAGGGATCATCTCGTAAGGTGAGTAGAAAAGCATTGGCCTGAGCTTCCTCGTTGTCACGCAAGCAGGAGTTCGGGACATCCTTGGTGTATCGTTCGATCTCATCGTAAAAATTCAGCATGTGGTTCCCAAATACCCACCAGAGGAATGGGTGTGTAACGGTGAAAGCACGGCGTGGGGTTTGGTGACGGTGTGCGTTGTGCCATCCTACAAGGTTAGAACGCATTACATAAAATCGATGATATAATCAAAATAAAATATTTAGGGAAAGCATGGAACCATTTTCCCCCATCCTACGCTCATCACTCCGAACTTAGCTTCCTAGGGTCCATCTAAACCTAAAGGACTCTGAGGAGCTACTAGGTCGCAACCCAGAGCTCTGATACCATTCTGTAACGCCTCGGAAATTCAATTATAGAAAAGTCAAAGTCAAACTAACGTTAACAGACAAAACTTAGCGGAAGACTTTCAAATACAGTTTGGGCGTCACTGCCGTATCCCCGAAGGAACACAAGGCGAGAAAGGAAAACATAACTGTCTGCTAACGGTAACTACTAACAACTCAAAACCAACTTTAAGACATCATAACGAAAACAAATAAAAAGATTTAAGGACTTCTAGACTCGTCGTCCTCACTTCTAATTCCCGTCCCTCAAAGATTTAGATCTTCACCAAAAACAAAACATTTCAAAAATGAGTGGGAAATCTCAATAATGTCTACCCCTAACGTTTAAAACAGTTTAAGTTCATTTCAATTCATTTTAGGGAGAGGGATCAAATCAAACGTTTTACAAACCTTTAACCCTTAACTGTTTTCCTCAACCCATCCAATCCATATTTTAATGTGCGGGCGGGATACCAAATCCCTTAAAGTAACATCGTCTACCAAAGGCATCAAGAACATCGCCTACCAAAGGCATAAATAACATCGCCTACCAAAGGCATAAAACATCGCCTACCAAAGGCATCAAGAACATCGCCTACCAAAGGCATAAATAATATCGCCTACCAAAGGCATCAAAATACTATCCTATATCAGGGAAGGAAGCCCTGATCTCCTGGTCCATAACCCTGCAGGTTGTTACACCTGCACAACAGGTTATCCCCCGAAACCCGCTTAACGTTTCCACTTGAATTATTTACACAGTTTTCAAACTCAACTCACGACTCTCAAGTCAAACCATCCCAAGTTATCAAAACCATTAACAAAACTTCGAATAAAAGACCATCCAGTTTCTCAACTCAAATAAACCAAGATCACAATCGAATCAAAAAGATTATAAAAAATAATTATCTAATCAAAACGCATTCTAACGAAGTTAGAATTATCTATTAACTACCTAACCCATCCCCTAGGAACACTCAGGTTCCTAACATTTACGAAATTACACTTAACACCTCCAAGAAAACACATAACAAGATCACATATTATTTTCACTCAACAATTATTATAAAAAGAAGCAAGCAGAGGACAGATTATAACGTTCACATAAAACGGGTCACAACTCGACTTCCCGACATCCTACGGGTCTGGTTCTGGACTTTTCGGAAACTTCAGGATGTCTACTAAAACTTCTATGCTGATGGTTAAGCCCAACTCAGTCCCGAAGGACCTCAAAAACACCTGTCTTTCCCATTGGTCCAGATCTGACAGGTTCCGGTAAAACGGTTATAACTCGGGCTATACAAGTCAAACGTTCGATCCGTAAAATTCCTATGGTTCCTAACATCTAAGGGAACCTCCAGTCCAAAGGGTTTGGTCAAAAGACGACTACACTAACCGTGGCAACCCGATCTTTAGACCCCAACGAAACTGTCCCGTTAACGGTTATTAATTTAATTAACACTTTCGGTTCTAACTTCCACCATTCGATCCCGGGGTTCTAATTTGGGCTTAAAAAAACAGTAATTAGGGTCTAAGGTATAAAGTCCAACTTAACTTAGGTCCAAAAATTAAACTTGTAGAAGTAACTTAATTTAGAAAACATAAAAGACCCTTTCATAACTTTAATAAAACCTAAGGTCATAAAAGAAATAAAATTACTTAAAACATAAATTACTTGACCAAGATTTTAAAGATTAAAGCATGGATTATTTACAAGTAAGTTATAACAAGAGAAAATAATCAAGAATCAAGAATTAATAACAAGAATCGAATTCCTTTTTAGTAATTTAACCAACTCACTTATTTAATCAAGATTTGCACATGAAATTAACATGAATGAACCCTAAGAGAATTTAAAGAACATAATATTTAACTTAATGAAACAAGAAACCTAACTAATTTACAAGAATCAAGAAAGGCTTAGGTTTTCATGTACAAGAACCATAAAGAACTTAGTAACATTAAACTACCAATCAAAAATCTAAGGTTTTAATAACAAGAAATCTACCTAATTCATTTAACAAACTTAACCAGATTAATTCCTAGGAAACAATGAAAGACTTAACGATTAAACAACTAAACATTCAAGAATTTAACCTAAGTAATAAATTTCCAGGTTCGTACATACAATAATATTGTGGTCTAACGATTCATGTAAAGAATATAACGAATATTAAAGAATCACTTTCAACCTTAATAATCAACTATTACAACCTAAATCTAATTACAATTTATTACATAAAATTACACATAACAAATAATCTACACAATATTACAACCAAGAAATTATTTACACATAATTTTTCCTAATTACAAAACTAACAATACAATAATTATAAAACAGAATATTAATTTTTGAAAATAAAATAAAAAAAGAAAACAGAAAAGAAAAGGAAAATAAAGAAACTAAAACAGATTAGGTTAGGGTTAGGGTTTTAGGGTTTTACGCAGGTTAGGGCAGAGGGTCGTTTTCTGGCGACGGCGACGGCGGGCGGCGGTCGGAGAGGGGTGCGTCGAGGTCGCAGGTGGCGCGTCGCGGCCTGCTCGGAGGGGGGTGGTTGACGTCGATTTTCCGAGCAACAACGGATGGTGGTAGTCGACTGCTTTCCTTCGACTGGGGAGGGCTCCGGCGACGTTAGGGTGGCGGAGCGAGGGTCGTCTAGTGGTCGGGCAGCGACGGTGACGCCAAGGGTCGCGGTGGCCGGCGGTGACGGCGGCGAAACAACCGGTTAGCGCAAGGCAGAGAGGAGAGAGAAAAAGAAAGAAGAAAAGAAGAGAAAGGTGGTTACCGGCGACGACGGGATCCCGCGGTGAAGGGTGGTTGCGACTCCGGCGGTGGGCTGCGTCTGGTGGCCGGTGGGTTACGTCGGTCGAGCAGAGGGAGGGAGAAAGAGAAAGCGAAACAGAGGGAGAGAGAGAGGAAGAGGAAGGAGAATGTGGTTGCGGTGGTTTCCAGGCGGAGTGCTCAGTGGTGGTCTGCAGTGGTCGCCGAGGGGAGAGCAGGGAGGGAGAGAGAGTTGGAGGGATTAGGGTTTGGTTTAGAGAGAGATTAGGGTTTGAAAGGGGTTTAGGGGGGGTTTTTATATTAATACCCAATTTAGGCCCAAAAACTAATCCTAATCCAACCCATTTAACAATTAAAAACTGATTTTTTTTAAAAACCTAATAATTCTAATAATAGTAATAATAATATTAACACTAATAATCATATAATCACATAACAAATAATATTCACGTAATTAATCACATAATAATATTAACCAGCGGAAATTACTATTCTACCCTTGTTAGCCCCTCAACGGTCCTACGAGCTCAAGCGTCAGCATAAATAAACACAAACGAATAACAGTAAACAACGAAGTCAAACCTATTCTATTAACGACGTCACGGTCAACATCGTTGGATTTTTTCGGGATTTTACACTAGGTCTCAAGAATAACCTTGAAATTATCTTACCCTTGATATTTGGAAACATGTAGAGACATAAAACTTTACGTCTATGTACCTACTACTTAATCCAATCTTTTGATTAATAAAACTAATACGCTTTTCAAGGTATAGAGATTTTCTAATAAATAATGACTCTATAAAATAAACTTAATAACCTTTATATCACATAATAACCTCGCAAAATAATAATTATATTTTCAACCACAACTTTACGTCACAATTACTCTTGGTATTTAAGGATCATAAAATACGATAAATATTTGTATTATACTCTCCAAAGGTAACTATATATAAGTACCTTAGTAATATCATAAAAATAACTTTCAACACTAATAATCATAGTAATAAAATCTTGTAAATCAAAATAGCTTTTATATAATATGCAATCAAGACATAGTATTACCACATTTAGATAGTAAAATCATGTATTAAACATTAGGTAATAATTTTTTTACTAAATAATATGGAAAATATTAATAACTTAATATTATTGTCAAAATAAATAATATACTTGATATATAAACATACAAAATAACAAGATATTTACTAATACTTAACTTAACATTATTACACTAATATTCATGAAATCAAAACATGGATATTAACATCAAAATTCCACATAACATATAAACTATGTATATTAACTTATAACCCTACACTAAACACACCCTAATAACCACTTATTAAACTAAACATGTATTTAGTCAATATTAACAGTAAATATACAAGTTTATTTACTCTAAAACACATTAGTAAACTTAATACATGATTAACTAACCCTAACACATAATACCCATATGAACATGTAGAGAGAGAAAAAGAGAGAGGGAGCACAAACAATGGGTCCAAGCTAGAAGAGGTGGGTCCGGTGGCTCGGGGCGGCGGCTGGGGGTTCCGACAGCTCCTGGGTGGCGGCGGTGGTCGGCGCGAACTCCGGTGGGGCGTCGGTGGTGTGGTGGCCGGCGTCGAAGTGAGGGTGAAAGGAGGGAGGTTGAGGGTGGTTGTGTGGTGGTGCGTGGTCTTGCGTCGGGGCGGCAGCAAAGGGGGGGCTGGGTTGTTCTCGTCGAGCAGCAGCAACGGTGTAGTAGTAGCAGTAGTACGTAGTATTAGAAAAAGGAGGAGGAGGAAAGAGAGAGAAAGAGAAAGGAAATAGAGAGAGAAAGAGAGATACGGGAAAGAGAAAGAAAAACAAAAAGGGAAGGGACACATGGCGACCTAGGATTGGGTAGTACTAAGGTTTGTATGGGTAGTGGGTGCAGCAAAAATGGGAATTCGTTGGGGAAACGGACGAAAATCACAGAAAATCAGATAAATTTTGATGAGTGACATCACCCCCATGGCATCATAATCCCATCTAGCAATTTCTAAATAAACATATATCACCTCATAAACCCTATAACAACAAAACTTAAGAAAGACAGATAAAAACTCTCTCAACTGATAAAAAGATTTTTCACCCGAAGTCCCAAAAATTCCTAACTGATATTTTTTAAGACTCTAAAAATTACTACGAATACACTCGCGCTCCTAAAAGCTCTGTGTGATAACAGATAAATAAATAACGGGATAAAACGTTCGTTAGGAAATTTTAACGGTAAACGCGATTGAATTTTCAGGGTTTTACACCTAACCCTTCTTTTAAGCCTAAAACAAGTGAGAATTGATTGGGTTTTTCTCCAAGCAGCCTTAACATTTTGGAACCATGAATTCCATGTGTTTCGATTTTCACAGAATGAATTTTGTCCCCTTCCTCAGGAGCGGACATGCATGCTCGGGTTAGACCTTTATGCTCCTCCCACTTCTACTCCTTTAAGTCACAAATTCCATACCTACTTTGAAGAGCTCACCAATTTTAATCATTGTGCTCTTAGCCACATCGTGGAGGGGAACATCGTCAACCTTCAAGTCTTAGTCGAATTTTTCCGATCTCCTGAGGCACTTCGGTTCTGCCCGCGTGATAAAGGTTCGTGCCCTCGTGTTTTACATGCTTGCCGAGTTTTTCTTCTATCATGGAGGTTCGGGAACCGTCCCTACTTCTTTGATCCATGTTGTGGATGAAATTACTCGAGGATATAATCCAGGTCCAATGATGGTTGCGGAAACCATGGATTTGGACGACTGGAACTTTAGTTAGAAATTTAGGGGAAGCCCCCATGCTTTACAAGTAATTTGAAATCAGAGTGCCAAAACTAATTGGAATTGTGTTTGTAATTTAAGTTTGTGCTACCTCAAGTAATGGATGTGATAACACTGACATTGTATTATGAGGGAAGTTTATGGATGGAGGAGTTTAAATATAAAGGGGGCACGAAGAGGATTTGTTTTAACTTCAAAGCAGACAAATTATGTTTGTTTGAGTCAAAGGGGATTGCTAAGGAAATTAGGTTTGGGAATGTCATTGAGTACTACTATATAGTGCCTAAGAAAGACTTGAAGTCTGTGCTAAGAAGACTACTTGATGATGATGACTCACTGAGTGTGATGAATTATGGAATGAAAGTTAGGTACATGAATGTGTATTTTGTATATTTAATTGATCAACCTGAAGTTCTTCGTGATGTGTTAATGCCTATTGGAGGTCCCACTACAGATGTGGGTTTTGATGACGTGGGTGGTTCCATTATGGATAGGGCTATTGTGGTTGTTGATGCTGTGGTTGGTTGTAATATAACCAGAGCTCATGTGAATGGTGGTGGTCGTGGAGCTTATCCTCCCATTTCAAAACATCGAATAAAGTAGTTAACACCAAGGAGGGCAACTCAACCACCAATTGTTGTTCAAGATCATCTTCCATCTCAGTCAAGTATGGTCACTGAATATCATGTTGTTGAAGGATCAACTACATATGAGTTTACTACATATGAAGGCCCAAGATTTGAAAAATTGTACAGACTCAAGAATCTCATGTTGTTGTACATGGGGTTCCAACCCAGTGTAATTCTTGTTAGGTTCAAGAAGGTCATGAACTTGATCATGAGACAAATGATGATTTTGAGTATGACTAGGATCACCCTAGCTTGACTTGACTCACCTATTCCCTTTGATGAGCTAATTGGATGGTTATTTTTCATTATACTTGATTTGTATTCTTTTACCATTTAACTATTTGGATTGTATTGTATTTGGGTGTAGTGCAGTGCACTACTACAGTGTTATCAAGACACTTTTACTATTTTGATTGTGTTTTATTCTTGGTCTGATGTCGAGTTCAAAGTTGATCAAGATTGTTGTCTAAACCCTACCCTCTGTGTGTTTGTAAAATTATGTTGAGACATATAGTCCGAGTAATTGCATTTAATTTGTTACCAAGAAACATATTGATTCGTACATTCCTAAACATACTACTTTGTAACAGCGTGAATGTTCAGTCATGTTTTGAAGTTTCCTAAACCACTTTGTAAAAACTTCTTTTAAGAAAGCAAAAAAACAATCAAAGATGACAACACAAAAAGAAAAAAAAAAGTGACAAGAAACTAATTGTAATGTACATAAGAAACACACCACACGCTTTAGATTACCTTAGTACTAGGCTGCAAAAAGGAGACATCTAGTTCCATGAGATGAACTTCATAGCCTCCATAACAGAAGCATTATGATTAAACAAACAAAAATTTTATCTCAATAGTTACATCCAATGCATAGGTTATTCAAGAATGAATCAATCAGGATCGTTGATGAACTAGAAATTCATGTAACCCTTGATTAAATGTCTTACTTTAGTAACTAAAGAGAGATAGATGAATTAAAGACAAGTGCTGTGAAATTGACTGAAGAAAAGGATAAAAATACACAACAAAGGAGTGGAAATTGGATGAAATAAAGGTTAAAATATTAAATTGGATGCAAATTTGAGAAGCAAAGGTACTTTGAAATATGGATTTGAAAGGCACAAAATAAGGCAGATAATGCATTGTAGACACCGAAAATGTGTCGGGCAGATTTTAGCTTAACCCGGGATCGAGATGTTGAAGCTCGAGCAGATTTACATTTTGGGCTAAAACGGAAGGACGGCGCGGATTTCTGTTTTGGGCCTAAAAGAAGAGGGTTGGCGCGGATTTTGGGATTTGGGCCAAAATGTTTGGGCTGGCGCAGATTTACGTTTTGGGCCAAAAAGAAGAAGGATGGCGCGGATTCCAGAATGTGGGCCTAAATCGGGGCTGGCGCGGATTCCAGAGTGTGGGTCGGATCCGGATTCAAATCTGCGCGGATCCATTGCCGGATCCGATTGGCAGGATTCGCGTGGATTCAGCCAAGCCAACTGCAGGCAGTTTTCAGTCAAACCAACTGCCGGCAGTTGCATGAGAGTGGCGCGGATTTGATGGTAACCGGCCAACCGTCGCCAATCGTCGCCAACCGCTGCCAATTTCTGGAGCTTATTTAAGGATCCGCGCGGATCCGGATAAGAGGTTGGCATTTTTGGTATTCGGGGAAGGGATTTTCTTAAAAAAAAACACAGACTCAATCTAGGCGAAGTTTAAGGAAATCCGCGCGGATTTCCTTGTCGGGTCCAACGTTCGACATACACCCAGCCTGAATTAGCTTCCGGCGATCCCTTTTCCACCAAATCTGCGCGGACTCCGACTACTTTGGGTTCCAACCTCCGACGTACACCCAACCTGAATTAGCTTCCGGCGACCCATTGTCCACCAAATCTGCGCGGATTCTGGGTATAATTTAGCCTGATTTAATTTCATTCGCTTAATTTAGTTTTCTTTCTTTCTTTTCGTTTCCTGGTTTAAGAGAAAACTGTAAAAATGTAGATAGTACGCCCCGTCCGCTGTAATTTTAGTTTGTTTTCTTTTTTTTATGTGCTGAACTCTTTTGCTTTTCGTTAATTGCATGATGTTTCTTTCAATTCGGTGACAACTTCTTTTTTTTTTCTCTTCTTTATTTTTCTAATGTAACCCGACTTAGTAAAGGCCGCTTCGGCGGGCGGTGCAAGGGCATCCCCCTACACCGACTTCTTTACCCCCGAATCCGTTCTTTTGGTTCGAGACCAGAGTCATAAAATTTAGGTTTTGTTAATTTTACTTTTAAAATTAACTGGCGACTCCTTTTCTTTTTATTTTAGGTTTTTTTTTTATTATTTTCTTTTTTTTCTTGAAAGTCAGAAAAACGGAAAGGAAGAACACCGACCCAAAATGGACCCGGAATCCGCGCGGATCCGCGCGGATCCAGGTCTATTTGGGTCAGCTTTTTCTTTTCTCATTCCTTTTCTTCTTTCCCTTTTGCTAAAAAAAAAACCCCAGTTTGATTTGGATTTGCGAGGATCCGTGAATCATTTGGGCCAAAACGGAACCCGAATCCGTGAAGATTTGGGTGGAGTTTCGGCCCAAATGGTCCTAAGATCCGCGCAGACCCAAGCTACTGTTTGATCCGTTTTTTTATTTTTTTTATTTTTTCCTTTTTCCAGTTCAAAACTCAAAAAGTTTGTTTTGGTCTGGGTGGGTCCGGAATCCGCGTGGATCCGGCCCGCTTCGGCTCAATTTTTTTTTAGTTTTTTGCAAAAAACCTGTTTTCGGCTCGGGTGGGCACCGAATCCGCGCGGATCCGGCCCACTTTGCCCCTTTTTTTTTTTCCCGCGTTGTTTTCTCCTATTTCGAAAAAAAGTAATTTCTAAAAAAAAGCCAAATTTCTTTAAAATCGTCCCTTAAGAAAATAAGCAACCCTACGTCGAATCGACCTTCCGTGGGGGACCGTGCCCTCCGGGGGCCGCGGGCCCTACAGTGGCGACTCCACTGGGGACTTATAAGAGGGTAAAAACTTGAAAAGTCGGGTTTAGTTTTTTTTTTTTAAAAAAAAAGTTGTCACGTTTTTTTACTTTAGGCATTATTTGCATCTCACGGGCCTTCCCCTTCGTCGGGCACACAAGGTACCGTTTAGGAAAATCCTTACTTACCATTTCGGGAAAGACATTAACCATTCAACTCAGGTGGGTCCATTTAGACCTTCACCGAGCCGGTGGTTGTTTTTCCCCCTCGTGCCATACTCCTTAATCCACTTGATTAAAAGGAGCAGCCCGGGGGTATTAACCTTCCATGCACCCCATGGAGGCCAAATACCCGGGACACGAGTTAGGAGCCGGTAGTGAATCGACCCTTAAACTCTAAACGTAGGGCTTTGGTTAGGATGGAACTGCATTTGTATGCTATGTGTTCTTCCCTATCCTCGAACCCGAGACCATGCAGTAGTGCTTAGAGAAATTCAAAAATAAAGTCTTCTTGGGTCTTTTGTTTTTGTGTCAGACCCAAATTTAGGCCCGATGAGCTGAGCCCGTAAATCCGCGGATTTCTGAGCTTGGTCACGCAGTGCCTAAATTGAGAAGTCAAGATCTGGTTTAGAATTTGGCCCACGAGGACACTGCACCCGTGGGAATCCGCGGAATCCAGGTTGGGCCGGGTCATATGTGGTCCAAATTCTTCCAGTTTTTGTTTCTTTTTTTATGCTTCACCGAATTTATGCCTGGTAGCGGGTTTGAGCCCAGAAATCCGCGCGGATTTCTGTTGACTTTAGTCGCTAGCAGGCTTAAATCGAGTGGTCTATGTGTGGTTTTTTTTTTTCTTTCTCTCTTTTTTTTCTTCTTTTCTTTTCTTCGTCTTTTGTTTTTTTTTGTGTGTACCTTGATTTGGGCTCGGCAGTGATCTTGAGCCCAACAAATCCGCGTAGACCTCACTGGGTTTATACCCAGAAGATCCGCGTGGATTCATGAGGCTCGGTGCCTGCTGGACCCAAATTTTAGGTTGTTCGGGGTTTTATTTGAGTTTTTTTTCTCTTTCTTTTCTTTTCTTCTTGCCTTTTTGCATAAGGTTTTTGTGTTTCGAGTCCAAAATACATTTGGGCTGTCTAAAGTCGTTGGGCCTCATGAGATCCACGCGGGTTTTGTGAGGGGGCCTACCCTTTGTGTGGTCCAAATGGGTTTCTGGTTAGTCTAGTCTGCTAGATTAATATGTTTAACCCTTATGAGAGGCCTGAGTTCTTTCTGGATTCGGTCCGATAAGGTTTAAACATGTTATTTCGAGCCTGAGTCAGCATTCTGCATAAGAGTTTTATTTGGGCTTCGCATATAGTCTTGAGCCTTAGTTCGATTATTCGGAGTTCAAATAGAATTCTTCATCCATTGCATGTTGTGTCTTTAGGAGAGCGTTGAGCTGAGTCTTTGAATTCGTCCACCTTTTCAGGACAGGATAGGTTGGTTTCGGGTTTATCAACGGGACGAAACCGGGCGTTTGGAAACCTTCGATATTCATTACGACAGTAACGAAGACCGGGTATCATCCGAGGTAACCAATCCAGAGGCGACTGACGAAGGGACATCTGAGGGAGTAGTTGAGAGTTTAGTGATTGATCCATCTGAAACCATGTCAAACCCAAATGATGACGGCAATGGGTCAACCACACGGTGATGCCGGGAGGAAGTCGCCCACCACCACCACCACCCAAATCCGACTTGGAGCAATTAACCAATGTGATTCTAAACATGCAAGTTTCGATGAACGCTCAACTGGAGGCGCAGAACCAGAGAATCAACGTTGTTATCCATGCCATGGAGGAGGCAAAGAACTCAAATGTGAAGAATCCTCCCATGGGGGAGGTTGATCAATCTTGCAGGGAGAAGGATGGATCAGTCCACGGGATCTCAAATTCGAGACTAGATCGCATCGAGCAGATGTTGAAAGAATCTACTTTGTTCAACAACCAATTTATGGATGATGTCGGTTTTACACCGGTGCCTCGGGGAAGACTTCCCCCTAAGTTCAACATGCCAGACATTAAGTTCCACGGTGTTGAGAGCCCTCATCAGCATGTAAGGAACTTTCTAGGGGCGATGACGCTAAAGGGAGTAGAGGAAGACATCTATCACATTATTTTTCCTTGGACTTTGGGACCTGATGTTATGAAATGGTACAACACTCTCAGTCCAGCCAAGACTACACAATGGAGTTTGCTTTGCAAGGAGTTCTTACATCGATTCTACAATGTAGACATGCCAGTCACTTTAAGGGACATGGAATTAGTGAAGCAAGAGGAGAAAGAATCTTTCTCTGACTACTTTGCTCGATGGAGATCAAAGGCAGCTCAAATGGTGGACCGACCATCTGAAGAGCACCAAGTAGACATGCTTATTAGAAGTCTACAACCATCATACAACGCTCACTTTAGGTTTCAACCCCTTAAAGATTTCGCTACATTAAGACTGGCTGGGACTAAAATAGAAAGTGAGTTTGCTAAGGGAGTCACAACTGGGGGCTGGAAGAACACCTATACTAACAGGAAGTCGGCTGGCCCATCTGCATCCAACAACAAGGGGAACGAGGTGAATGCCCTACAACGCTACACCGAATACACCCCTATAGACACTACGTACGCTCAAGCTTTAGAGCGTCTCTTAAGCAAGGGAATGATTACTCTTCCCGACTTAAGGCCGGAGCCAAAAGAGAAGCCACGGAATTGGGACGCCGGCAAGTTCTGCAAGTATCATAGGGCTCGAGGGCACGATACCGAACAGTGCTTTACTTTGAAGAACAGGATGGAGGAGATGTTTAGGTCCAAACAACTACCCTTACCGAAGGCAGCACAAAAACCTAGCAACACAAACAATCCACTAGGTTCACTGCATATACACGCTGTGTCGGAGGAATGCGAATGGGATCCCTCGGATTTCATTACTGATGCAAAGAAGTCAACTTACATCATGCATTACTTCACGGAAAGACATGAGGTCAACGGTTTATGGGCTAGTGACGAGGAAGATGTCTATGGTGAGCCTCATGCTGAGAGGGCCACGGACAACTTTTGGGATTCTGATGGAGACGAGGACTTTTGGGGAACAGCAAAGTCTGGAGAGGTCAAAACTCCGGATGTTACTTTCCTAACAAGGTCAGGGCGCCATAATCATCAAGGAGGTCCTTCCCAAGTTCAACCTCAAGACAAGGGGAAGGAGAAGGTAGGAGAGGTAGTGATCCCCGTTCCAGAAGAGGATTTGATGTTAAAGCAGTTGAAGAGATTGAAGATGGATGTTACGGTATGGCAATTGTTGGCGGCTTCACAAAAGCACAGGCAAGCCCTGATCGAGGCTTTGAGCAAGTTGGAAGTATCACCCGAGACTACGCCCGAAGAAATAGTATCTTATGTCACATCTGGCAGGAATACCATAACTTTTGGTGATGAGGATTTGCCTAAGGAAGGTCTTGCACACAACAAGGCCTTATACTTGACTGTGGGTTGTGCCAGTAAGGTGATACCCTTAGTATTGGTGGACAACGGATCTGCGGTAAACATCTGTCCATGGAGGACGGCACAGAAGCTGGGGATTCAATCCCATCAGCTCACCCAGCAGGCCATTCAACTTAGGGCCTACGACAACACTCCTAGACAAATTTTGGGTTCAATTCTGTTACCGATTACTATGGATGCGATTTCCAGCAATGTTGAGTTTCTAGTGTTGGATATTCCAGCATCATTTAACCTTTTGTTAGGACGCCCTTGGTTGCACGCACAACAAGCGGTGTCATCTACTCTACATCAGAAGGTGAAGATGATGGTTAAGGGGCAGGTGGTAACAGTCAAAGGTGAGGAGTTAGCAGCTGTAATTACTTCAAAGAAACCTATGATCGAGGTAGAACACAACTCCAAGGACGAGGAGTTCCACTACTTCGATATCGTAGCTACCTTGGAGAAGGAAGAAGCACCTTTGGACTTCGATCCTTTTTCCAACAGGAAGGTGAACGCAATTTGGAAGCGACATGGATACTTTCCCGGGTTACCTTTGGGAAGAAGAGCTCAAGGGCCTACATCTTTTCCCTTGACTCAAGGAGGGAGCTACCACTTTGGTTTAGGCTACATTCCAACAGAGGAAGAGAGGAGATTAGCTAAGAAGGTTAGAAGAATTAGGAGAGGTGAGCCAATACCGCTTTATAGCATAAAGCCGTATCCACTCACGCTTAATGGCCAGTTCATGAGGGAAGGAGATCCTTTCCCTTACTTTGGTTTTCCGGAGCCCTACTATTTGAAGAGCAAGGGCATCTTAGTTCCAGGTCTAGAGATCTTCAACGACTGCATGCTACTCGAAGAGGAATTGTTCACACCGGTAAGGGAGAACAGGACCCCACTAGAATGGACTCATCTAGCAGGGAGTAACATCTTTGGAATGTTGTTCGGTCAAGAGGCACAGAGAGAGGAGAAACCTGTGGAGACGCTTTCCTTGGCCCTATCAAGCATGGATTTCGATCCTACTAAGCTCATCGCTACATGGGGTCAGGAAACCAAGCAAGTTACCTGGGTGTCGGCCAAAGGAGACAAGGAGTTTGTGTTAGCTTTAGGAGAATCAGTGCTCGGGTCAGAGTATAGTGTCAATCCTGTTGTTGTTCCATTTTCTGAGTCTGTCTTAGAGTCAGGTTTTAAGTTCAATCAGTCTGTTGCATCTACTTCTAGGGGGTCTGTTGAGTCACCTGTTGATGTTCTTGTTTCTGAATTCAATGAAATGAACTCGTTTGCTTATGACTCTTCTTATCCCTCATCCCTGAACTGCTTTGTCTCTAATGAAAATAATCAAGATGCTGTAAACGAATCAGAAATTCCTAAAGACCTTTTAAAAGCCGTAGAGAAACATGAAAATCGGATTTCCGTAATTGAAGAAACTATAGAAGTAAACCTAGGTACACCTGAAGAGCCTAAATTAACCAAAATTGGGAAATTTTTAACCATCAGGGAGCAAGAGCACTTTACTCTTCTCTTACGAGAATTCGTAGATGTCTTTGCCTGGTCATATCAAGATATGCCAGGTATAGACCGAGAAATAGCTGAACACAGAATTTCGCTTTACTCGACGCTAAGCAGTTAAGCTTAGGCGGATGAAACCAGAGTGGGCGTTGAAGATTAAGGAGGAAGTCGAGAAGCAGTTGAAGGTAGGCTTCATTAGGGTGTCAGAATATCCACACTGGATAGCTAATGTAGTCCCGGTTCCAAAGAAAGATGGGAGAGTTCGGATGTGCGTAGACTTTAGAGATTTAAACAAGGCGAGTCCGAAGGATGACTTTCCTTTACCTCATATCGATGTTTTGGTAGACAACACCTGTAGGCATGCCCTTCTTTCATTCATGGATGGGTATTCAGGTTATAACCAGGTTAAAATGGCTGAAGAGGATATGGAGAAGACGACGTTCATCACACATTGGGGTACATTCTATTATGTAGTTATGCCATTCGGGTTGAAAAATGCAGGGGCGACTTATCAGAGGACAGCCACCACATTGTTGCATGATATGATGCATAAAGAGGCAGAGGTTTACGTAGACGACATGATCATCAAGTCCGTTAACCGTGACACACACTTAGATAGCCTTAGAAGATTCTTCCATAGGCTGCGGAAATACGGAATGAGGTTAAACCCTCAGAAGTGTGCTTTTGGGGTGACGTCAGGCAGGTTATTGGGTTTTGTAGTGAGCTCTAGGGGAATCGAGGTTGATCCAGCAAAGATCAAGGCGATACAGGAAATGCCACCGCCTAAGACAGAGAAGGAGATAAGGGGTTTTCTCGGACGATTGCAATACATAAGCCGGTTTATTTCGAAATTAACCATGATTTGTGACCCTAGATTTAAGAAGTTGAGGAAAGGGGTCAAATCTGAGTGGGATGAAAAATGTCAAGCAGCTTTTGACAAAATTAAAGAGTACTTGGCTAATCCGCCTGTTTTAGTTCCACCGGTACCTGAAAAGCCTTTATTGTTGTACCTAACAATCACTGAGTCGGCAATGGGGGCTATGCTAGCTCAAAGATACGATGGCGAAGAGCGAGCAATTTACTACTTAAGCAAGAAGTTTCTAGAATATGAAACCCGGTACTCCAACATTGAGAGATTATCCCTTGCCTTAGTGTGGGCAACGAGGAAACTACGTCACTACATGCTTGCGCATACCGTGCATGTGACCGCATTCATGAATCCTCTCAAGTACTTGATGGAGCAGCCACTGGTCAACAGTAGGGTAGCTCGGTGGATGGTTATGTTATCGAGTTCGACTTACAAATTGTTCCAAAAAAAGACAAAAAAGGAAGAGTAGTCAGATTTTTGGCATTTACCTGTTGAGGAGGCTAGTGAAGAAAAGTTAGATTTTCCCGATGAAGAAGTATTTCAAACACAGAAAGAAACATGGGAAATGTATTTTGACGGAGCTTCCAACCAAAGTGGATTCGGTGTAGGAATCATTTTGATTTCTCCCGAAGGAGCCCATACTCCTATTTCCGTAAAGCTAGATTTTGAGGCGACAAATAATGTAGCCGAATACGAGGCGTGTATCATTGGCATGCAGGCTGCCGTGGAAATGGACATAAAGTGCATAAGGATATTTGGTGATTCGAGCCTTATAATAAACCAGGTTTGCAATAAGTGGAAGGTGAAGAACGAAGCTTTGGCACCCTACCAGGCTTACGTAAGGGATTTAGCAGAACACTTTGATCAAGTAGTGTTCACTTATTTACCTCGGGAGCATAATGAGTTAGCTGATGCATTAGCAAAGCTGTCATCCTTGCTAAATATCCCGAGAGGAGTCGTGTCTATGCCGATATGCATAGAGAGAAGAAGTCAACCGGCTTATGTTTATTCCTTGGAAGTTTGTGAGATAGACTCGACTTGTTGGTATTATGACATCTACCAATACCTCACCAAAGGGGTTTACCCTGAGGATTCTACCACAAGATCACAAAGAGCAATCAGACTCTTAGCGTCGCAGTATTGTTTGATTCAGGATCAGTTGTACAAAAAGACGGATATGGGTATCAATTTGCTTTGTTTAGAACAGAGTGAAGCTCAGAACTTGATGAAGGAAGTTCATGGGGGAGAATGTGGCCCGCATATGAATGGACGGATGTTGTCCAAGAAAGTTCAAAGGATGGGGTATTACTGGTCGACTATGGAAGCTGATTGTCACGACTATGTAAAACGGTGCTACAAGTGTCAAATCTATGCGAACTTGCAACACCAACCCCCGTCATTTTTGACCACGTTAACCTCGCCATGGCCATTTTCGGTTTGGGGCATTAATATCATAGGGAAGGTGACTCCTAAAGGAACGGGAGGACATGAGTATGTGCTTGTAGCCATTGACTACTTCACAAAATGGGTGGAAGCGGCATCCTATGCAAAATTGACTTCTAAGCACGTCGCTAAGTTCATACTTAGAAACATAATATGCCGTTATGGGGTTCCACACGAATTGATAAGTGACAATGGGGTTCACTTCAAGAAAGAGACGGCGGAATTGTTAGCAAAATACAAGATCCGACATCATAGATCTTCGGTATATCGACCTCAGACCAATGGAGCGGTTGAGGCAGCTAACAAAAATCTCACTAGGATAGTAGAGAAAATGGCTTCCTCTTATAAGGATTGGCCTGATAAACTACCTTTTGCCTTATGGGGTTATCGAACTTCTATTCGTACATCCACCGGAGCAACTCCTTACTCCTTGGTATACGGAATGGAAGCGGTATTGCCAGTAGAGGTAGCAATACCGTCATTACGGATTATAGTGGAGAGTCAGATTCCGGAAGCGGAATGGGCTAGGGCTAGGTATGAAGAACTAGTCAACATCGATGAAAGGAGACTCAGAGCCATGCACAATGTCCAGATATACCAGAGTCGTGTGTCCAGGGCATTTAATAGGAAGGTCAAACTAAAAGACTTTGGAGAGGGTGACATGGTTTTGAAGGAGATACGGGCACCTATTTAGGACCCAAGAGGAAAATTTAGGCCCAATTGGATGGGACCTTACATCATAAAGGAAATTCTTCCCGGAGGGGCGGTAAGATTAGTAGATCTGGAAGGGGAAGAATGCGTTCAGCTGACAAACTTAGATCAACTTAAGAAGTTTTATGCGTAAAGGGTAAAAGTGGACATAGCAACTGGTAATTAAAACCAGCAACTATCCTTGTAAGAATCAGCTACTGGCCCATTTGTCCAGCAACTGATTTACTTTTCTCGAACTACGATGGCCTGATTCCGCACATTGTGGATACGTAGGAAGCTTTCTGAAAAGCCCGGCCCCATCAATTACAATTTCCCTAATTTTGACTTTCTGTTTTAAAAGCAATATTGAACTCTCGCGGGTTCAATGGCACTTGAAATAAAACATAAGGCTCGAGTTTTCAAAAATCCAAGTTCCAGGAGATCTTCGCGGATTTCCAGATGTCAAAATTGGACTTCTTGATTTTAGGTTTTCCCGCTTCATTTCAATATTGGGCTTTGAACCCTCATAGGATCTGCGCGGATTTTCTTGTTTCGGGCCTAAGATACTCGACTTCCATTTTGGATCAATTTTGGGCCAAGATCGCGCGGATTCTTTATTAGGCTTAGTGATGAAGTCTACGCGGATTTATGTTTTGACCCGGCATACTCAGTTCGAGAGCAAACCGGGAAAATCCGCGCGGATTTATGTTTTTCGGGCCTATCTGTTTTTTTTTTATTATTATCGTGAATCTGTATATACCCGAAATACTCAGTCGATATTTTTCCGAGCAATTTTGGGACAGATTTGCGCGGATTTGGCCCTTCCTGAGTTTAATTTTGTTTCTTTTCTTAATTCAATTCTCGTAGATTCTCTTTTGTAATGCAAAAATCTTCACAGATTTTACATTGTTTCGATTGGGAATGAAATTTTCTATGTGCAAAAATTCGTACGAATTTTACATATATAATAGAAAATTTTGGGAAGTTTCGCGAAATATGATTTTTATTATTTCCGATAAATTTAAAGTCTAAAGGAAAGAGCATGCAAATTTATAATTTGCCACTCAAACGTTCATCAGCATTCTAAAAAAAAAACACACTAAAAAGAAAAAATACAAATCTAAAGGCAAGCAGCATCAGTCTTTCAGTCCTATTTAAGCTTCTTCTCAGCTTCAGGAGTCATACTAGACCTTGACCCTTCACCCTGTGAGGATGTTCTTCTTGACCTCTTTTTGATGTTAGAGTCACTGGGGGCTTTCTCTTTACCTTTCCCAGTATCTTCCGGAATCTGCCGAGGTAGAGTGTTGTCAGGTCTAGGTTCCCTGATCGTCACAGGTCTTTCCCTAGGATGTGTTGTAGCAGTTGGGAGGCGAGTCTTGGTTGATAGTGGGTCTATCCCTTTTCCTTCCTGATCTTTCAGCTGTTTCCTAACAGTAGGGTCTTTCTCGATTATCCATTGGCGATATGCCATAGATACATATATGTTTCCTCCAGTTGTAGGGACAGCAAGAGTAGGCCTATTCATCCAGTAGTCTTGCCAAGATCGGACCTTGGAGGCGTCATTAGTGATGACTCTAGGACTAGGTGGGATGCAGTCTAGTGAGGGGATCCATTGCTTCCTTCTGATTTGACGCTTGGCCCTTTCAGGGAAATAATAGGTTGTGTGTGTTAAGCCCACAAGTCTCACGAATGGGCATCGATGGTCGACGGTGACTACTTCTCTTATTCTCCACCAGGTAATGTGCCACTTGACAATCATTTCTTCGACGAACCATTTCAGCCACTTGTCCGTCGAACGTTCCTTGTGTTTGCGGGTACGTTGGCAAAATTGGGTCATCCGGAAGGTAACTTCATTCTTTGGGGGTGCCAAGAAGCGGGTATGCTCCATCAACCATATCTGCAAGGAAGAAGAGAATTAAATTCCAAAGAAAATCAGGTCCACGCGGATTTTCGAAGACAGAAGTCTGCGCGGATTTGTGAACAATAAAGTGGGGAAGGTGCGAAATCCGCGCAGATTTCGGAGAGTTGTAGAAAATTTTTACCTGAAGCAGCAGGGGGCTTCCTGAAAATTCACCTTCAGGTTCGTTACAAAGCCGATCCAGGCACAGGATAGTCTCAGCTACTATCATTGGTGCTAGATTTTGGTCGTCGCGGAGGCTTTCGCTAATGTTGATCAAAGAAGCAAGACCGTTGTTTGTGCCGCCATGGTAGAAACAGAAGCCACCTAGTAAGCATAGGGTCAGGGCCCTAACTTTTCTCTCAACGTGTTCACTTCTTTTGAACATGGAAATTAAGGGCAGAAAGTTCACTCTTTCACCCTCTAAGATTTTCTCTAAGTCATTTCTTTCTAAGCCTAGGAGAGAAGTGTACCTAGGTGAGGTATTTTTGGAGGAAGTTGGGATGACTGGTGTGGAGGTAAACTTAAAACCTAGTATTGCGCCGAATTCTTCGGGGAGAGGGCACAATTCTTTTTCCCCAAACCTAAATAAATGGAGTTCAGGGTCCCAGAATTCAGAGGCGGCTCTAAGGAAATCCCACATTAGCCTTACTTGCCTGAGGCTAATTAGGGTGTGTAGGTTGTATCGTTTCAGCTCTTCTTTCTCGGCAAAGGAAAGAGAAAGAATCCATTGGTCGAGTTCTTTCTGGAAAGACATGTTTGGAAGGGAAGAAGAGATTGCGGGGATTTCTATAAAAAGTTGGAACGCACAAGAATTCAGGAAGGAAAGTGTGAAATTTTGGGAAGAACTTGCGCAGATTTTATAGTGCAGAAGTCAGGAGTACGACGGAATTCCATGAGAGCTTGGCACTACCAGTTTTGATAGGAATCAGAGACTTAGTTGGGAGTTGCGATCCGGTACAAAGTCTGCGCGGATTTGGTAGCTGATTTTAACAGGACTCAACTTGTGCGGATTCTAATCATGTGGGAATGGCGCGGTTTTTTTGAAGAATTCTGACCCGAATACGTCGTCAGGTTGGCGCGGATTTTGTTTGGGTCGGGTTTCAGACTGGCGCGGATTTTTTGGTAGGATTTAGGCTTGAATTTATCTGGGCCGACCGCAGAGTGGCGCGGATTTGGGCCAATTCCTGGCGAAGTTGGCGCGGATGCAGGCCCAAATGCTGGGGGCTGCGCGGATTTTTGGAGTGTTGGGATCATATTGAATCTGCATGGTTTTAGTAATAGCATTTGTATATTTCCCGGCTCTGTCCGAAAGTTGTTTTGGGATGTTATAAAAAGCTTGATAGTTTATGGAATTCGCTTATTGACCACAGCTCCGCTCTTGTTTCTTTTTATGTTGCATTGCATATGGTTTTGGTTTTCAGTTTTAAAATAGACAAAATTAGATAAATACTTAATAGTGTCCATACATAAACATCGCATTCATGTTAAGCATTAATATGGTAAATTGAAAATTCACAGAGTCAATCCTCTAAGCATTATACATGGTCTCTCCCTCAATCATCTTCTTCGTCGGATACCAAGTCTATGTAGGCGGGGCCCGATGGGCCGTAATGTCCACCGAGTTGAGGTGTGGGGTTCTGCCCGGTGAGGAAGCTCCATCCACCGGCCACCCAAGAAGAAGAAGCTTGATCTTGCTGATATCCTCCAGGAGTGAACTCATTTTGAGAAGAGCTAGGAGCATCATATGTATGAACTCGTCCAGATTCGTCCACGTGGAAGGAGCCCGGATAATGTCCTTGCAAAACAGGGGCTTGCAAGACTGGGGTTAAGCTCCAGTTATCGCCGTATTCCTGTTTGACTGGTTCTTCTTTACCTAGAAAATATGAAGAAGCAGAGTCGAAGAAACCGGTGTTGCTTGAGGAATGCATGCTAGGAGTAGGGATTTCAGGTTGAGCTTCCTTGAAATCTACCGGTGCTTGATGGAAATCACCTGACCATCTCCGTTGGGGGTAGTCAGAGTACCCTTGGGACAAGGACATACTGCCGAACATCTGATCCAACATAGAAGTATCGGAGGCCTGTGAAGCAGCATCACTTTCACTTATATATCTCCCATAGGCACGTGTTCGGGATGACCCTCGAGCGCCGGCAAAACTAATAGTACTGGAAGACTCGATAGAGTGATCGGTATCATCTTCGGGGATGATGGGGATGTTGGGAACGTAGCCATGGGACTGAATTCCATAGGTGGTCGTCCATTGCTAATCTGGGAGGGTCTGCGCCGCTATCTGAAGGGCTGCGCGGTGTCATATGAAAACCTCCTCCCAAGTCAATGTCATGGTCGCTTTCCTCTTCTTCCTCATCACCATCATGTGCATGGAAAGCAATGGGTATAGCTCCGCCACCGCCTATGTTCTGGCCATTGTTGTCATCATCATCGTCATCGTCATCATCATCGGCATCGTGACCTCCTTGGCCCCTACCATGGTGGTGGTAATGACCTCCTCCTCGTGGTTGTCCCCTACCGCGACCTCCACCACGCCGAGGCCCAAAACCCATTCGACGCCGATATCGTCTCTGCATGTCTTGAATTTCATCACAGAGGCCGTATATAAGGGCAATGGCCTCCATAGTTTGTTCCCGACTCCACTGCAAGCAATTTTCTTTTATAAGGATTAATACTTGGACATAGGGTTTATTCATTATTTTGAAACTAAGAGCCTTACCCCAGGGCTGTTCGAGGACAAAGGGAGCTCGGGGCAGTTTCTACGACGACGTCTGAAACCAAGTGGGTTGGGATTCTTGGTGTTCCATGCCTACAAATTAACGAGGTTAGTTACAACACAAGGGCGAAAGTCGTAGGAGTTCTTACGATACTCACCATGCGTCCCATGAGGCGTGGTCGAATGGATGCGGCATAGTTGGCCCCGTGATCAGAAATTTCCAATGGGAATCCCGTGAGATTAAGTTCAAGCTCATTGAAAGTCAAGGCGGGGTAGAACATCTTGGCGGTGGATCGACCGGTACCGTGGAGGCCATACGTGCATGCATTGGTGGGTAACCCTTTCCCGATGCGGATGAAAGTGAAAGGACCTTCAAATAAGATCCTTCTGCAGTTGATGTCCTGTAATGTATCGAGGTCCGGAAGCTGATCTTCCGTAACCTCATAAGCCGCCCAAGGGTCCAAAGCGCACTAAACACGCGTTAGTGGTTGGGCTTGATAGTTTTAAAAGTCAGGTTGGAAGAAAAGGAAAGGTCATACCTGTCCTGGATTATTCAGTATACCTCGGAAGAGCTCCAGGTGCTCTACCCAACGTTTTCTAACCAGCAAATCGTCGCGCCCCCAGCGAAGAGCGATGGGAAAGACATCACCAGCATTAGATTGGGGAGACAGGCCCTCGAAGTATTCATAGAACCATATCTGCAAAGAGTAGGAGTTAGCTTTCAAACTACAAGCAGGTAGGTAGATGGCAAAAGAAAAGGAGATACCTCTATGACTTTCTACAAGCCAGACAGATAGGTGTTGTTCTGCTCGAGTTTTGATTTAGGGACCCGCACACCCGAACGGAGTCCCCGGAAGAGACAGGTATAAGCTGCCGCACCCCAAGCTAAGTTGGAGAGATTATCTAGGTCTGCCAAATTACCTAGATAGTGGAAAAATACACGACTACCACGGTCAGCAAAAATGGTAGTACACAGGAAAATGGCAAGTATCACTCGCCGTCTTTGTGCATCCGTGTACATTTCGTCCCAGAAGTTGCCCTTCAGGACCTCATCGAAAAGCACGGAGTATCGGAAACTCCGTGTGTCTTGTATGGTGCCCATGATTGGGCCGAACAAGGCTATTTGTTGGGCTTTGTCGTGGCCCAAGTCATTGGAGTACTGTAAGGGCACCCCGCCGAAAGATAACCCTGTAATCATGGCAAAGTCAAGAGGGGTAATAGTCATCTCATACTCTAGGAAGTGAAACGTGTTGGTTGTATCCCAAAAACGTTCACTTAATGCACGCACTACGCAATGGCCAGTAGGCTCGCGCATGGCATGTAGAGCATTGAGAAAATGGCTAAAACCAGCTTCCCTGATGGTGTCTTTTGCTGGAAAACCCAATTGTTCCAGCTCGTCCAGAAGTCTCATCACCTTATCGATTGCCCCACAGGCCTGGATATTATCGGCCTGCAAGGTAAAATTGTACATGAGATTTCTGAGTGGAATTCAAAATGTCATAGTTAGTGAAGAAAGTGACATACCGTGACTTGGGTGACGAAGTGAGAAATATGCACATCACGACAATAAAGGAGATCCTGGCCATCCCACGGATGAGGGCCGGCCCAATCTCGGTTCATGTTGCCCTTTTGGGCTAAGTCAGCGGCCCATGCTTCCTTCTTGGGATGATATTTAGTGGGTTTTGTTGTTGGCATGGTGAAGTACTGCAAGAAAGACTCAACTCAAGTACAAGATTATTCAATACTCGAGCAAAGTCAAACATTAGAGAAATGCAAGTTTCTACGCGGAGTTGAACAATCGAGACCAAAACAATTTTGGGCCCATTTCACGGGACTTGCGCGGATTTTAAACCGAAGGATTTTTGGGCCAATTTTGGTTGGGCTCACGCGGATTTTCATCAGTTTTGGGCCAAAACAATTTTGGGCCCATTTCATGCGTCTTGCGCGGATTTTAAACCGAAGGATTTTTGGGCCTATTGTGTTGGGCTTGCGCGGATTTATGTCAGTTTGGGCCAAAGCAGTTGGCCGAAAATTTCGGGTCTGCGCGGATTTATGCAGGTCAATTTTTGGGCCCATTTCCAGTCAGGCTGGCGCGGATTTACTAGGTTTTCGGGGAAATTTTCTGGGCCTCATTTTGATGGATTTGCGCGGATTTGGAGCTAGGTTGGTCCAAATTTGAGTACATTCGTATGATGTGCCAACACCTATACAAGCAAGCTCAAGTAAATTTGTGCATGGGTTTGAAAGTTTAAGTTCAAGACTCTATAATATGTGCATGGGTTTGAAAATTTTAATCCGGGATTATGTTCACCCAACACCTATACAAGCAAGCTCAAGTAAATTTAAGGAAATGCAAGAAACTTTGAATTTACAAGCACACACCTTTTTTGTGGAAAATTTGCGCAGATCTAGCTCAAAGTTGCGCGGATCTGCATGAACATAAACAGAAGTTTCAAGCTCGAGTGTTTAACGTACGAAGAAAGTGGCCCAAAAGTGGTCCAAAATTGTGAAGATGGCGCGGATTTGCTGGGGAACATCGCGCGGATTTTTCTGAGTTCTGAAGAAATGTCGAGATTTTAACAGTTGCAAACTCAAGAAAATGCAAAGGAAGTGTTGGGTTTTGAAGAAACTTGCGCGGATTTCTTTACATACTTAGAAGTTGGAAATTCGCACAAAATGGCTCAAAATCATCTGGAGTTGCGCGAATTTCAGCTGGGTGGAGTCGGAATTTACCTGAGAATGGCGCGGATTTCAGCTGGGGAGTGTGGGCCTGGTTGGTGTCGCGCGGATTTTGCCTGAAGGTGGCGTCTCCGGGCTGTTAAGCTTTGCGCAGCTGCGGTGGGGAGATGGAGAATGAAGATGGGTTTGAGATGTGAGGCTATTAATAGAGATGACAAGATAAGAGTGGATAGAGAGTGAGTGGGTGAAGAAGAGTGTGAGAGGCTTTAATGTCTTAGGGATAAGACAAGTGGTCAAAGGGAGTTATCTCAACTTTCCTTTATTTTACTTTTTTATTTTTACCAATCAAATACTTACAGACTGATCCTTTTCAGGAAAAGAACATAACAAGCCTGGACAATATCCAGCAGTCAAGCTAGCTATAAATCAAATTCCGGATGTCTTCCAAGCTACCCTTGGAAGTTGAAGCCTGGACAACATCCAGCAATTAATCAGCATCGGACTACCTCCGGTCAGAAGTCCAAGCTACCCTTGGATCGTTCAAGCCTGGGTAATTTCCAGCAAATTAAGTCAACAAGATCGGACTACCTCCGGTTGGCTACGAGAGCTTTCAAGTATACTTTGACTTTCGTCTTATTCAGACTCAGTCAAAGTGGGGGCTATCTGTAGACACCGAAAATGTGTCGGGCAGATTTTAGCTTAACCCGGGATCGAGATGTTGAAGCTCGAGCAGATTTACATTTTGGGCTAAAACAGAAGGACGGCGCGGATTTCTGTTTTGGGCCTAAAAGAAGAGGGTTGGCGCGGATTTTGGGATTTGGGCCAAAATGTTTGGGCTGGCGCAGATTTACGTTTTGGGCCAAAAAGAAGAAGGATGGCGCGGATTCCAGAATGTGGGCCTAAATCGGGGCTGGCGCGGATTCCAGAGTGTGGGTCGGATCCGGATTCAAATCTGCACGGATCCATCACGGATCCGATGGCGGATTCGCGTGGATTCACCAAGCCAATCGCAGTTTACCAAACCAATCACGGCAGTTGCATGAGAGTGGCGCGGATTTGATGGTAACCGGCCAACCGTCGCCAATCGTCGCCAACCGCTGCCAATTTCTGGAGCTTATTTAAGGATCCGCGCGGATCCGGATAAGAGGTTGGCATTTTTGGTATTCGGGGAAGGGATTTTCTTAAAAAAAAACACAGACTCAATCTAGGCGAAGTTTAAGGAAATCCGCGCGGATTTCCTTGTCGGGTCCAACGTTCGACATACACCCAGCCTGAATTAGCTTCCGGCGATCCCTTTTCCACCAAATCTGCGCGGACTCCGGCTACTTTGGGTTCCAACCTCCGACGTACACCCAACCTGAATTAGCTTCCGGCGACCCATTGTCCACCAAATCATGGATTCTCGTATAATTTAGCCTGATTTAATTTCATTCGCTTAATTTAGTTTTCTTTCTTTCTTTTCGTTTCCTGGTTTAAGAGAAAACTGTAAAAATGTAGATAATACGCCCCGTCCGCTGTAATTTTAGTTTGTTTTCTTTTTTTTATGTGCTGAACTCTTTTGCTTTTCGTTAATTGCATGATGTTTCTTTCAATTCGGTGACAACTTCTTTTTTTTTTCTCTTCTTTATTTTTCTAATGTAACCCGACTTAGTAAAGGCCGCTTCGGCGGGCGGTGCAAGGGCATCCCCCTACACCGACTTCTTTACCCCCGAATCCGTTCTTTTGGTTCGAGACCAGAGTCATAAAATTTAGGTTTTGTTAATTTTACTTTTAAAATTAACTGGCGACTCCTTTTCTTTTTATTTTAGGTTTTTTTTATTATTTTCTTTTTTTTCTTAAAAGTCAGAAAAACGGAAAGGAAGAACACCGACCCAAAATGGACCCGGAATCCGCGCGGATCCGCGCGGATCCAGGTCTATTTGGGTCAGCTTTTTCTTTTCTCATTCCTTTTCTTCTTTCCCTTTTGCTAAAAAAAAACCCCCAGTTTGATTTGGATTTGCGAGGATCCATGAATCATTTGGGCCAAAACGGAACCCGAATCCGTGAAGATTTGGGTGGAGTTTCGGCCCAAATGGTCCCAAGATCCGCGCAGACCCAAGCTACTGTTTGATCCGTTTTTTTATTTTTTCCTTTTTCCAGTTCAAAACTCAAAAAGTTTGTTTTGGTCTGGGTGGGTCCGGAATCCGCGTGGATCCGGCCCGCTTCGGCTCAATTTTTTTTTAGTTTTTTGCAAAAAACCTGTTTTCGGCTCGGGTGGGCACCGAATCCGCGCGGATCCGGCCCACTTTGCCCCTTTTTTTATTTTTTTATTTTTTTTTCCCGCGTTGTTTTCTCCTATTTCGAAAAAAAGTAATTTCTAAAAAAAAGCCAAATTTCTTTAAAATCGTCCCTTAAGAAAATAAGCAACCCTACGTCGAATCGACCTTCCGTGGGGGACCGTGCCCTCCGGGGGCCGCGGGCCCTACATGCATGCCTTAACAAATCGAGAAAAAGGCAGCAGTAGGTGGGGAATTTGGAGTTCCCCAAGTGGCAAAATCATAAATTAGGAAAAGGGTAATCTCGCTTAAATTTAATCTGCTGCTGGGTAAGGTCTCAGTTGAACACTCCACTTAATTACGGGAGAATAGCCTGCACTTGAGCTAAAAGTAGGAGTAACAACAAACGCAAATTGACTGTCAGCCATACTTAGTTATGAAAGAGAGGAAAACAATAGATAACAAGAAAACAGCTTGGAGAATCAGATTGAAGAAGCAGAAGATGCATATTTGAGAAGCATACCCAGCAAATTTCAGAACGAGGAGGAAGCTTTGATTTAATCATTCATGGAAGGGTTGGATTTGGACGAGAGAGAAGAGTGAGGTTTAAGAATGGGAGGGGTAGTGTTTGGTTGGATGAGGAGGAAACTTAAATGTGTTAAACACAATCTAGCTGGCCACATCAGCAAGCTCCAACATACACGACATCCCTCCATCGATTCTCATCTCACTTAACTTGGTGGGGGGTCATTCACAAATATCACCCCCATATTTTGGGTCACAGTGAGTCAAATATAAAATTTGAAATATTTAGACTACCAACTTCGAAGTTTGAAAATTTTAAAATAAAATTTTCAAATCTATATCTATATAATATATAATGGAAATTTATGTGGGACCCACTGAATGGAGTCACCGTAGTGAATTTAGGAGCATCAATCAATCAGCTTGAAGATAAATCTATTTTGATAAATATTTTTTTATCCTAGATTGTCGTTATTTGCATGTTGCACATTGTAACCAATTGCAATTTTATCCCACTATGTACGGTAACAGCGTCAGTTAGAGTCCATAATCCCCACAATTGTTAACTGAAACTTATTTTCAATACATTTTATTAATGCAAATTTATATTAGTGGGTTGTTGCATATTGTAACCGCTATCCCCACAATTTCTGACGACCACAATTCATAAACCGTATTCCCCACGATTATTAACCATAACTGATCTGTCACCCACAACCCCTAACATATCTCCCTATATAAGTGACCCCATCAAAACCTTTTCCCCTGATGGTATTGTTTCCAAATTTGTATGTTGTTGCACCTTTCCTTTTTAGTTTCAAATCAAAATATTTGAACTTCACAATTTTTAGTTCTAAATTTACAGACACTCATCATTTCTGAAGCTGATTACATGTTGGGAGCACAATTGGTTAGTCTTCTGAATTGTTAATCACTGGCATGCTAAGTTTAATTCATCCAATGTTCAATTTAGTTTGGCCTATGTTCATAAGTTATGATACCATGTGATGCTGATATTATATTGATATCCTGTTTGGTACAGGTGAATGGCATCTGATACTCAAATTTCATTGAATTGCTATCTGGTATGTTCCCTGTTTAAATTTCATTTAGAACAATATGCTTATCATGTTTGACATATGCTAATCTGCGTTCAATTAAGACCCCATAACTTAACAGATTATGAAGATGATAAACTCATATTTTTTACTTCTGATTAAGATGATAAGACTAAATTTTTTGTCTGATCTAATACCTCCAAATTTTGTTCAATTTTTGGTCAGTACTATATGCTTTTTTTCCTAAATAAAAACAAAAAAGAGAGAGAAGATACTCACCTTTGGCCTTGACATAGATAGTCCCCATCTAGCCAAACTTCTGAACCAGTATCTTACTCGGCAGCCACTCACACCCCCAACCCCAATACACAAATCACCCCTCCAAATTACGTATATTCACCCCCCAAAATTATTACATACAATCAAACCTTCACTCACGCCTTACCAAAACACATAACTCACCCCTCCAATTACATATCATCCCTCAAAATTACATTAACCAAAGATTTAGCACTATTACAATAATTAAACCAACCTAAAATTACCCAATATATCCACACACAGAATCGAGATGATGGCATAGAATAATAATAACTTTAAATAGTTGTAATTGGGGTACATGTTCTTCATATTTTAGAAACTTGAAACAATAATTACACTAAAATTTATTCAAACAAGTATACCATGAAAGTGAATTTATTTTCATAACAAGAATTTTTCCTTGGATTTTAATTTTTTAAAAAAAATCGCATTTAACGGATTATTTATGTTTTGAATCATTTCTATAGATCAATAAGGTTACTAAAAAACTTTTAAAAATTGCATTTAAAAGTTTATTTAAAGTTTTGTTTCTGGGAATTTCTACCATAGTTGAATTTTATTTCGACTGTGGTAGTTGAAATAAATGTCAAGCCGTTGGATCTGAGAGTGATGATATCAAATTCTAATTTCACATGCTCCAGTCAGTCATCTCACTTTACATATCTCAGTTGCCCCCAACTACAGCCACTCCGCCTCCCACAACCGCCGCACAACCTCATCTGACTCCGCCTCCCATCCATCCGGACCGGCCCTCATCTGTCACTGTGAACTCATAAAACTCCTTCGATCATGACCCAGACAACCATTGGCCGCCTTTTGTTCTTGGTCCCCAAAAATAACGAAAGGGGCCATTAATGGTGAATTGGATCCAAGATTCAGGGGTGTTGTACTCTTTCATGATACAGACAACCATTTCATCTGAATCAATCATGCTTAGACATCCATTGACCACACTAAGTTTATTACCCCAAACTTGAAACACACAATAACATGATTGTAATTTAAAAACATACCAACAGCCACCTCATCTGTCTAAGATTTGGGTGGGGCCGGCCAACGCCATCATCGACACCTTCCACCACCTCGTCCAGCTCGCCGGCTGCGGAGACGTCGACGTCAATTCAACATTTTCAAGTGAGGAGAGAGAGTTGTCACAGACATCGACGTCAATACAACGATTAAAACTGTTCGGAATCAACGATTAGAACTGAGATATGTACGAGTGCTAGTACTGCTGTCGAGAATTCGCCAATTCCCAGGCCCTCGGCGGCCACCAGAACGCCCACAAGAAGGAACGCCAGCAACTCAAGCGCGCCCAAATGCACGCCACCCGAACCGCCGCGGGATACGTCCGCAACCCCATCATCTCCGCCTTCACTCCGCCGCCCCACCTCCTCCCCGGTGGCGGCGGAGAAGTCGTCGTCCCTCCGCCGGGGTCATGGGTGTACATGCCACATGAGGTTGTCCCTCCCTTGCACGTGTCCCACTCGTGTGTGTTCGGCGGAAGCGACAGTGGTCAAGCCGGCATCAGAGGTGGTCCGGGGTTTCCGTACGCTGGAGGAGGAGTGCAGGGGAAAATGGTGTCGTTAGAAGGGGCGACGACGTCGTTGAGCAGGTTTAGCAGAGGGCGGAGTGATGATGGCGGTGGTGGGCTCGACTTGCATCTCAGTTTGGCCCCTGCTTTGCCTTGAAGGGCGCTAACTGCTGTGGAAATTGGGAAACAATTGGAGTTAACCAGCTAAACGTGGGTAAAAGCGAGGAGAGAGAGTTGTCAGAATATGTAAAAGTTGACCTATTATACAGGTTACAGGTTATATAATTGAAGGGATGAGATTTAATCTATACTAATCAAGGGTATATATTTGTCAACTACCATAGTTAAAATTATTTTCAACTATGGTAGAATTTTCAATAATTTCATTAGATCAATAATGTTACAAGTTTCAAGCACAATTTTTTTTTTTGTAATGAAAAAAACGTACAACTGAACTGATTGAATCTAATTTTACAGTCTTCAATTTCCCAAAAATTAATATATACCAACTCTTTAATAGTGTAACAAAACAAATACTGACTCACTATGATATGACAAAACCAACATTGAATAGAAAAATCATGTGCTAAATGTACATGACATTATATTTCTCTTAAAAGTCAAATTACACGCATATTTCAAATTATTAATATGTAACATAATTAAAATGAATGTGATTAATTTAGCCAAACATTGGTTGCCAAACCAACTTGAAAACACTTTAAACTTACAGATCTAGGGAAATAAACCTCCGAAATTAGACATGCAATCAATAAATCTCAAAAAATTCCCTAAATCAATGAAAAAACAAAAATACTTGCATAATTGGATAAATCAGAAAGAAATTAACAATCTAAATAAACGAGAATAGAATTATATTTCCTAAATTTAAAGGATATCAACAATATTCATCAGACGGGCTTTTATTACACATTAGAGAATTATACCTTCTTGAAGACTTCTCTAATGGGTAACTCGAATCTCACCGAATTGTACTAGATCAAAGTCCCATATCCAAAAGTAGTTGATGTGCATGTGAAGTATTTTAAACAAAATTAGAAACGAGAGTTAGTTCCAAAATAAATAAATTGGGAATAGAAAAAATTGCTAAAACAACCCAAATTAACGAACGATTTACGAGTTTCAAGTCTGATGGATACAATAAATTCAAGAAAAAACCATATTCACAAGGATTAACCAAAACACGAAAATAAAGAACAAATTAAAGAAGTTAATATACCATGCAAATCTCAATCTGACAGAAAGAAGGGGGGATTAGGTTTTGTAATGTCTTAATGGAAAATAGGGAGATAGAGAGGCAATTATAGAGGGAGGCAAGAGGCGAGTGAACAATTGCAATAGGAAGGGATAAGCATCATTCATTAGAGTTTTATGTGATGATTGGGCTGTGTGTGTGTGAAAATCCATGGGAATGTTTTTTTTTTTTTTTTAAGTCATGGGATTTGGGTCTTGATCTACAAATGATACTTATGTATTTTAATAATATGGTTTCTTGGGTTTTTTAATTTTATTTTATAATGCTTGTGATTTTATTTTTAATCTTTTTACTTACGCTTTTAAATATTTATTATTAAAATAGTTCATGTCTCTGTAAATATTTTAAATAAAAGTATTTTTAGTTTTTTATTTTATATTGCAGGATAATCATAATCACACCTTATATAAATGGAAATGCGAGTGAACTTACAACGTCCGTATACACTACATTTTTTCAAGTGCGTGGAGGAAAAGAGAAGGTTGTTTATCATGCAGAATGATAAGACTGTAGCAATAAACGTGTCATGCATGTCCAAAATTGTTGTTCAACAAACAACAATGCCCAAAATGCAATAGTTGTTCTGCCCACAAAGTTATAAATATATTATTGTCATCTATCAAGTAGTTACATACTCTTAGTTAGAATAAAGTTATAACGATTTTGGACTGGTTTATCTTTTTCACAACTGAATTATTGACCCCGTGTGTTTTTGGTGTGTATATATATATATATATATATATATATATATATATATATATATATATATATATAGGGAATAGATATAATGAGAAGAGAGTTTTTGTGAGAAGAGAAGAAGGGGCAATCCTAGCCCTTGGTTGGAAGATCAAGGGTTGTGATAAATTAGGTATTTTATCTTTATTTATAAGGTAGACCCTTAATTGTGATTGGCTGGATTTTTTTTTTTTTTTTTACAGTACATCACGTGAGAAGTGAGAGAGAGGAGTGAAAATGGGTTTGTAGGCTGCTAGGACATTAATTTGGCTCAAGTTCCCAACCACCATTATTATGCAAATTTTGAAACTCCATAATCAAAATTCTAGAATTGAAGCTGTAACACCCCAGATATATGGATAAAGTGTGGCTTAAGATGTTTGAAATGACTACTTATATCACCAAGGTGCACCTTCTTTTACAAAAAATTACTTAAAAGGTACCCTAACTTTTGAAGAAACAATTTTTTGGTACCCTAACTTTCCAAAACTAATTTTGGGGTACCCTAACTTTTAGGATTAGAAATTACTAGGTGAATTTCCGGCGAAACTCCGATTGATTCAAATCATTTTCGTCCACGAAAACAAAGGGCATTTTCATCCATAAAAACACTTAATCAATTTCCCGCCTAAAACTCACCGTTGAATTCAAATAATTGGCCGAAAATTCACCTAATTATTTCTAATTCTAAAAGTTAGGGTACCCCAAAATTAATTTTTAAAAGTTGGGGTACCAGAAAAACATTTCACCAAAAATTAGGGTACCCCTAAGTAATTTTTTGCTTCTTTTATGGTAACTCATCCGTTGGGAACTCCTCAGTTAAGCGTGCTTGGTGGGAGTAGTCAAAGGATGGGTGACCTACTGGGAGGTTTTCCCAGGCAGCGTGTGAGCGAGGACGAAGCACGCTGGAATGACTCGTGGTGATTTGTGGGGTCAGTCAGCGATCCTTGAAGCGGTTATTGGTAATGTCCGCGGCCCGGGAGGGGCCGGGGCGTTACAGAAGCAAAATTCTAGAATTGAATAGAGAGAGAGGAGTGAGAAAAGGGTTCGCGTGTGAACTCCGGTAGTGATTTTTTCGGCGGGGTGAGTTTCTCGGTCAATTTCAAGAGAATTTCCGGCGAGTAACAAAAAAACATTCGTCTGTTTCCGGCGGGTGAGTGTGTTTTCTGACTATCTTGTGGGGTTTGTTTCCCGCTTTCCGGCGATCTTGTGGAGTTTTCCGGTCAATTGCACGCCCGGCTGCCACCGTTTTTCGAGTCATATGCAAACAGGGACTGTTTCTCTGTTCTGTGTTGCCCACCTCTATTCTGATGCTTCTGCTACAATACTGTTGCTGCTGTTGTTTGTGGTCGAGGCCGGCACCACCACCGACGCCGCCGACCCCCATTGCCTCCTATAACTCACCGTCGACCACCAAGCGTAAACCCATGTTACAGTTCGAGTTCTTGTCTAAATTGTTCATACTCTGTTCATTGTTCATGTTCTATTTCAAAACCCAGATGATTTGATGTCATTTAAGAATGCTTGATGATGTTCATCCTAGAACAATTTGTTGCTCATGTCATTTTATTTTGTTATTCATTGTAATTGTGATTTGATGTTCATATCAGAATGTTTGATGTTCATCCAAAAACTAGTGGGTGTTCATTGTGATTTGATGATCACGACACACTCACTACGTGGGTGGAGAACATTTTATAAGTTCATGGACGTTGCCGATGTGGATGAATCAAAGCTAGGCTTGATTATTGAACAGACAAATGCCTTTATTTCAAAACTCAAGGCGTTAAGCGTTCAAGAACCATCAAGCAATGTGTCTTCGGACTTTGAAGCGTATTTTGGAACTTCTATCCCCACAGATGTAATCATTCATCCACCCCAACTTCGGTCACAAAAGGAACATGCAAAAGGACGAAGACACCAGTGGAGGTTGCCACCGAGAAGAAAGCAAGTGCAAGTGTTTGAACATTAGTTGACTATGCTTTTGGATTCCTGATTGAACGATTGGAGTTTGTGTTTGTTTTCTTTAACATAAAAACATTGATTTTGCTTTAGATTTGAGTTGATGAATTTTGGTAAGATTAATTACATGTGATGTTCATTTCGGGTACCCTTGAAAATCATTTACATATAAATGTTGTTCATTTCATTACCAAACTTATTCCCAATTTATGAGCATAAAATGCCTACCTGATGTGCTTTTCAATACATATACATATTCATCTCAGTATTGGTTGATGTATTTTCATCTCAATATGATGTCCACTTCCGTTGCCAGTTGATGTTCATTCCACTATAACTTGATGTTCATTTCATGACCGGCTGGTGTCTTTTTACATATTACATATACGTTCCACGCAGTGTGATGTTCAATTCAATTATAACTTGATGTTCAATTCACAATACCTTGATATTGATGTCAATTTCATATAGATGTTTATTTCATTTTGAATCGATCATTGTAATCTGAAAATGATTTTCATCACATTACCCCAATGTTAACATCAATTTACGAAATGAGCATCATCAATGAAAATAAAAGGGATACAAAACTGAATATGATGTTCATTCCAATGTAACATGATGTTCATTTCCATCTCAATATGATGTCCACTTTCATTGCTAGATGATGTTCATTCCAATATAACTTGATGTTCATTTCATCAAGTTATGAAATGAGCATCAATTGAAGGTGGAATGAAAATTAAAGGGATACAAAATTGAATATGATGTTCATTCCAATATAACATATGTTCATTTCATGTCACAGTTGACGTCTATTCCAATATAACTTCATGTTCATTTCATCTAGTTTATGAGATGAGCATCAATTGAAGGTGGAATGAAAATTAAAGGGATACAAAACTGAATTAGGGATGGCAACGGGGCGAATCGGGGATGGGGGAGTATACCCCCGTCCCCATCCCCGCTCCCAAAACTCATCCCCATCCCCGTCCCCATCCCCGCTTCGGGGAATGATTCTTGCCCCATCCCATCCCCGCGGATTCCCCATCCCCAACGGGGATCCAACGAGAATTTTTTAAAACTATCCTAAATTTAACTAAATTTTAATCGGATCCGGTTTTTAATTGAATCCAGTTTTTAACATGTTCAAAATACAACGTATTTAACTTGCTCAAGTAATAATACATTAAAATCAAACAATAATACATCAACAAGTGAGAATAAATTGGAAAATTACTACTTTGTCCTTCCCATTAATATATATATTAACTTTGAATAAAGGTTATTTGGTAATTTTAACATTTTCGGGGATGGGGACGGGGAATTCACCCCGGCGGGGAAAATAGGGACGGGGATGGGGCAAATTTTGTCCCCATCCCCGCCCCGTCCCCGAGCGGATTTTGGAAAATCGTCCTCGTCCCCGTCCCCATCCTCAATGGGGGCGGGGATTTTTCCTTAGAGCGGAGCGGGGCCTCGACGGGTTCGGGGATTCCCCGCCCCATTGCTATCCCTAAACTGAATATGATGTTCATTCCAATATAACTTGATATTCATTTCATCAAGTTTATGTATATTCATTTCAATATGATGTCCACTTTTCATTGCCATTTGATGTTCATTCCAGTACATAATGAAATGAACATCACGTTGTATTGAGATGATCATCAAGTTGGAACATAATGGACATCATGGGTATACTGGACGAACATCGATTCACACACACAAAACCCACTATACCGACATGAAATGAACATTAAGTTGTTATCAAATGATCTTTCAGTATATAGATTATCAATTTGTGGAAATGAACTTCTGTGTATATGAAGATGAGCATCAAGTTGTACCTAAATGAACATCAAGTATTTTAGTCGTGAACATCAACTATTCTGTTATGAACATCACATGTATTCTTGATAATTTACATCTATAGACATGAAGATGAGCATCAAGTTGTAGTTAAATGGACATCTTGTTTTCATTTGTGAATATCAACCATTCTGTCATGAACATCATTTGTATTACCGACATATAACTTGAATGTATTAAGCTGTTATTAAATGATCTTTCAGTATATAGATTATCAGTTTGTGGAAATGAACTTTTGTATATATGAAAATTTTTTGGATAACAAACCATCGATGAAGAACATGAAGTATTCTGTCAGAACATCTAAAAACGGAAAGAAAAAGGAACATCATGTAGTTTGTGGAAATGAACTTCTGTGTATATGAAAATGAGCATCAAGTTGTATCTAAATGAATATCAAGTATTTTAGTTGTGAACATCAACTATTTTGTTATAAACATCACATGTATTCCTGATAATGTACATTTATAGACATGAAAATGAGCATCAAGTTGTAGCTAAATGAACATCAAGTTTTCATTTGCGAATATCAATTATTACATGAACATCAATCAGATACCGACAAATAACTTACATGACATGCAACAGGGTGCCACTTACATTACAAATAATTTACATGATCATTCTACGAAAATGAACATATATATACAATTAAAATGAACATCAGGTATAGTTGCATCATTGCACCTACAACACATACTACCCCATAAGAAAAACATCAAAATTGGGATTAGAAACAGAACATGAACAAACAGAGTATGAACAATTTAGACAAGAACTTGAACTGTAACAGGGTTTATGCTTGGTGGTCGATGGTGGGTTCTAGGCAGCGCTGAGGGTCGTCGGCGTCGGTGGTAGTGCCGGCCTCTACCACAAAAAGCAGCAGCAACAGTATTGTAGTAGTAGCATCAGAACACAGCCAAGCAACACAGAACAAAGCAACAACCCTTGTTTGCATATGACCCGAAAATGTGGCGGCTGGGCGTGCAATTGACCGGAAAACTCCACAAGATCGCCGGAAAGCGGGAAACAAACCCCACAAGATCGCCGGAAATAGACATGGGTTTCACTTTCTCTTGCAATTGACCGGAAAACTCACCCAGCCGGAAAAATCACTCGCCGGAATTCGCACGCAAACCCTTTTCTCACTCCTCTCTCCCTCTTCAATTCTGGAATTTTGCTTCAATTCTAGAATTTTATTATGGAGTTTCAAAATTTGCATAAAAATGGTGGTTTTTGGGAACTTGAACCTAGTTAATATCCTAGCTGCTTGCAAACCCTTTTTAACTTCTTTCTCTCACTTCTCACGTGATGTACTGTAGAAAAAAAAAATAAAATCCAGCCAATCACATTTAAGGGTCTACCTTATAAATAAAGATAAAATACCTAATTTATCACCAACCTTGATCTTCCAACCAAAGGCTAGGATTTCCCCTTCTTCTCTTCTCACAAAAACTCCCTTCTCATTATATATATATATATATAGGAAAATTGGATTATAATAATCTCATATTTTGCAAATTGGATGGTGATAATCCCTACTTTCAGTTTGTATTCTAGTGGTCCAAAAAAATAAAATTGGATTGTAGTGGGACATCATCGAGAATATATCCTCAATATCATAGATTTTGTGTTGCATTTGATTCAAAACTTTGTATTGATTTTTAATGAATTTACGGCGTTTCTTCCAATTTTTTTACTATTTTTTACGATTTTTTAACTTTTATTCATTTTAAAAAATCATAATAATTACTCGGAGTTTCAAAAAAATAATTTAAAAAATGTTTTAGAAACTACAATTCATTACCTTTTTAGGGGCAGAAATGAAAAAAATAAAAACAATATGGGGTAGGAATGAAAAAATTAAAAGAATGTAGAGGTGCATTTGGTACTACTACAATACAATTTGCAAAATATGAGATTATTATAATCCAATTTTTCTATATATATATATATATACTCATTTAACTATATGGTCAATATTTTGTTATTTTTAAATTGTATCAATAATTATAATTTAATTATTCTTTTTAAATTAAAATAACTATTTTATAGTTCGTATTGCAAGGGTTGAAGGCTAGTATATATGAATTTAAAGTTGACGTAGGATAAACTTGATTTCCATAACTTGGTGACCAAATACTTTCCCAAAATTCAAAGGGCAGAAATCTAGTAAGTTCGCAGCAATATTATTAATCGTGACATAGAATATCAGGAAAAGGAAAAACGAAAAAACCCCTAAAATTCGATCAATAATCAATCTCTAGAACTGTTGGGCAAAAATGGCGAAGGTAGCATTTGCAATGGAGTAGACCCGAAGGGAGAAGCCGAGGAAACTCCAGATCTTCATCTTCTGCCATCTCCTCCGTTGCAACCGCTACTCATCCCAAAATCACACCACACAGAGAGAGAGAGAGAGAGAGAGAGAGAGAGAGAGAGAGAGAGAGAGAGAGAGAGACTAAGCTTAAGGACGATCTTGAGATCGAAGATGTTACCAACTATGTCGAAAGGGAGGTCGCCCTCCTCTTCTCGGCAACTCAACCCCGTCTTCCCTTACTACCTCCGCAGAATTATCAAGGTAACTAAATCTCCACTTCAACCCTTTTCCGTAATCACTCAATTTCCCACTTTTTCTTATTTCTTCTTGTTCGAATAGATCTAGCAGTGTGCTTATTTTTGGTTTGTTTTCCCTATGAATCGTCTCTGGTGGAAATCAAATCAAATACTACAACGGGGTGTTCAACCTTACGTTTTTGGCTTGCTGATTTATCAGCTATTTGTGTTCAATTTCCTCTTGTTTGATGGTTTTGGTATTAGCTCGTGTTTTCGGCTAATTAGATCTGGCACATTAAGTGTAGTTAGAGAAATTTGTCACTTCAATACGATTGATCAAGGCTCATCCACATTAAGTGTAGATGCTAATGCTGTAGCTTAAAATCTTGAATTTATGCACGGGAAGAGACTAGAGAGGTAAGCATGTTGAGTTCAAAATGTGGCATGTATGAGTATGTGTCAGACTTTAGAGATGGTGTTATAGGGGCTTCGGTGAAGCTTTCTTAGAATCCAACTTAGTTTTGGGAAATTGTTGGCGGAGCCAATGTAACTTTGATAGCGCTTTCCAATGCCATTAAAAGGGGAACCTTAGCCTCTTTCCTTCACCATTGTATGGGGCTGTCATCAACTTTGTTGGTAGTTTCTTTTTCTTTCGGTAAAATTCCATGACTGTTATTTCAAATTAGGGATTATTTTCCTCCTTACCTTTGGTTTGGGTTGTTTGGGAGTGTGATCTGTCTTGTATATGACCACGTCATTTCTACAAATGCTTTCATTGACACAGCTGTTGGTAGGTTATATTTTTTGGTGACCATTGTTGGCTCCTACATACTATGTTTGTTTCTTAGATCTTTTTTATTATTTTCACCCTCACCAAGAAAAGTAAATAGAAAAGTGAAAGAGATATCGTCTCATGTTTGTCTTTGGGTTTTGTTGATTCTAGTGGCAACAAATGGACATTGAATATACCTTCTGGCAAATGCTTCACCTGTGCACATCTCCAAAAGTAGTGTAAGTAACTTTTATCATGTTGTCTTATGTCTGGTACTTTGCTAGGTTAAAACTGTGTTGTTGAGTCTTAAATTGGTTCTAATTAGCTCATACTCAATGGCTACCTCTTCCTTGCTTATAAAGTTGATGGGAGATGATGGATTTAGGAGATTTGTTTTTCAGTTTATAGGGCAAATTACTTTGCTTTATTTCTTAGCTAACATCCTCTTGGGAAGACATGTTAGATGCTGTCTTTGTTTCTAATGGTGTCCTAGGTTAGATGTCTTTTCAATAGTTGGAGACTGATGAAAACTTGTTGGATTTTGGCATCTACGCCAATACCATGAATAACATTTTCTATCTAATTGTTGGGAATCGTGGGCATAATTATGGGCAGAATGAAATTGTCCATATCATGTCACTTGCTTCATGCTGAGTCAGCATGGAGCACGTTGAGAACATGGAGAGTTGTGTTTCAGTTTTTTTAGTTTGTATTAGAATTGATTCAGTTAGCATATTGTTGGTAGTGATGGGTATGGGAAAGCGCAAGAGGTGAAATCAATTCATTTGGGTGGAAAGTAGGAAGAGGATTTACTTTCTACTATTCATATCTTCTCGAAATAGAAACTCGTTCTAACCAGTTCCGTTTCTTTGGGTTTGGCATGTAATGTGGACAAAATGCAGATATCAACACACAAAGTACCACAAACGTAAGCCTTTTTTCTCTTGCTTTGATTCTGAGATGGCATGTGTACGCATTCAGAGCTTTTTGTATTGCAGTTGTACTATGTGATTCTTTCATTGAACGGTGATTGATTTACTCATTTTAATGGTGATTTTTTGATTGTCTTTCAATACCAATGTCTATAATGATCACAACTTGAGTAGAAGTGTTGGAACCTCCTCATATTCAGGAATGTCATGTACTGAATTCTTTCTGCTTCACATTGTTGTACACTGAGTTTTAGAAAGTGCGCACCATGTGTGCTGTAACACACAAGGCGCACAGCTTGTCCCCTCCGTGCCTTATGGTGCGCCTTATGGAGCTTGCACTGTTCAACTCATAAAAAGATTTGAAATCTTTAGTGTATTTTTAAAAAACCCCTTCTAGGTTGGGAGGAAACCCTAGACTACATGACTCCCTCCCCTTCTTCCTCTCTCCTTATACGACTATGCTTGTTTTATTTCTGTAGAAGAATATTTTGGTGATACATCTTATGCTAAAGACGATTTGCGTGATATTTCATCATATTACTTCAATTTACTTGTGTCTAATCCATTAATTGATGCCCTTTTTGAGCTTATTGCGGAAAATATAGCTTGGAAAAAATTGTGCTTTGAGAAGCCTAGCATGTGTGAAGCACGCACCTTCTCTCCGCGCTTCGTGGTTCGTGCCTTGGGGACATGTGCATTTTTTGCGCTTCACGCTTTTTTAATCTAAGGTTGTACAAATCATTTATTTGTACAACGTACTGCCCTTACTAGTGTGTATCAAGTTTGTAATATTTTTCGGAAGTTATGACCGTCCTATTGTTTTCTGTTGAAATTTGGAAAAATGGTAAAAAGAGCTCCCCAGTTGCAGCTCTGGAGAAGACATAATCTCAATGTCTTATTCTTGTGGACACCCTTTTTTTCTGGTCTTGTTTTATGAATCACTACATCCATTTTACATATTGGATCATTAGTGGCTATTCTGTTTTTGAGTAGACGTGACCATTATCATACTGCATTCCTACTTATATAATAGCAGAGGGATAAGGATAAGTGTGCCTGTGCCATGGCATGAATCCATGCTGTTAGCTCAATTTTCATGCATCTCTTTGTTCTTTCAGAAACCAAGAATCAATGGGCTCGTGATGATCCTGCTTTTGTTGTTATCTGCAGTTTCCTTCTAGCGGTTTCTACGTTGGCTTATTGTGCTGCGTAAGTTCTGGATTTTGTTGGGTAAATTTTGACATATTATGATAGTATGCAAAGCAATTTACATGCAATTCCATTGAGCTATACTTTTGCCAAAATGATAATATGCTCTACCTTAAATATTTAGTAGCCCCCCCTCCCCCCACCCCACCCACCGGAGGGGAAAAAAAAACATTTAGCTGGTTTGGAGGATGATAGTAGGGGCAGTTTAGCTTCTCGGTTACTGTTCTGATCAAGTGAGTTTCCACACACATTTTGGTCTCATGCTGCTCCTATATCGCTCTTTTATGAGCATCCTACTGAATTGGTTAACCTGTAAAGCATTGTGCATCATTCCTATGAAGATTAATCATTGTGCGAACATTCCGACGAAGATTAATCATTGTGTGAACATCAGTTGAGGTGCAGAAGGTCTTGAAAGCTGCGACACAAGGTGCTAGGTGAAGCGACATGCATGATAAATGGCTAAATGCAAGGCTGGCAGCATTCTTCTCCTAGCAGCATAAAAATTTGAGATTTTATACCATTAGTATTTTAATTCCTAGTAACTATCATAATCCTATGCATGAGGTACTAAAATTTGATGGCACTTTCTTGAGTAGGGTTCGCAAACCTATTCGCTGCCATACATTCGCTGGATACAGGAAGTGGGGTTTACTTAATTGGAACCTTACACTATGACTAGGATTCATCTTCAAGAAACTTCTAGCATTTCCCCTCCTATCTTTAGAGTTATATATTGGTATGCACCTAGATCTTATACAAGCTATACCTAACAGTGTACCTAGCGAAAGTAAAGATGCGTCTTACTCATGTTTGGGAGTTTGCCCCCATAGATCTTACTATGATGTACTCCCTTTCAAATAATTGTCACTTTAACTAGCTTTCATCTTCTCACAATAAATGTCAAGTTACATTCCTCATTAGAAATTAGTTATTAATTTATCTATTTGCCCTTAATAATTGTTTTTATTCCCCTTGCCAATATCTGTCTTTCTTAATTAGTGGTAATCATTGGTATTATGTCTTACCATAAATGTGTCAATTCATTTATATACCCTTACCGTCTTAAGCTACCCAACAAGGGTAAACATCTTGTTCTTATTACTCTCCCTACTCTTATTTACTCTTACAGTTTTACTCCTTGTACTTATTCTCAAGTCTCTTCCTGGATAGACCTTTAGGTAGGCTGTGGTTTCTGAAGACTGGAGAGTACACCTTGGCCATGGGTGTTAAAGGGTGGTTCCATGTTGCTTGTATTGTTGTGCATTGCAAAATGGTAAAAAGTTTTGTAATGTATCTAAAACCATTGACTCCATTTTATTTAGTCGAAAAGGAGCACATTAATGTATAGGGAGGTATGTTACTTTAGTCTAAACATTCGAATGCCCAAAATGGGCTTTTTAGGTGCCTAGAAAGCATACACATCCTCTAGCCTTTGGGAGTTGTTCCACCTTAGGGAATCTAGGGAGTAAACTTATAACCATTGAGGTGCAAATTTTAGACCTCAGGTGTTGGAGCTATAAATGAGGCATTGTGCTTGGTTTGGAATATTATTGTAAGAACTAGCATAGTGTTTATTAATGGAGATTGTTTGGTCATTGTTGCCCCTCAAAAGGATTCTATGGTGTTTTTGTGGCCATTTGAGATACTTTGAATGTATCATACACATTACACAATCATGGTGTGGTGTCCTTGGAATTGAATCACATAAAGGCACTTGCAAGGTGGTGTCAATTTGTTTGGAGATCCGATGCAGTTTCAATTGCGAGGCATGGTTTCAATTTCGACTGGAATGTGGTAAAATTGTTCAAATGTGATGATTTTCTACCACATCGCAAGTGTTGTGGGCCGTGACCGCATTCGACTAAACTCCACAACCTTTCTGATGTGGCTAGTTTGTGGCTAATGGGCCACCTTTTGAATCCATGGTGTTAATGAAAAATTCTACTTATTTGAGTTGTTTAAATGGAGATGTTTCAAAGACATTTTTGGCATACTATAAGATGAAAACTACTGGACATAGTTTTGGAGATCTTTAGGCAGGTGTTGAAAATTTTGCCAAAATTGTCAGCCGTGTGCTTTTAGTCGCCTCCATATGTTCTGTGATACTATCTAATTTCTATACACCTCAATATGTTATGCGATACTCTATCATAGAAAGACTGTCAATGATTTATTTATGTGATATCCCAAAGTAGTGTCCACTTTCCAAGAATGGAAGTTTTAAATTAGTGTCCAATTTATGGACATAGTTTTAAAATTAAAAATACAATTATGAAAATGAGGGAAATTTGAAATGATATGTGTAAATTCTGATACAAAGTATATTATTGGTATTTTGTGTTCAAGAAAGATGGTTTATTGATATTTCTTAAAATGTGTGCAAATTGACTAGGATATTCTTTTTTGATGACACACACACACACACAAGTAAAGTATGCATCCTGTTATAAAGCTTATTGTCGCCTTTTGGGATTATACAATTTATTTATTAGTAGGTGCAAATGGAGCAATCGTGCTAATTGAAATGGCTGAGTAATCTATATATTAAGTAGCAGAATATATTCTCCCATACAACCTAGAAATTGTTCCCGCCTCTATTGGAGCAATTTGACGATTCGATTGATATTAGCCGTTGATCTCAAAGACAATTAAGAACACTTTTAAGAGGTGTTGCAGGAAAAATGTCAAATTTCTTAGGACTATTTACTTTCTAAATAATGGTGCTAGGAATTTTTTTTTTGTTGGGGGGGGGGGGGGGGGGGTTTTAGCAAAATGGTCCAAATTTCTGAAATGGTGATTGACTGCCCTGTTTTTAAAAGATTCTGCTACATTGTTCTGGCTGATTTAGAGGATTTCATTTCCCACAATAATGTCTGTTTCTGTGACATTTTGGAATTATGTTCAAAACAATGAGTTGGGGCCTATGAGTACTACAGCTATAGTAACTTGTTATTATTCACACAAGCGTGCTTCCGGTTAACACCTTAGAATGTTAGTTGGTCATTTATCGGTTGCTTTAAGAGTGTTGTTTGTCACTATAATACCCCTCCATCTAAGAAAAGTGCCCTCTTGTTAATGAATGTTAGTAGAAAACCCTTTTTAAGTACAAATTACCTATTATATCCTTTATATTTTGAGGGAGTTGAAACTCCTGTTCAGCATGTGTTTTTTGGACTGTTTGGAGAGAAAGGAACCAAGGAGTTTTTGAGGGAGTTGAAACTCCCGTTGAGCGCATGAAAGATATCTTTATGAAGTCTCTCTACTTTTGGGTTATTGGGAAGTTTAGCTCTTTTGCTTTTGATGTAGTGGATTTGGTGGATAGACTTTATTTTGGTGGTACATAACTTTGTAGGATGCAAGCATATTATGTTTTCATCCTATTATTCATATATCTTATTCCCCTATTTTAAAAAATATTCTTTATATTTTGAAACAAAAATGTCAATTTAGATGTCCCTCCTTTTCTTCATTGCTATGTTACTCGGATTCAAGTGTGGATGTCCGATATGGACACGGATATGGGTGTCAAACTTTGCTAATTTTGAAAAAATTTGCATATTTCCGTTGTAATTTGAAGTGTCGAGTATCATACCCTTGTCCGGGTGTGAAGAGTCCGACATGGTTACAACAAGGAAAATGAAGAGTTGGGGTAACATAGCTTAATTGTGCTTAGGAATTTGAAGTAATAGTATTTTGGAATCTTTATAAATTTGAAGCTTCCACTTTTAGAAAGTGGATTTGGGGACATCTCAAAAGGAATATTGGGCAAACTTTTGGGGATGATGGAGTATTCACTTGAGGTGTTTTGGAATATAATTAAGCCATAACAATACTTTAAGTTGCTTGAGGTGTATAAATGTATATGAGGGGTTCAATATGCAGTAGTTTGCACCATTGCAAGAGGTTTGCCTACAAAATTAGCAGAGGCTTTTGGGAACTCCCAAAATGAAGTTATTATGTACTGTATTTAGGAATTTGGCAAAGATGTCCTTGTAGTTGTCTGTAATTGTGCCACTGTGTTATAGCATGTTCCAAAATGAAAATGGACAGTCATTTATTACACACTATTAATTTGTGTTTTCTAGAAATTTATGGGGCTTGTGAAACCATTGCAATTACTGAATTTGTTTAGGGAGATAACTTTTGATGATGTTTGGGTGGGAGGGTGCTCAAGTCCCTTGTAAAGTCCACTACTCTAGTACAGTTTACACATTAACTTGGCAGATTTGGGAAAATGTCTGAGAAATTATCCAATAGTGTGATTGTGCTCCTTTGTAAAATTAATGAGAAATGCATCTAATTAATAGTGATAAAACTCATCTGGAAATTTGGATTGATGAAAGGTTGTTGCGGCATAGTAGCCCACTGCTAAAAAACCGAACTCGTTCCCCTATTTGGACGTCAAGGATTGATGAGCAATCTATATCCATGGATACACGGCATGTTGTCTGAAAGATATACTATAGGATGAACAACAGTGAAGAACTTGGTTCATCAAATGCAACATATTTTAGGGGTAGAAAAGTGGTTAGCATATGGGATGAGAACCTTGACAATGCTCAAGGAATGTTCAATTCATACAAGGATGAAAGGCAACAATCTTAATTAGTTGTACAAGTTAGAGTTTGACAAGCTAAAGGAGAAAATTAACGGATCAACTTATTTTTTGGAGTGATTTATGAAAGCTACAATCTTAGTTTGAAAAAGCACGCCATCTCAGAAAAGCCAGAAACCCAAACCATTGTGCCTTGATAGGAACTGCGCGCGCTTTTTTGTATTTTAAACTAAGGTCAAGAACTTCTATTTTACAATATCAGTCCCTCTTATTTTTGATGATTTTTTTTTTTTGTTAGTAATCACCATTCTACCTCCAAAATATGTTGCGTTCTCAGTATTGATCAAAGTTTCTCTTTGTTGTCTCTGCTTGTTGAGTATTCTAGTGAAAAAAAGGATGTGACCTTATTTTGCTGATTGTGTCATTCTGTACTTTCTATATCTGTCTTAACAGTGTGGGGACTTGTCGTGAGAAGAAGCAGATTCTGAATTTTCTTGACATGTGATTCAGATTTAGTTTATACATAAAATAACTACCGATATCTTTAATGTGTTTTGTTGTTTTTTTGTTAGTGTAATGTATTTTGTTGTTTTTAATTCTGAAAAATTAATGTGTTTTGTTGTTGGGATAAAACCAGTCATTGTCCTTGTTAGATTTGTTATCTACTTTGAGTCATTTCATTCTAGTTGGAGATCTCTAGTTGAAGACATCTTATTTTACTTTTTAGTGTTGATGGGAAAATGCAGGTATGATCATAGCGCAGGACATGCTGTTTATGTAGTTCTTTCAGTGTTGCTTTTCCATTTCCTTCTAACTGGAGTTCTTCTAGCTACTTGTTGTTGGTAAGTTTTCAGTCACCTCAATGTGCTGTCTGTCTTTGTATGATTTTCTGCCTGGTGATTTTATTGATGCCGTATTCATTTGACTGTTTGCCTCATTCATTCTGGATCATCGTGATTAACTTGGTTGCATGACTTTTAATGTCTTGTGTAATGGCAGTCTCATTGGGAGGGTGGTGGGGCTTCTGTGGTCGGGTTGGGTGAAAGAAATGATAACCTGGATCTGATTGCTATTTGATATTCTTGTCCATGATTATAGAAAAAAAATGATTGCTGTCCATCCTGGTGTTCAGCTTATGTATCAGTGATTTTTGCACAAAATATTTTATGTAGTAGTCCTTTCCATTTTACAATCAAGCAATCCATCTGCAAGTGACTGCAATTGTTTATTAGAAGTTGAATTAGTCCGTTATTACCTACATTGACCTTTTTCATTGCCCAATTAAAATGATTAAATAAGGCACCTAGTTGTTCTGTCTCTGCTGGTTGCTGCCTTCTTTGTCACGAGTGAAGCAGGTAAACTTAAGCTTAGCTCAAGCGTTGAATGAAAATTTGCAAGGTAATTAACCTAGTAATCCAATCGTTGTAGTGGGGAGTCTGAAGCCCAACTCTTGCGTGGAAATTCCTCGTCATATGTCATGTTACAGAATGAATGTTCCGTTGTTCGTAGACTGTTGTAAAAAAGAACGTGGTCATGCTTTTTTCTGGATTTTAATTCCTATGACGATTTTTGAGCACTATGGCTATTGGTTTTGTTTGTCTGAAAATGAAGACCTGAATCTTGTTGACTCGAACGTGACTGACCCCGAAGTTAACCCAGCCTGAACCCAGATCTAATGACTGGATTGCCAAGTCTGGGGGAGAAGATGATGATGCGTGGGTGATTGAGGTCCAAAGAGTTGAAGGAGGGGTGGGGGTGTTTGCTAAATAAAGTGTTTCATATTGTACTTGAAGGGTTAAGATTAGTAAAAGGGGAAAACATTCAAAAAATTAAGTTTTTATTTATGGCAGTTACCAGGTTACCTAGTGGCCATTTGGTTGAATGTTAATCTAGTTGGAAAACAAGGAATACATAGTGACATTTAGGGAAAATATGAAAACAAAGTGGCAATTAAGGGTTGGAGCTTGTATTATGTCTCATACTTTGATTATAGTTTCTGTACTATGCAGTTTAGGCACCATACTTTTGTGGTTGATATTTAAGTCTCCTTTTCTTTCTTTTTCTTTTTTTCTTTCTTTATGCAGGTTTCTGACAAACAACTACCTTAGAGAAGAGGTCCCAAATAGTTATGTGGTTGAACAACGAGTTGAATGGTGAGTTGCTGCTTCTGATCATTTTCCATTGAGCAGAAACAAGAGTCCTGGAAGCAAGATGTTAAATATGCTGCCTGATTTGTTTGGTCTCCCCTCGTGCCTTTCTGCATTGTTTCTAAAGAATTGTGCTTAAGTTACTATTTTGAAGAAAAAAAACCTCTGTTCCTTGTGTGTTTTAAGCTTACAATGTTAAGTGCTTCTGCTGACATGTGTTTGGTCTTTTTGAAGGTTATATGCATTTGATGTGCACTGTAACTCTTTCTTCCCAATGTTTGTTTTACTATACGGTATGCAGCTATTGTTATCCTTAAGTCTTTGCTTTGCTTTCTACTCTTGAAGACAAATATATGAACCTGGTGTATTAATTGGTTTACTAATCAACTTTTCCTGATTGCAGTGATACATTACTTTTTGTCACCTCTTCTTCTGGCACACGGTTTCATACCTGTACTCCTGTCAAATTTGCTTTTCATGGTTGCCGTTTCCTATTATCACTACCTCAACTTTTTAGGTTATGATGGTAAGCTTAGTATTTCCTTTGTCCTAATTTTGATTTGGCTTGTTTGCTGAGATGAAAAGTGGGGGATCGGAGAGGGGTTCATGCTTCATACTACCAATCAAAGTTGCCTTGATTTGCATGGACACCATAGGCACAATGACCTGCGTTGATGTAATCTTCTTGTATCAAGGCTATTTCTGACTATGACTGTCTGTTTGACAAACCTTTTAACTAATGCAGTGTTGCCTTTCCTGGAGAGGACTACATTTTTCCTTTACCCCATTGGCCTTGTTATAATTCTCTCGCCTATTTGTAAGTACTGGATTCTGCTGTTTCTTCTAGAACTATCGCTCTTTGCTCTGGAATTATTGCTCTTTGTATGCACTGCACTGCAATTACTTCTGAATTCTAATGTCATATTTGGTTTCCACAGTTATCCTGAGCGGCTTTAATCCATCAAGATATGTAATGAACCTGTATTTCGGTCAACGGCTATGATTCTCTAAGCTGAAGCTGCCAAATAGCATCATATACAACTACTGAGCTGCAAAATAGTCAGGACATATGAAGATCACATTTTCTTGGAAGTTAGAACGCTTTCCTAGCATATGTGGGAAATATGTGCCATGCAATCATCGATGGGAGCTTCTGTAATTTTTTTCTTTTAATTTTTGAAAACCTTGAGGGCGGTTTTGTTTCTGGGATTTATTTTTCACTTGTCCAAAGGGAAATAGGTTGAGGGAGGAAAATTGTTTTTGTGACTACTGAAAGATGTGATCAAATGATTGATGAATGTAATGTTTCCAGCCATTTTGATGTGTGGATCTATCATGAGAAATTTACTGATGTAAAACGTAGCAGATATTGACCCCTATTTGACTCTCTCAGAGATAGTTTACTACATTGATGGTCGGATTACTGACTACTGACTAGTTGGTGTGTATTGCTGGCAACGTGGTTTCTTTGTTTTGTGGCTCTGGCTAAGGCTATTATGTGTTTATACTGATGTAGAATATTAGTACAAGCTAATGCTAAGCTGCAAGGACTTCTTACTCCTTACAAAGGCCAAGTCTTAAAGCATAAAACTTGAAACAAAAACAGCATCAATAGTCCAATACTAGAGTCCTACACCAAGTGAAGAGCTTGTCTAGACATTTTTAAGTAGTTATTGGTTCATAGTCATTTATTAAGGATAAAAGTAATTAAATTATTATTAGAAATGTAAATGAGAAAAATAATAAGGACAAAAAAAAAAATAGTTAAGTGGATAAATAAAAAAGAGACAGACGGAGTACAAAATCATTATTTTTTAAGAGTAAAAGTAAAATTGTCGTTAGAAAATATAAAAAGGAAACAAAAGGCCAAAAAGATTAATTTTTGTGGCAAATATGAATAGGGAGGCAGTATTTTCAATCCTTTTTGGTCAGCTTTTGCCTATATCTTTCTTTTGAAGAAAATGCTAATCCTCACTAGCTTCCAACAATTTCTTACTAATTTTTATAATTTCTTACCAATCTTTCCTGACTCAAGAGTTCTAACTTCAACATGTCTTTATCAATTTCTTCCATTTTTACCTGACTTTACCAAGTTTCTTAATGTTTTTCCGACTTATATCACGTAACTAATTCTCAGCAACTTCTACTATTCCTTGTCAAAATCTGACTACGAATGTCACTTTTTCCAATCTCACCTATTTACTAAAGAAAAAAAAACCGTCTAGTATCACTATGTCAACGCGCTAGCTAGGAGTCTAGGACGGTGCATGATATAAAGTTTGGAAAGGATTGTTGGTGGTTCATGTTTCTTTACTACATTCAACCCCAGTCCTGAAACTTTTAGGGCCCTGGGCGATATAATAGTCCAATTTATAGATTGGACCCCTTTTTAAAAAAATGTCAATATTTATACTTAACAACAATACTAAAAATTTAGTCAAAATACGTATTCATATAAAGCTAATTTTTTTCCATTTTGATACAAAATGTGGCTCTTCGATAGCCAACAATGCATAGCTTCTAAACGTGTCATGTTTTAAGATGAATTCATACATGGAAGCCATAGGTAATTTACATACACAATCAGTATGTAATATAAAAGTAATCCAAGGTGGAGTCTTGGTTGTACAAACTGAAGATATCCCATTAATTTTACTTGATCCAAGTTAGTTAGTATAACAATAGCCAATTTGAGACACTATAGCAATTTACAGTATAAGAACCAAAAAATTACCTTTGCCCATCTGTCATTGTAGTATGTAGATATGTTGATAGGTCAGAAGAATTACAAGGGACTCTTCAATTTTGTTGATGGCTGGGGGCTGAATTAACGAGGAGGACGAAGGAACCTGCTTAAAAAGAGCAAGAAGAATAAAAAATTGAATCCTGACAATGTAGTGGTATGACATACTCTTAACTCCAATTAATTAAAGTGTGAATATTAGTCATTGATGTTGTGCAAAAAGTAGGAGAAAGCAGAAGATGTTAATTGGGAGAAAAAGAAATCGTACCTCCCAGATACCAATTTAAGGTAAAGAGGCCAGAAAATTAGAACCCTTGAGCTTATCATTAGTATCCGAAGAGGATTTTTCTTCTGGGAAGAAAACCCAATAAAAACAAAGAGGGAAAACAAGAAGAAGAAAAAGGAAGCTTCGGACGCTTTGAAAGAGAGTAGAGTTTGTGGCCGTTGTCATCGGAGGACCCGGATTCCGGCTTCCGGCTTCACCGACAAGATTTTTTTAAAAACCATTTTCGTACAACACAGTGAGCTAACAAGAGAGAGAAGGATGGGTAATTTACTGTGCGTATATGCCTGGGTAGGGGGCATATGCACAGTAAGGTCTGTTTAGAAATGTGGATTATATTGTTTTCCGTTTAATTCTCTTGGTGTTGTGCTGTGTACTTGGTTTCTATTTACACGCTCTAAAAACCAACATTTCCAAAGGGAAATAGGATGGGTTTATGATGAAACATTACTTGGCTCTGTTCATTTGTTGAGCTTTAACAATGTTATAGCAACTACTATTTGAATGTGATAAGCTAAAGCTAAAGCGAGGGGGTTGTCAAGCCAACGCTAACAAACTTTTGAACAGATTCATCAACTTCTGAATTAATATTCAATCAATTAAACTTCCATTTTCTCACTTTTTGTTTCATGCATCAGATCAGAGTATATATTAAACTTTACTCCAAAATGACAGCGCATACACCATGACATACGCACACAAACCACATAATGTAAATTGTAAAGGGGCAAAAACAAAGGCGTCACTCTTGAAACAATACATAATTCAGGATTACGTATGTGTATTACGTACGAAGAAGAAAAGAAAGTAAAATTAAAAGAGGTAGAATTATGGTTGTAGTTTGCTGCCGGCAACATCCACGACAAAGCGATATCGAACGTCATTCTTTTCAAGCCTTTCAATAGCTTGGTTGATGTAATCCATCTTGACCACCTCTATTTGCGATGTTATTCCCTTCTCCGTACAGAACTCCAGCATTTCCTCCATCTCTTTCATGCTTCCTATGAATGTCCCCGTGATCGACCTCCTCCCTATTACAAAGTATAAACTTAATTGCATCAATATTTATCTATAGTGATCCAACCCAATTCAAACATGAATACATGATCATGAAAAAGGTATCCTTTATGAAAATCTACATAGAAAGGGTTAAGGGTGAACAAAAAAGCTAATTGCACCGAAAAGAAGACACCGAATGTGTCACAGAAGACATTTTATATATAAAAAAAAAAACTTGATCATCTATCGGAAATCTTCTTCTTCCTGAAAAGGGTGAGCTCCTTTCTCTACCTGCTCCTCAGTCTCTCTCATTCAGACCTCCCTCACTCATTTTTCACTTTCTGCAGCTCTCTTTACGATCGACTATGAATAACTGGTACAGAGATGGCATGGGTTTTGTGGTAATTTGATATTTGCTTGTGTGTATGTTTGGCTATCAACCAGGGCATATAGAATGTATGAACTTGTTGGGGTTTGTGTCTTAGTCTTTTTTTCATCAAATTACATTTGGAAATATAATTTTATACAATATATATATATATATATATATATATATATAGAAATTGGATTTTAATAATCCCTACTTTTACAAATTGGATGACAATAATCCCTACTTTAGATTTGTATTTTGGTGGTCCAAAAAAAAAATTGTATTGTAATGGTAACAAATCCATCACCACATTCTTTTTATTTTTTTCATGCCTACCCTATATTGTTTTTATTTTTAACGTTCCTGCCTCCAGATAGATAATGAAGTGTAGTTACTTAAGCATTTTTTAAATTATTTTTTTGAGATTTCGAGCAATTATTATGATTTTTTAAAACAAATAGAATTGAAAAAATCATAAAAGAAATTGAAAAAAATTGGGAGAAATGATGTAAATTCATTAAAAATCGTGATAAAGTGTTATACAAAGTTTTGAATCAAATGCAACACAAAATCTATGATATTTAGGGTATACTCTCGATTATGTCCCACTACAATACAATTTTTTTTTTGAACCACCATAATACAAATTGTAAGTAGGGATTATTGTCATCCAATTTGCAAAAATAGGGATTATTAGAATCCAAATTTCCTATATATATATATATATATATATAATTGAATTATATACTATTTTTCAATTAAATTTTTAATAATATAGAAGAATTTTACAAGAATATCAAATTTACCCTTAATAAGTACTTGCTCCTCTCAATAATTGTTGCCTAGAAAATTATGTTGTCAACTTTTAAGGGTTTTGCCCGTAAATTTCTGAATATATATAATGATTTTTACTATTTGATCCATTGTGAAAAAAAACTTTCATAAAAATATTCTCTCTCCATTCCATATTAATTGTCATAATTTTGAAATTTACGGTCTCCAATGTCACTCTTTGATTGATAATTTCTTACATAATATTATACTTTTATGATATAAATTTTTCGTTTACGAATCTAATGGTGATAATTTTATATAAAATTTCATTGTATATATTAAGGAATTTATGGTCAAAATTTGTAAAGTCTGACTGCACAATTTTAAAAAAAGACAATTAATATGAAATGGAGCGAGTAATTTTACAATTATTTTGAAAATGTTTTTAGAAAATGATGATATAACAAAGTAAAAAATGACAAATATTAAAGAAGGGTGAGTGATGGTTGGAGTTAGTTACCGAGCATGACCAAAGGAGAAGGAAATTGAAGAGGTTCCCCGATGACCCCATTGAGAATCAACTTCCCATTGAGCTTCAAGAGAGGGAGATAAACCGCAAGGGGGTGTACAACTGGAATTGTGTCGATTAGATAGTCGAATGAGTCTGCTATCTCCTTCATTTTCTCCTCATCTGAGCTCATCACATACTCATCTGCACCCAAATGCTCCAATGCCTCTGCTTTCTTCTTCTCCGAGGAGCTTATAACTGTCACGTGGTGGCCCATTGCTTTCGCCATCAAAACCCCCATGTGACCCACTCCTCCCAGGCCCAATATACCACCTTTCATCCCACTCTTGTTCAGCCCAAAGTGCTTCAATGGGCTGTATATTGTCACCCCTGCACATAGCAGTGGCGCTGCCTGCTCTGATTCCATTCTTTCTGGTATTTTTACCACAAATCTACGTACGTACAAAAACAAAAAGAAGATAATTATTGAATGTAACAAAGAAAAAAAGTGACCACCAGTTGTAATTCAAAAAAATACACCTACTCATTTTGCAAATAAAAAATATTAAAAAAGAGGAGAAGTCAACATAAATATTGGATATTCTGAAACGTTTTTCCCACAAAATTACAATTTGAACCAATTCTTGTGACAAATTTTCTACCTATTTCCCATTATTTTTAGTTGTAAATCAAATACTATTAAATATGTATTTTTGAAAAAAAAATTCAAAAATTTTCTTAAAATTATGACCAAACGGTCTCTAAATTTATGTTAGAGGAGGTTAATGGCACAATTATAGTCCAATAAATCACTCATGAGTCATGATAATGAGTTTCTTGACCCTTTCTAGTTTCTACGAAAGAAATAATGGAAAGATCTGTCAACCAATGGGGAGTGACAATAAAGTCTCATAAGTCATAGCGGTAATTAAGCGTAGAGTTGAAACAATCTCGTATTCTACTAGAAGTCTAGAACCACATATTTACTTGGTAGTTGGTAGTGGGTCTATGTACTGAACCAACCCTACCAACTTTTTTTTTTGGTTGACAAAACACCTTTCTTTATTTATTTTCGTTAAGAATGATAAACTTCTTTTTTTTTTTTTGACAAAACAGCTTTCTTTATTTATTTTTGTTACATAAGTTGACTCATGCACTGGGACAAGATTAGGTACACACTCAAATTCATGCCCATAAAAAACCTTAAATAGTACTACCTCCGTCTCTGATTAATTGTCTTTGAAACTGTTTTTATAAGACCAAGAAATATAGGGAATTGGGCAAAAATTTTGTATAAGGGATAGGATGAGAATTATAATTATTGGAAATGTAAATGTTAGGTAACTGGATAAATAAAAAGAAACAGAGAAATTAGTTAATTGGACAATTAAAAAGGGACAGAGGTAGTACTAATAATTTTTACTATAAAAATTATAAATATTGGAACTCGAATCATGCTGAAGGATATAAATTTTACACTCTTATATCACCTGAACCCATAAATTTAAGTACCTTTCAAATTTTATATAAATAAATTCAATTTAAAAATTGGAGCGACAATATTCATAGATTATTTTTTTATATATAAAAAAGTAAATAAATAGAATTGGCCAATTTAATTTCCATCTTAGACCATATTCTTTTGTACGGTTGGTAAAAAACAGAAACAAAGCAGTGTGGTGAAATTGTGAAAAGTGTGTTGAGTTGTGGAATTATATTGTGAAATTTGTGTAAAATGTAGTTGATGTAGTAGGTGAGGAGAGAAAATATGAGAAGTAAAGAGTGAAAAATGAAAAGTTATATTAATAATGATTATAATAACATATGATATAATATAGTAAAATATAAAAAAATATTGAGTGATATAATTAATTGTAGCACGCCACCACGCATAAAAGAACATAACTTAAGGAATATGAAGAAAGAAGAGGAGGGAGGGCTCACTTTTGATCAACAACCATGTTAGATGCAAAGCCACCTTGGGTGGTCCTACCATCAGTGTAGACATCATTGTATGACCAGATCTTCTTGTTACAATACTGCTCTTCTTCCATCTTGCATGGACTGCAATTTCTGCAGCATCCAACGATGAGACCCACACCCACCCTATCTCCTACCCTGAACTTTGTCACACTGGATCCCACCTCCACCACTTCACCTACTACCTCATGCCTGCCATTTATATTATATATATATTCCAATCAGTTACATTAATAAAAATTAATAAATACGAAACATCATTATCGTTGTTTAGTTTAATTGTCTTTAGTTATCCCATATCTGGGTCTCGGATACTCATACTGTTTGCTGCTTTGTTTATCCTTCACTCAAAAATAAAATAAAAATAAAATAAACGTGTTGTAGCTGCTTTATTCACTGCAAATTAGGAAACATGACAAGTTTGTTACAGAAATAGAAATGGGAAAAAAACACAACCAACTAAGAAAAAAATGTACTACTTGTATCACTTTAACCAATAATATCTAACGAATTAAATATATTTATAAAATTTATATTACTATATACACATACTTTTTATTATAAATTTAATCATAGTAATTTTATATTTTAAATCAGCTTATATATTGAATAATTATTAATTGAAATTTATAAAAGTTAACTGCATGTATTCATCGCCACAGATAATAAGATAGGGGAGGGGTGGTGAAGTACTACGTGTCGACATAGGATTTTGATCTTCTAATTAATTCGTTCGAGAGGATTCTTTTAGTTTATTAATTATCGTTATCAAGGCCCCAATGATTGCCTCCTTAAATACTCTCTCCATTCCTCAATATCTGTCACTTTGATCAATTTTCTATTTTCCACAATATCTATCACTTTACAATTCCAATGTAACATTAATGACATTTTTTTAATTTACCTCTTACTTTTACAATTTCCAATACAATTATATAACTAAAATAGAAATTTAACTTTTACTTTTATCATTTCCAATGCAATTATTATTCTCAATACTATTTTCTTAAAATCTTTCCTAAACTCCAAAGTGACAATTATTGAGGAATGGGAGGAGTAACAACAATGGGATAGGAGTATCTTATTTAGTGTAAGCTAATGTCAATTGATCAGGTAAAAGTTTGTGCACCTCTAGACCTCTTTTACCGAGAAAATTCAAACTATAAAAATCAAAATACAATTACTTTGCTTGAGCCAAATAAGACGTCAGTTACTGTCTAGTACTCATCTGTTTTAATTTGTTTGTCACACTAATCACCTTTACAAATGAATGAACATTGGTAATAATAAGGTCAGATGCTAATAAGTTATTTAAATTATCCCTACAAATCTTTGCATCCGAAAAAAACTATCTTAATTCTAAATAAATTTAGGCCTCGTTCTTTTACGCGTTAACGCACCCAAACGCAACGCAACATAATGCAAATTATCATCAGTTTTTAACCATTTCCAACGCAACTAAACGTAACGCAACGCAAACGCAACGCACAAAAGAACGATGCCTTATTTATTAGGAATAAAATAAAAATGACAACTACTAAAACTGCAAAATTGATCACAAATAAAATGAAATAAAAGAAATAATTATTGTAACAGATATTTTGGAAGGGGTAGCACAGTAGCACTATTTCGGTCTCTAGAAGATGTGTATGAAAAAACAGTTTCCAAATTTTCAAAAAAGCAAACTAAAAGTCCTTATCATGAGAATTTTTTTTCTTCTTCTATTATATCTTTAGATTAGTCAAGGACTGGTATGTAAAATTTTGTATTAAAGTGGACCAAACAATGAGCAAGAAGAAGTTCTAATTAAGATGGACAATTCCACTTTTGGTTATTAAATTGTTTAAAATTTTCTATAGTTAATTTTTTTTAATTATAATAGTTGAAAATTTCTTGCTATTGAATTGGTTAAAATTTTATTGGTTAAAATGATTTATGTATCATTAAATATTTGTTGATGATTAATTTCAAAATATATTGATTTTTATTTTTAAGTGGTACATTTTCTAACTATAATAGTTGAAAAAAAATCAATTACCTTAGAATATATCTCCCATTGATAAATGATAATCAAATAAATCAATGATTACAGTTATATATCTTTGCGTATCAAAATTGTCAGTCATATTCCTTGCATGTTACACAGCCGTGATATATATTTTTCACGTTTCCTATTTATTTTTCATTTTAAAAGAGTAAAAAGAAGATAATTAATAAAGTTAGAAAAGAATTATAAAATTCCTTAAATTGATAAATATATAATTATTAAAGATAAAAAAATATATAGATTAAATTAGTAAGAGTTCACACAAAATAACAAATAATTAGAGAAAAAAAGAATTAAATAAACAAATAAATAAGAACATAGGGGATATATCTATATATGTATATGATGGAAAGGTCCAGTGTGTGAAAATCAGACTGTACACTACAGATCATCGAGTACAATGTACTATCTACTCATTTATAGAAAATGATCACCTTCCCAAATTTAAATATATTCATTTTCAATGTTTGAGTTTATCCTGTACGTATCCAATCCAACCATCCGTCACTGAATTTATCAAATTTGAAACATTTACGTGTTTCTTTTTTCTTCAGAATTGAAGGAGACTAATCAAAGACTGCATACAACATGCATGTGTATGCAACGTACAGTGGTGTGGCAGTTTTCATATATTCATGTTCAGTAGCGAATCCAGAAATGAAATCAAGCGGGTTCAAAGTCAAACATAAAAATTCAAAACAATAAATCAAAAATCTTACATTTTCTTTTGGGTAGTCGCCCTGACAAGGCGTCATGACTTGAAAGTATTCCATGATGTATCATTTGGTACTTTCTCGAAAATTTCATCCTCAAAATAAGTAATAGCAGTGTTTTCAAAACCTCGTCTGAGAGTCTGTTAAAAAAAGGCTAGGCTTAAACTATATTTAAATCATCTTGCATTTCGCTTAAATCACTCATAAAGTTAAATGTAATTATATTTAAATCATTAGAAAGGAATGTTTCATTACTTTAAGGGTTATTACAATTTGTAACAAATTTGAAAATAATTGTTTATTTAGATTTTTTCGTATATATAAAATTATGCATAGAATGTGCATTTTCTATTATGATTTTCTATTATGATTGATAAAATTAGGCTATTATTATATTTTTTTTGACCTAGCTAATAAATATTATATTCTTATAGTTGATAAATATATAATTATTAAAGAAAATATTATTAGAAATTACAAAAATGTGAAATATGGATAATTCAAGATGGTAATTAACCATCTTAACTCAAGATGTGTATCATGATCCAGGCATTGTATTCTTATAGTTGATTTTCTATTATGATTGATAGAAATTACAAAAAAAACGCTAGACTTGAGACCTGTTGGTCTCGAACACGAAACTTTAGGTTCCCTTCATTGTATCATGATCCAGGCAAAAAAAAAAAAACACTAAACTTGAGACATGACAGTCTAGAACACGGAACCTGAGACACCCCTGATCAATTTGATAAGCACGCACGCCACTAAACCACAATGAATGACATGCTTCTTGATGTTTCATGTTATATATATATATATATATATATTAATTAAGCAGCTTAATTTTTACAGTCAGTTTATTTTTTTTTAAAAGCGGGGTCATGTGACCCCACGTGACCCCATGTTGGATCCGCCCCTGTTCATGTTCATAAAATACGAGAGAGAGTCAGAGAGAGAGAGAGAGAGAGAGAGAGAGAGAGAGAGAGAGAGACGAACCCAGGGACCATGGGGTAGCGAGACATGCCGAGATCATTCTTGATTTGATGAACATCACTATGGCATACCCCACAGCACAACACCTTTATGTATACATCTTCCGCCCCTGTTTCCCTGTACGTCCATGTTAATTCCATTTTCATCCTTACTAATTTACATCCAAAAAAACACCCACTAATCGATAAAATCAAATCAAAAAACCCGAAATAATATATGATACCTACCTGATCCATGACGGTGTTAAATTTTTTTTTAAAAAAATCATTAATATTTATTATAAAATTTATCAATATTATACACAAATTTATCCATAAAAATTGCAAAAAAAAAAAAAAAAAACCCCATAGTAAAGGATGGAAGATGAAGTTAATTAATTGGTTGATTACCTGAGAGTGTATGAGTAAGGAGAGAGAACCCCAGATGGGTCTTTGGCAGCCCACCCTGTTACTACCCTTTCACTTTCCTGGCTCTGGCTTCCCATTTGTAACTCAAAACTTGAATTGAATTTGAATATGGAGAGAAACTGCTTTTGGGCTCTCTAAAAAATTGTGGGATGAAGCACAGGAGAAGGGTGATGGATTTATATATACCCGCACAACAACTGAATATAAAAGTATACCAGAAAAAAAGAGTGAGTGGAAGGAAGGAAATCATCGATAGGGACAATTATTTGGTTTTTGTCTTTATTTATTTGTTTATTGAGTGCCTTTCCTTGTAGTGTTGATTGATTGCTCCAAAAGTTAGAATTAAGGAGAAAATAATAGAGACTTTATCAATTTATTAAAAGAGGAAAGAAAATTCAGGAAAATAGTTTAGGGGTAGGTGAAGGTTCGTAATGTTACATCACCCAGTCGTCATCATCAACTAAGAGGCTAAAGATAAGGATTCCATCATTCGAATTAAGCAAGCACCAAGGGTAAGTGTTGGACTTGGATTTAAGTGAAACATTTGGGGTCAAAATGATAGATGATAGGCAGGGGTGGAGTCAGATGATTTTATTAGGGTGGGTCATAAAATTATAAAATAAAAAGAGAAATATTAATTTAGCAATGGGGCAACAAAACAAACAAATTACTCTAATTAATAAATATTATGAGACTAGTTCGTATAATTGACATTATTCTTAAGCGAATATTTATTCATTTATTAATAGATAAAATAATGTTTATAATTAAATTCCATTGCTTTATAAAATATGTGAGAAAATATAAAACATTTTCTATAAATAACTAAAATCCAAAGAACATTGTTGATGAATATTTGTTAAAAAATATAGAGAAACACATATATGATAAAAATAAAAGTACTAAATGAATAATAAAAACAGAAATACTTTTAATAAAAAAATAGAAACAAAAAGAAAATAAAAAGAAGACATATAGAAAGGGGCAGGCTCGGCATAAAAACTAAAGTGATGGGAATCGAACACCTGACCTAAGGGCCAGAGCAGGCGCTACTGCTAGTGCCAATTAGGTTAAATACTAAAGTGATATGTAGACATGGGAATTGAACACCTGACCAAAGGGACAGAGAAAGTGCTCGTGTTAGGTATCCATTGCCATTGAGCTAAAGAGATTTCAATGTCAAGTTATGCAGCATCTAATACATATTTAAAACTATAGACTAGGCCATGGCCCACCCTAGGCCCCCCATAAATCCGCCCCTGATGATGGGGATCGGAAATTTACTTTGGGATGCCTCATGAATATTTCTTGTCACATGAAGTAACATTTTTTTGGATGATTGGATCATTTGTTTCTTATGAAAGTTTTTAAGTTATTGTTGGTGAAAACATTAGATAAGAAAATTGGTTTTCTTTATTACTATTATTTAAATAAGGATTATTGACTTTAATACACGGAACTTTGAAGGTATTGGATAATAACACAGCATTCGACAAATTCAATTTGGTGGTTGACGGTGATTGTTCTACTTTGAGGTGTCGTTTTCTATTTTTTCGGAAAAACTTTTGTCGCTCAAGAAAGACATAGCGGGATGACTAATATATTTTTGGAAAAAATTGAAAGCGAGGACAAAGAATCGCGCCAACCACCAAATTGAAATTCTGAAATAAGATTATTGTCCAATACCCTCAAAGTTCAGTGTATTAGAGTCCAAAAAAAAAATTTGAGTGCATTATTGTCAAATACTCCTAAAGTTCAGTGTATTATCATCCAATAATATTTTAAATAATTTAAACTTTACACTTTAAAAGTATCAATAATCTGTATTTTAAAAATATCGTAAAATAATTTAGACTTTAAGAATTTTGGATTATTGTAATATATATAGAGAATTTTTTGATTTAAATATTCTGAACTTTACCGAATTGTATTAGCGTTGATATACTATTTAAATCTAAAACTCTTAAAGTCTAAATCATTGTGCAAGAAGGGAAGTAAGTCGTCATTTTATCTAAATTCTAATCGAACATAAAAACAAGAATCATAGTCACAAGTCTACTGTAAGTCTCTATCCTTACCTACCTATGCTATATGTCAGTACGTAAATTAATACCCTATTATTAAAATTATCTTATTTTTATTTCTATACAATAAGGGAAAATACGATGAATTCGACAGTTAATGAGTGTATTGTGAAATGCTCGATGGTTGGGTTTTTTTTTTCGAAAATGTAAATGTTTTAGGTAAGATATATTATTAAATGTCTTGTCATTGTATAAAACCTATATATTTGTAAATTAAATCGAAAAAAAAATTACAAGATTGACTTCTATAACAATAATAATATATATAAAATGGTATAAAATCACACTTTTATCTATATTTTTTAAAATTTACAAAAAAACATCTAAAATATGCCCAACGGATGTGGTTCATTAGTTAGGGTGTCAATTTTAATTTTGGCGTAGCCAATACGTTCCTAACTTCTTATAATTGATAATTAATAATTATTTATAAAAAAAATTAGGATTAAAAATGATAATAAATATTAATTTCATAAGAAGTAAGACACTTAAGCAGTGTCTTGCCCCAAGACACATATCATCACTCTTTTTTTTTTTTTACTGCTTTCTTCTTCTTCTTGTTTTTATCCCTTTTTTTTTTGGGGGGGGGGGGGAAGCATAGATACAAAGACAAAATTGAACAAAAGTTTATCACAAAGACAAAACTAAACAAAAATTATGCCAACATTACCATTCTTTTGTGCGTTAACGCAACTAACGGCAACGCAAATTACCGCAATCTACCGCAACATACCGCAAATTACCATTACTTTTTTATTATTTCCATTGCAACTTACTGCACTACCGTAACTAACCGCAACGCAACGCATCGCAACACAAATTAAACGTACAAAAGAACGGTTGAGTTGGATTGAGCGTTTCTTTGTTAACTTTTACAATAAACACAAAGAAATATGCAATGCCAATTGGCTTAACTGAACAAATTATGTAAAACTACTTTTGTGGTGTACTATCTCTTGTCCCATTTTGTTTGTCACTTCACCTAAATTTGAAAAACCAATGCATATTAGAAATGATGTGAAAAGTTTGTAACTTACCCAAATTACCCTTATATTGATTGAGAATGATAGTTGTTGGAATTGTCAAAAGTAATAAATAGATTTATTACTTAGGGGTAAAAAATGGAATGACAGTAATTGGAATTGTAAATTTGACAAAGAAATTGGGACAAAAGAATTAGTTAGACTATGTGTATTGGCATACTTGGGAGCAAAAGTATGGATGAGAGAGAAAAAGAAATAAAGGAAAAATGGGAAAAAAAAGAGGGTGAAGGATACATATGCATCATTGGGGAAAAAAAGGATGCCAACTCAGCAAAAAGAAAGACCCAAACATATGGGGAGAGGTGCACTGCACCTCATTTTTATTGTGTCTGGAGCGTGCACTACACTCCATGAGGGGCACATTTTTGCCAACAGAGTTGGGGCCCGCCTCTGCCTCACCTTTTTATTTCCCCCCCCCTTTTCTTTCCGTTTCATTTTGGGCTTCTTTTCTGATTTCTTTTTTTTATTTAATTTTATAATTCAAAATTTTGTAATTTAAATTTTTTTAAAAAAAACAATATTTAACAAAAATAATTTTTTACAAAATAATTTTGAGTTTGTAATATTTTTCAAAATTTTGTTTCCATACTAAATTAAATTTTTTATTTCCATTGTAAATTTAATTTTCAAAATTTTGTAATTGTAATAATTTTTTTTAAAAAAATTATATAATTTAAAAAATAATAATTTTGAGTTTGTATTATTTTTCAAAATTTTGTTTCCTCTTTAATTTTCAAATTCCTAATTAATCTTAATATTTTAGTTATAAAAAACAATTCAATTAAATCAATTATTGAAAATAATTATACTCTACAAGTGGGTTTCATAATACAATAAAATATTACTCCCTACCCCACTCATCCTTCACCTCATCCTCCAATTCCAAGAATACCATTACCAATAGCATACTCCAAAACCCATTAAAATAATAATATTTCCACTATTCATATCCTCCTCATCTCTCAAACCCAAGTATGCCAATACACATAGCCTTAAAATGACATACATTTTGGGATGGAGGTAGTACAATTTAAGGATAGAATATACTTTTTCTATTCCAGATTATTTGTCACTTAATTGATTTTTATGGACTCTAATGTCACCCTAATTTTTCATGTAAAATATTTCATTAACAATTATAATATTATAATTTTAGGACATGTTCTTTCCAAGCATAGGTAAGTTATGGTGTGTTCTTTTCAACTTATGATAAATACTTATTTCAGCATTCAACAATGATCAATACAATTCAGTATTGCTCGTTAATGATTAGTAATATTCAACACTGATCAACATTAATTAACATTGATTTAACACATCTAACAGTTTTAACTTTTTAGTAATTACATTGTTTTTTTTATGAATGAATCAGATAAAAAAATATTCATTACACCTATGTATTTTCCTTACATATTTGATTAATAGAGAGTTATGCAAGATACATAAAATACAATAATACATAAAAGATAATAAAAACAATACCATATTTTCTAGCCTTTCTTTTTATATAGCCAATGAAGAATATACATACATTAATATTTATAGTATTTTGTAAGTTGTTTGCATATTTGCAAGGACAATTTATACATTACTGTCATGTATGAAATACAATATCTATGGTTATAAGTTGTCAGTATATATCTCATAATTTCAATAACTTGACAAAGCAAAGATACCATGGATAAAAATAAAAGGTTTATAGGTTATAAGCTAGTAAGCTACTATGTCTGTTCACATTTTTCATGCATAGTAAACACAAAGTCCAAGACTCGTTGGATGGTATTGTAAGTTTTGGGGTTAATAACTACACCATTCCAATTTTAGGGTAGTTCCCTATTATTATAGTATGTATCATTTTCAATATTGTTTATATCTATCATCAAATTAAAACACAAAACTAATAAAAAAAAGCAATTAAATTAAGAAGCACACGTCAATTCTAGCGATAAATATTCATGAAAAGAAGCAAATAAATGATTTGAAAATAACTTAAAAATTGACAACTTATACTTGAAGAAGATGAAGATGATGACATGTACAAGATATTTGAAGAGTGATAAAACTCTAAAAATAATATTGATTGTATATACAGATAATATTTTGAAGGGAATGAAATAAAATAATAGGATAAGAATATGAGGAGAAAAAGAATTTGAGCGAATCTCACGAGAAGTTAGATTTGGAAGAGAGTTAAAAATCTTGCTATTCTAAAGAAACGAAATAAAAAACATAGGGTCATTTTTTCTAAATAATTACATTTTTAATTATTAATAATTTATAATAAAACTAATTATATTGTTATTAAAAGAATATAATTAATTATATTTCTAATTATAACTAATTATATTATTAATTATAACTAATACAAATTCATAATATTATTAATTATATTGTTAATAAGAAGAATACATTGTTAAAAGAAATTTGTTCTAAAGAAAGAAAACAAAAGAATAGTTATTTTTTTTGCTAAATATGATCACAATATAACTAATTATACTGTTAATTATTATTACTAGTTGTAACTAATTAATTGATCAACACTTATTAACATTGATCAACGTTGATAAGCAAATGGTCAACACTGTAAGTAATTATTAGCTTTGATATGTAATCATTAACTTTTTTTTATTTATGTAAAGGTCAGAAAAGTAGGTAAAGACAATGTATGTAAAGTTGATAAAGTTAGTAGGTAAAAGTTACGTAGTTTAAACTTAAATTACATCCGAAAAGAACAGGGCATTAGGATATTATTTTTCAGTACAAATTTAATAGTGGTATATGAGAAATTAACCATCAAAGTCCATTAGCAAATCATTGTATATATTGAAAAATTAATGGTCAAAATTTTTACTGTTTGCCTGACTCTATTTCTAAGACATCCAATAATGTGAAATAGAGGGAGTATATTACATACACTCAGAACATCTATACTATAATGATCAATATTAATTTCATAAGTTGACAAAATATAATAACTTAATAAACAAACACCACGCTTGAAACACGAATTCAAGAAACACCTAATAAATGGCAACATTTACCGGATAATAACAAAAAAACTTGGGCACATGGTTCTTTAGTATTAGTTGAAAACCTAATCAATTAAAAAAAACTTAATTAATTAAGTTATCAACGAAATCTTGCCAAAAAACAAAAAAAAAAAAAACAAACAAAGGCGAGAGATATAAAAATGAAAGAATCAAGGGCTCTTACCAACTTCTTGTGGTTGGTAGAGGATAAGGATATTTTTGCTACTCATTTGTCGACAGTACTTGTCCTCGATGGGCATGGTTCTCCAACTCAAAGTTTTGCTAGCACACATGATAATTAATTGACATACTCTCTTTGACAAGAGGTATTTAGTGATAATTACCTCCATTTTTCAATTTTTTTTCCCCAAAGTTCAATTTTTTTTATACGTGGAAATTGTGGTTGATGAGTTATGTTTTATCGTAGATAGTTTGGTACTTTATCATGATCAACTGCCTTACAAAACTTGGTTACAATTACTATTGAAATACGGTCCAATCAACAATCCAACTTTACTCGATTTAAAAATAAACATTAACATAACCTTGCATGGTATTTGTATTTTCTTCAATTATGTTGAAATGTTAAGCCGTTACATATAATACGAGTATGTTCAACTTATCAAACTCTATTAGTGAAGACTGTAGATTAATAAAAAGATCTCATCATTCTCGACCAAATAGCTCAAATATGTTAATATAGATTGAAGATCAAATGAAGATTCAAAGCAAAACATATCATTAAAATTTAACATAGACTTCAAAATAACAAGTGGGAGTGTGGGACCAATGTCAGGGCCGGAAGAAAGCAAAACTAAAACGATGACCTCTTGGATGTACCAATTGGAACCATGATAGAAACGTTTACTGGCAAAAAAACATTTTGAAAAAACAGGACTACAATTTTGAGAATTGGTTCCGTTGCGTAACTTGCGTTGGTTGGCTGTTTTCTTTTGTCTATGATATATATAAACAAAGTTCCAGATTGTAAACATCATCAAATATGTGCGAAACTAAAGGAAAATCAAACTATGAATTACATTACTATGCTAACAAATCCCAGCTAGGAACATGAATACTAATTTTAAAAAATATTGACAATGAAGACTAAACTAAAGCTCAAAATATAAGTATTGATAAAATGCCCTGTATCACCTTGCTATCCATCAAGTTATCCAACATAAAGATGCTTCAATTATTTCCTGTAGACCCTTCAATTAAATCCGTACTACTTTTTATCACCCTATGGGGAGGAGCTATGAAACCCTGATTAAGATACTCCCTCCATCACAAAATATTTGTACAGTATTTCATTTTGGAATGTCCCAAATTAATATTCCTTCTCCGAAAATGAAAAATCTTAAATGTTTTCATAATTTTAAAACAATCCTTTATTTGATATTTAAACCATAATTGTTAAAAGAGAGAATTGACAACAAGAATTTAAAATATAAACTTCAAGAATATTCATGATATTTTCACCTTCAAAACTTAAAAGTGATTAGCTAATTAATTATTCTAAAAGTGTATATCAAATCAAAAGGGATAATAATTAAGCACAGATGAAATAATACATGTAGAACCATTTCAATCAAAAGCTTAACCAGTGATAGTTTTTTTATTTCAACACGCCCTCTCCTTCTCCCTCCACCTTGCACAAATAACATAGGGTTTATTGAGATTGAACTTGAGACCTTTTGTTCAATCTGACGCTAATACCATATCAATCTATCTCAACGAAAAGTTTAAGCTGATAGTTGAAAGTCAAATGATGGTTTTATATTCTAACAATACACATTAGTATACAAGATTAATACAGTAAAAGCTGTCCGTATATGGACCAAAAAAATTTCATTCCCCCAAGGACGGAGTCCATTTAAAGCAAAGGCATAAGGTGTAGCCTAACAAAATTGCCCTTGTCAACATCAATAAGCATCACTGGCATTGGGAGTTGTTAGCAAGAGACTTGAGAAGGGTCCAACTCCTATGCATATGAAGAGGCAAGGGAGCCACCAAGTTGAGAGGTTCCAACTTGGAGAAATCATAGTCTGAATCAGGGGTTGCTGCATCTGCATGTTCAAGAGCACTACATATGTAGGGTATAATCATCTGCTTACAGTGCAGATGCAGGTGGGGCTGCTTCTCGGCAATGCTTCCACACTCCATATCCAGCCCTAACACATCTCGCTTTTCTTCCCCGTCTTTCTTGTTGTCAATGTTGGGATTTTCCATCATTGTAGATGGCAAGGGTTCCCATTTCCGGTGAGCATGCCAACCGTACTTGTAGTCTCCGACTATGGGTGTTCCCAGAACCTCAGCACAGTGCACTCGAAGCTGCATTTCCACCGACAAAATAAGAAACAAGCAATAATGACCCTTAGCGTTGTGTTTGAAAGAATATGATGTGAACAAAGAACTCCTGTTAACATTTCAGCAAGCACAGACAAACAAAAAGTTGTCCAAGACAAATTCTGTTTGAGCTGCAATTAGAAATATGACAAGAATAACACATGGTGCTTTCAGTGAGTACCTGGTGTTTCCTACCGGTGAGAGGAGATAGCTCTAACCATGTCAATCCTGGAAATTTTCAAGTTGTCAGCTCTAGCTAAAAAATGAACCAAAAAAAAAGAGGCAAGAACAGACATGGAGAGGCTTGTGGCAGCGAGACATGAACAGAAATTCAGCAAGCAGTATATTGCTGACCATAAATAGAAGTCTCGATAACTCGGTACTCTGTCACTGCATGCTGAGATGAGGGAGAGTGATCAGCAACAGTAATTCTCTCTGATTTTCCATCATCCAGAACTACCTACAGCAATAAAAGCAGGGCAACTGATAAGTGCATAGTTAACAAATCATACTACCAACAATAAAGATCCAACAGAAGTTGGCAACTGTGACATATTGAGTTTCGATGCTATACTCCACCCGAATAAGGTGGCAACAAGGCAAATGAACAATGACCCCCACCATCCTCACTGCAATTTCTAAAAAGAAAAATACCGACATCTAAATTTTAATCTGCATCTGCAGAATATAGTTGAAGACAAAACCTTTCCCGAAAAATAAAAAGGATATTGTGGACGCATGACTACATATAGCGGCCTGCAGATCTGATGAAGAGTTTATTTTCGCATCTTTTATTGAGAGAATAAATAATGAAATCATTAACTGAAAGCATACACATGTAGAAGGCAGGAAAAAAGGCAGCACATATGAAGATTGGCAATTTAGTTTTCAAAGGTAACGACTGTATCCGGCTACCTTTGTCAGTGGTACTGAGACGAATCCCTTTAACCACCTAGGGACCCCAAAGACTAGTGCCAAGTATCTCTTCTGTAGGGTTCTCTTCCCCCAATCAGTCTCCTGCAAAGAGTAATTGTGGAAAAGTGTTTTAGAGCACTCAAGAAATCAGCCGATAGGAGCAGCCTTAAACATAATTTATATATTAGAATGCCTAGCAAGCAATAGAATACTTCAAGGTTCACATAATAAAGGTACAATTGCTTACATCATCCAATATACCAACAGTTTTCTCACGGAAAATAGAATGAAGGAGAGCTGTGCTTGTTTGTGTTCTTCCCATCACCAAAATTCCACTACTATCTCTGTCGAGTCTGTGGACCTGGAAACACAAAGCTCTTTTTAGCACCATTGAATATTGACATCTGACCATTAAAGCAACAGAAAGTTGCCATGCGATGTCCATGTGCACTTTATCACACGTACAATGGGCTACCACATACCTGATTCCAATATCATTTCTATAGGTGTCTCATAATCATTTTCTGATTATACTTAATTGGGGGGGGGGGGGGGGGTTAATACAAAGAACTTTTACCATTCAAGCATTCTGCCTTCATTACAATGCATCTCTTAATTGCCATGTTTACAGTTACGAGTGTATTGATTCAAGTTGGAAAGGATGGGCCTAAAGATTGAAAATAATGCCTTCATGGTGGCTTCACCACTGCCGCTCACACATCAATTCACAGGCATTCAGGTGTTCAAGCTGACAACAAATGTAAATTATAAACATATGCCTGAGAGTTAGTGAGTTGTGAGTATGGTCATTCAGCTTTAAACAATTGTTACCGCAGATAACTATATTCTATATTCACCCCCTTTCTCCTACTGCCACCACAATCTTGAAGTTTTCTCAAGCACAGCATATTGCAAGACAAGCTAATTGAGCATGACAATCTTGGCTGTCAAAGCTCAATCAATCTTAGCTTTAAAGCAGCAAGCCCCGGGTACGCCAAGGTTTAGCACTTAGCAGGGATGGGGCTCAAATTCCGTTGCCATGATTTCCTATTGTAAATGGTAATGCAATTTTATAAGGCTCATTCAGTAGTGAGCCTTTATGGACTTCAAGTAAAGGTGCATCCCTATGCACAATAAGCAAAAGGGGTGCAAAGAATCTGCCCACTCTAGCTCTAAAATGTTTGAATGTGATTTGCAAACATCCATAATTAAGCATTATGGTGTTAAAACACCCATAATCAAGCATGTTCTATAAAATGTCTAAAATGATCCTATAAAATGTTTAAAATGAAAACTAAAGTCATTACGGGGATATTAAATATGCTTAACAACCACAATAAAATACTGTAAAACTTCTCAAGGGATAAAACACTTTCAATATTTGACAATTTATTGGGCATTTTCCTTATGACATGCAGAAATCATGTCATTGCCTTCATTCTGTTGGTTTTCATAGTTTCTAACAGTGAAATCACCTTCCATTCTCAACATCTTTAGATATTCTAAACATATCCTTTGACAAATTTCTTTATTGTGATTACCATAGGCACCCTATAGGTTTTGCATACTACTTTTAAAATGATCAAAAAAGGGTATTGGACTATGGCAGAATACATAAATTGTCAAACATGATCAGTGAACATAAAATTTACAGTTAGGTCAGAAGGATCATATAGCAAATTAGAGACCAGTCACACTCCAGTACAAAGTAAAGTTCTTCCAAACTGAGAAGATGTATGTCTCTTAGGTGAGGTGTCAGATAAACTACTAGTAGAGATTCTTTTCGGAAGCATCTACGAAGTGCTTAAATTTCTAAACATGCACGTAAGTTATGAAAAAAATGGGGACAAGACTGAAAGAAACACAGATGAAACTCACGAGGCGGGGAGGATCATTGTAGTCATATCTGAGACATGTAGCAGCCAATTCATCTAAACTCTTCTTAATCCCATGGCCACCCTGGAGATGTTTGTCCCTCATTATAATGATTCATCAAATAATCAAATAGAATAGAAACAAGTAAAGTAGGCAAACAAAAATGACCCGCGTCATACATGAAGGGGAAGAGGGGGGTACCTGCCCTTTACCTGTACAGGCAACTTTGGGGGTTTATTGATGGCAATGATGGCAGAATCCTGAATTCAAAACAGCCAGCACCAACGGTTAAGTGAAGACAATGTCATAATTCAATCATCACAAGGTATTTAACAATATAGCACCTTATACAACTCGAGACTCCGGATGTAGCTCCTCTCTTCTTCACTGCACTGACACTGTTGCTTTTTAGCAAGTGACTCCTTCACAGAAATCGGAAGAAAAATTCGGTCTCCTTTCATGACCAAATCCTTAGCCCCCACCTAACAACATTTTAGCACAAACCTCCGATAAAGCTCACAATAAACAAACAAAAAGCCATTTTCAATCAGAGAACATAACCAAAACACACGTAAAAATTACCCTTTTAAGCTGACACTCTTGAGACCCAGCATCATGGTCTGAATTCCCTTCTTTCAAACACTCTCTTCTAACCTGCTCATGGCACCCAAAAGTAAGTAAAATTGAACATAGAGAATAGCGCCACGCTTCAATGACACTCCAGTTTCAACTTCCGTTCCCACAAAAATTGACATTTTGAAAGAAGCCCACCAAAAATTGAAAGAATCCCTCCAAGGCTCCAACCAATACAGAACAATAATTACAAAACTACAGCTCCGAGCAAATCATACATCAAAACAAAAGACCCACCATTCAATCAACAAAGACTTGATCACATAACTAGCAATTAATGAACATAGACAGAGAGAATAAACCTGTCTCAGACGGAAGAGCTTTTGAACGAGGGAACGAGGGAGTTGGGGGCAGCAACGAAGAACCCATTTGAGAGCAGTGGTGGTGGTCTCAATGGGTTCATTTCCTTTATGTGTTCTTGGACCAGTTAACCTTCTTCCCAGTGAATTGGTGTCGATGGTGGAGTTGAACGGAGGCAAAGTCACCCAGTTGCCTTTGTTATTCCGACCATCCTTTTCATTCGGCTTATGGGCTTCTTCATTGAGTTTGAGGGTGCTGTGGAACAACTTTTGGTAGGGGATGGCCGCCGGAGGATGCAGGATTCGTCGGAGAAGGAGTATTTCTCGCATTTTTACAACCCAGGACAGTAGTTGCGAGTTGCGACTCACCTGCCAGGTTTTCCCAACACCTCCTGCGTCCTCTCTTGTGGCCGGCGGCCCGGCGGTACGCGGTACAAGCCAATATTTCTTTTTGTTTTTCCTTTTCTTTTTCCCTTTTAAATAATTACAAGGTGCATATGTTTTCGTGGGGGTGTCTAGACCTGGCTAAATTTTGTTCCCCCGAAAATTTTGAATTTTGGACACAAAGTTTTGGTCCCAAGTTTAATATTGATCAAATTGACCATTATGTTTGAATATAATATTTTTCTTTTTTCTATTGTTCGAACCAGATTCTGACCCGAATTTAGCTATTTCTGAATTGTCCGATCCGGCTTAACCTAAATAAAAACCGGGTCGGCGCTAGGTGTGCCCTAGTTCAAACCTGGCAAAACCGGATCGAACTAGCTCAATTCGAAAACCGAAATTTCTCAAAAAATTAGATAGACCAGGCCGATTCTACTTTGGACCTGGACTAGACCATACCAAGAAAATTGATGATCCGACCTGGCCTGAAGCGATTGAACCATTTCTTGTATGTGTGAGAATTACTTTTAAGTCCAATAGTTGATAAGCAAAATAAATAATTATAAATGGAATAAATGATACTATGACATGCACTTCCACATTGTGAGGTCTTACATTAAATATAAAACCTAAATTAACAACCGACATTTAATAGTAAAAAATCAATCAAAATTATCTAAGGTGACGCCTAAGTAGTCCTTCAATTACCATTCATTGTGAGAACCACAAAATGTTAGTGCTAGGGTAAAGTACTAGTGTCAAACTTTTAACTAGTCGTAATTAAACCAGGTTAACCGGCCCAATACAAATCTTTCCGTGTTTGGAGTAGACCGACCTGGAAACCCAATGTTATAAATATTATGGAGTGAAGACCGAATTGAACATAATTGGGTCGGTCTTGTCCAACATGGGTCGATTCGGGTCGAGTTTTTTTTTCCGTTCCAGACCAGTATGCACACCCCTATATGTTTGTATATACCAAATGAAAATCAGACCATAGTACATTGTACTTTAGTCCTTGAAATTGTGGTAAAACGAATTTTAAGATTGTATCATATTAAACTAAATTGTGAAATTGTTGGACTATAATGCACCACAACCAACTCGGTGGATTGTCATAATTTGATGGACCACAATCCAGTGGTTGAAATGTTTAGAGTACTGCAATCATATATGTCATACTATGGTATATTAAGTTCCAAGTCATGAAATGTTAGGTCTACTTGAGTCTCATTTGTCATTGGTTTCACCCTACTCGGTGGTTGTGGTACACTATAATTCAATAATTTCACAATTTGGTTTACTATGATACAATTTTAAAATTTAACTTACCATAATCCCAATGCCTCAATGACATTACACTGCGATACAACTTTTCTATATCTAAGTATGAATGTACATGATGCAAATATATTAATCGTATTCTTGAGACAGATTTTGTGTCTTTTCTCTACAACTAGACTCCCAATAAATTTGAGAAACTCTAGATCTTTAGCCCCAATTTCAGTTCACATCTCCAATTATCTACATAATCTCTTGTGTTCTAGCGATTAGCCTTAAAGGTAATAATGAAATTCTTGCGTGCAATAATAAAAAGGTTCGATTCTGACCAGATCTGGATCAAAATCATTGTTCTTCTAGTCTAAATCTTGAAAATCTCCCTTATGCTTGTTTTAGGTGAAAAATGAATTTGATCCAAACATAACATGGACCAAAATCAATGTTGTTCTAGCCTTAATCAAGAAATCCCTCTGTGTAATATTATAATTAACGAATAAACGATTTCATATAGGGTAGAAGGAAGTCGAGTGGTAGATCATTATTGATCTCACAACAATTGACATTATTACTGCAAATCCGTTACAAACCCCATAACTAATTGCCCAAATTTAGTCTTGGCCATGTGTGATTTTGTTTCGATCTTTATTTTTACTTAATTGGTTTTTAGCAAAAAATTACTTAGAGGTACCCTAACTTTTGAAGAAACAATTTTTTGGTACCCTAACTTTCCAAAACTAATTTAGGGGTACCCTAACTTTTAGGATTAGAAATTACTAGGTGAATTTTCGGCGAAACTCCGATTGATTCAAATCATTTTCGTCCACGAAAACAAAGGGCATTTTCATCCACAAAAACACTTAATCAATTTCCCACCTAAAACTCACCGTTGAATTCAAATAATTGGCCGAAAATTCACCTAATTATTTCTAATTCTAAAAGTTAGGGTACCCCAAAATTAGTTTTTAAAAGTTGGGGTACCAGAAAAACATTTCACCAAAAGTTAGGGTACCCCTAAGTAATTTTTTGGGTTTTTAGGATTTGAATTTTTCAACGTAATACAAGTTCTATGAGCTCGTTAATGAAGGTTTCATGGATCTTCTATATTATTAAATGGTACCCTGGCCGAATCGCTGAAAAAATGGCTCTTTCCGGTTTAGTTGTGATTTGGGTTGAGCTATTATATATAGATCACAATCATCTTGTTAGATTTTGAGATGCCTGTGATTTTGTTCATCGTTGTGTGCTTCTGGGTTATGTTTTTATGTGTGGGTCGTTGATGTTTTGTTGTCCTTGTTGCACTTTAAGATGACGCCCTATACTTTCTTAAGATTTATATGAGTTATATAGACTTTGGATGGGCTTTACTTGTTTAACTTGCCTAGTTTTTTGACTAGTCTTGCCTCCCCCTAGGTCAATGACTTGGTCAATGGATTTTATAAGTGGTTAGAGGTGACTGTTGAGGTACTTTGGGCCCGTTGTTAACAATTGAAAATTAGGAGTGTTGATGATCTTGGTGAACCCCCTTTTAAAAGTCAATGATAAATGCAAAATCTATTGGACTATTTGGCAACTGTGACACTACTTATGTCCTACACATTCTGTTGGTGCGTTTTTCTATATTCATTTCGAAGTTAGTGTTCTTATATATGGTCGTATGTCTAAGAAGCTTGAGCTTTAGACATGTAGGATTTTGTCATAGATTCTTGGGGTTTTGCCTATTGAATCTAACTTGTTGTTACTATGATGGATCTTAGTGGTTGTTTGGCCTATGCTAGTAAGCACAAATGAAATTGTAATATTAGATGCTTTGCCTGTCAGAGTTGTATTCTTAGTTTTTCAAAGCAAAGTTTACCTTCAATGACAAAATTGTTCGTGGTGAGAGTGGTGGTTCCTTTTGGGTACCCAACCAAGGTGAAGCTCAAAAGGCCATGCTAGATATGTTAATATGAGGTTGGGCTATAGTTTTAATCTTATGGAATGACTGAAGAATTGTTGAGTGCCATTAAATTTGTTTGAGCCTTTCTTAAGTGTTTAAAGTAAAGTAACCATAGACAAATGTTTGGTTACACTAATTATTTTTCTTATTTTCTTTATCTAATCTATGACATTCTATTCTGGATTAGTTCTCTATTCTACCAAATCTTCATGTTGGCTGACCTTTTTAGTGATGGTTCTTTCTTTCTTATTTTATCTCAAATCCCTTGCGTGGTAGAACACCCGCCATTTGAGTTAAAGTTCTCTTCTTTAACTCAACTTTGAAGCAGTTTGTAGTTTCACTCTCTTTGTGAGGCTCCCTCCATTGTGGCCAGTGAAGAAGTTGGAAATTCTTTCCAAGTTTGAGCTGGTTGAAGATGGCACTAGCAAGGACAAATTTTTAAATGCTTCGCTATTTATTTTCGTATGATGTTGAAGGTTGAGTGCTCAATCAAGGAATCAGAGGTGTGGATTAAAGAATTACCATGACCAAAAAGTATTCTGTCAGTTGTGGATAGCCTCAACTATTCGCCAGCTCAAAATCTTCCGAGATATTCAATGTAGAAAATTTAGTTTATATTCAATAAAAGAGACACGGTTTAGGGTATCTCTAGTCTCTAATTTCTTTGTAATAAGTGTATTTTTCTTCATTTATTAGGAGTAGGTCATATTGGTTGTAATTGTTACTCTGGAGAAGCTTCACTCTCTCATAATTTCTCTAGTATGAACGAATGATCCAGTTATTTACCACTCCTGAGTAGCATTGACAAAAATTCGGGTTTGGACAAATTTGGATCAGGCAAGTTCGAATAAGATATTGATATCGAACCTTTTTCTCCCTGGATAAGAATTGGGGTCAAAATTTGGTTTAGACATTATAAAAAAGAGTAATACGGGCCAACATCCCAATTCTTATTCAAGGAAAAAAAGGTTCGATATCAATATATTTTGGTCAAAATTTGGTTTAGACATTATAAAAAAGAGTAATATTGTGTCTCAATATTCGATCAATTCAATCAATGTCAAAATGAAAATGAAAACCCTGTTCTGGTCCCAAGAGTTATGGGATTTGGTGGAGACTGGGTACAAAGAGCAAGACTTGGCACCGGCATAACCGAGTCAGCAGCTGAGGGAGACTCGGAAGAAGGATGCAAAAGCGTTGCTTCTCATCCAATTAGTGCTGGATGATGAAAATTTTCCACGAATTGCAGCAACAACAACTTCTCATGAAGCATGTGAGACACTCAAAAAGAAATTTTTGGGTGAGAAGAAGGTCCTCACTGTTAAATTTTAAAAATTGAGGCGTAAGTTTGAAACATTGGCCATGACAGCGAAAAAGCCTGTGCAAGCATACCTCTCTAGAGTAACTAGCATTATCAGTCATATGAAAACATATGGTGAGAGTCTTAATGATGAAGTTGTTGTTAGTAAGGTGTTAAGGAGTTTAACACCAGAGTTCGACCATAATGCTGCCGTAATAGAAGAGTCAAAAGACTTATCTACATATACTTTTGACGAGTTAATGGGTTCATTTTTGTCCATAAAGCCAGAATTAATAGGTTCTCTGAGAAAGTTGAAGAGAAAACATTTTAGATGAAGGGGGAGTTCAACAGGAGTAGGCAAGACAATTTCAGCAGAAAAACAACTTGGAAGAGGAGGTTGCCATAGTCGTGGTCGCGGTCGCGGACGAGGACGAGGACGAGGCTCATTTTATGGACAGAGCAATATCCAATGTCACTACTGCAAGAAATACGGGCACAAAGAATCTGAGTGTTGGACAAAACAACAAAATGAGAAAAAACATGCCAATTGTTCGGTCTCGTTTCAAGCCAAATTCTTATCATTTTTAGGGTATTTTTGCTTGTTTTAGCCCCTTAATTATATATTAGATATGATGATTTTGAGTTTTGTAGGAAAATAAAGAGTTAGAAGGAAATTGGGCTTAATTTGAGGCATTTTAGGGAATCCTGAGTGATTTCCCGAGCTGAGAACCGAGGCGAGACCAACCCGGGAACTCCATCTCCATTATTGGCGTAAAACAGGGGAAAGAATCAGACAGAGGTCGCACCCGAGTCACCGAGGGTCGCGCCCGTGACAAGCTTCTGCCGCGTGTTCGGTTGTAATTTTCGTGGTTTTTAGTAGGGGTTGTCAGTCCACGAGGACAGGTGTTAGACTTGATGAGGAAATCGGTTTGTGTTTGGGGTTTTCTCAAATGCGAAAAGCGGTAAATTATGTAAAGGAAAGCAATAAACTATCTAGACATGGATAATAAAGAAAACAATAAAAGCATGAATTCAAAGAAAGCAAGAAAAACAATGAATGAAAACTAAAATGAACAATGAAATTAGGGACAAGAAATTATACCTTTGATGAACAATCTTCAATCTAACTTGGATTTCCCCCAACAAACAAGAAATCGTGAATTGGATTACCAAGGATTCCCAAATTCTCACTAGAAGTAGAATTGGTAACCCTTGACCCTCCTCCTCACTAAAAGTGGATTGTGGTGATTATCACTAGAAAGCTTTGAAATCAAACATCAATGGAGACTAGAGAGAGAGAGAGAGAGAGAGAGAGAGAGAAAGAGAGAGAGGGAAAGCTTGTAAAACATTCAATGGAAACTTGCTTGAAAGAGATTGAGTACAAATTGCAAGAGAAATGAAGAAAACTTGAAGAACAATTGAAAAGAGATTTAAGCAAATAAAGGAAAGCAATAAACCTAATCTAACCTAATTCTACCCTAAAACTACTTAGACTACTTGATAATAGTGCTGAATACATGTGGGTATTTATAGAAGGAAGGAAAACATCCAAAACCCTAAAAGAAATCACAGCTGTCGCGCGTCATTTTGTTCCGCAAAATTCGCCGGTCGCGGGTGCTACGCCCTTGGTCGTGGGCGCGACCAGGGTCTGCCATCCTCCATCCGTCATCTTCTCATCGTCCGTCGCGGGAGTTACACAACCCGTCGCGAGCGCTACACGGCTCTGTCACGGGCGTGGCTGCATCTTTCTCGGCCGTGACAAGCGACTGTCCGCACGCCTCTCCTTCTTTCAATGGCCGGTCGCGGCGTGTGAGCTATCGCGGTGCGACGGTATGCCGCCTTCTTTGCTCGGCTTGCTATGTTGGTGCGACAGAACGTTGTCTCGGGCGCGACCATCTCTGACTCGGACACGACCCCATTCTGGCTCTTTCCTCTGTTTTGCTTCGGTTCTCGATTCGGGTCGGCTCAGGAAATCACTCGGGATTCCCTAAAAAGCCTCAATTAAGCCCGATTTCCTTCTAACTCTTTATTTTCCTACAAAATACAAAATTATCATATCTAATATATAAAATCGAGGCTAAAACAAGCAAGACTCCCTATAAAAAGATATAAAATTCGGCTCGGAACGAGATCGAACACCGCGTCAAGACATCGGCCAAAGCAGAGAATCGAGGCAGGTCGCACTCCGCCTATCGCCGCTATGCGTGGCGAGAGATTTTACGGCGAATGAGCCAAGTTGCGCCCGCGAAGAGTAACGTCGCACCCGCTACAAACTCAGGTCGCGCCCGCTACACTTTTGTGACACCCGCGACAGAGGCTGAGCGACTGACGGATGGAAACGGGCAAAGGAGTGTCGCGCCCGCGACGGTCGACGATTTTTGCGGAAATGACGCGCGCTGTTGTGCTGAGTTTTAGGGTTTTTGTCTTGTTTTCTTTCCTTCTATAAATACCCACAAATTTTCAGCATTATGATATCTAGTTTTTCATTAGTTAGGAGTAGGATTAGAGTAGAATTAGGTTTAATTACTTTTCTTTATCTTGCTTTAATCTTTCATTAAGCCTTTAATTGTTCTTCAAGCTTTCTCTAGATTTCTTGCAATTTTGTACTCAACTCTATTTTCAAGCAATTTCCATTCAAGCAATTTACAAAGCTTTTTGCTCTCTCTCTCTCTCTCTCTCTCTCTCTCTCTCTCTCTCTCTCTCTCTCTCTCTCTCTCTCTTTTTAATGTCCATTGATGCTTTGATTCAAGCTTTCTAGTGCTAGCTACCACAAATCCAACTTTTAGTGAGGAGGAGGGCTAAGGGTCACAAATTCTACTCTCAAGTGAGGATTTGGGGATTCTTAGTAATCCAATTCACAATTTTCTTGTTTGTTTGGGGGAAAATCCAAGTGAAGGTTGAAGATTAGAGTGAAGATTTAGTGCTTTGGAGGTATAATTTCTTGTGCTCAATTACATTGTTCATTCTAGTTTTCTCATTTATTGCTTTCTAATTGGTTTCTTCTTTCATGCTTTCTTACTGTTGATTGTTATTTTGAATCCATGCCTAGCTTAGTTTAATCGCTTTCTTTACATAATTTACCGCTTTCCGCATTGAAAAACCCCTACGCAAACCAATTCCCTTATCAAACCTAACACCCATTCCTGTGGATTCGACAACCCTTACTTCACAAAAACCCAAAAATACGCAACCGAACAATGGCGTCGTTGCCGGGGATGACGTTATTTGGTAGATTAGGTTATTGGTTTGTTTGTATATAGTGTATTGCTTTCTTGATTTTTCCAGAAAAATGTAGTCACAAAAATTGAATATCGAAAAAAAAGAAAAAATATATAAAAAAAAGAGTTATGGCTAGTCCCCAATTTCCCCAATTTGAGTATGAAATATTTTGGAGATATTTTGCTAGATTGCATGATTATCGTGCTCAATGTGAATTGTATGGTATCTTTTATGATACATTAGATCTTTTGGGAATTGTGAATGTAGGTGTGAATTATGAGACCCGAAACCTCTAAGATTATTACAGGTTTTCCAGTTTAGGAGAAGATAAAGCATGAGAATTACTTGAGTGGTTGTCTATAGATTCTTATGAATTTGAGCAACAAATTGTCATTCCTAGCGACCAACCTTCTTATTATGCACCACCCTCTGGGAACGTAGCTGAACAGTCATGTGATTATCCCGTGTATTTTTATGATCAATTTTATGGTAGGGATTATGTAGAGAACTCTTATGATCCTCCCAATGTGATGTTATTGAATCTCATCCTTTATGCGTGCATTGTGAATCTCCATATCATGCTTCCGAATCTTGTGTCCAAGTTGAAATAGATAATATTCGTGCTGAAGTGGATGATTTTCGAGCTGAATGGTGTGTGAAAATGAATGAGTGCATGCAAAAAAATTGTACATGCGCTTAAAATTAGGGTAGAAACTTTTTCTTCACAAATGGTTGATTCGATAGTTGAAATAGATCATTCATCATCTTTGAGTCCTGAAATGCATGTTAATTCTTCTGTGTATGATTATGATGAAGATGATGACTACTATAACAGACCTAGTTTTGCATGCCTTAGGCTTAGCAATTCCTTAGCTTTAGCTGCACGTAGTGAGCATGAGTCACATGATGATTTTGCGTGTGATGATGTAGAATCGATGACAACATGCTTGATGATGAACCATTGTCCACACCGTTATCCATGCCTTTATGTGAAGAAAAGGCTGAGTTTATTGAATGCCATGACGCTTGTGATGCAATTGAGCATGATCTTGTTGAGAGTGAAATAGAATACGTTGTGATTGAATGTGTGCTTGATACTGAACTATTCACTTTCATTAAGAATCAATGTTTTGATAAGGCATTAGCTACCTTTTCTTGCAAATCCATTGATGTGGAATCTTGTGATGATGAGATTGAGTCTTTGGGGAATGATCCTAATTGTTTGAACTTGGATTGTGACAATGATGCTTTTGATGATGATATGCTTTATGAGTCATTCACGATGGGTTATGATCCTGAACCTTCCACTTTCACTTTTGATGTTGTTTTGAATGATGCACCTTTGTCTTTTGATACTGATAGTTCTTCTTATGAGTCTGATATTGATGAAGATGAAGATGTGCTTGTTTGTAATGTTGGGAATTTTATAATGTGGTGTAACCCGACTTTTTCCTTATCACCTATTGTTGATTATGATGAATTGGATGAAAGTTGTGATTTGGAATCGGTGTTTGACGAAAATTGCATGGAGATTGAGTTTGAATAATTGTTTGCATCCAAGTCTTTGCATGAGCATGTTAAGGAATGTGTTGTATTGCCTCCTCCCGTTGATTTGCATACCCAATCTCCATTTACAAGTCAATGGGAGGAATCATTTGTCATGTCTCCATTTACGGTGCCTAGGAAAGTTGTGTACATTCCCGCATTCCATCATTTCTATGACTTTTCTAAGGCTTTCGATAAACTGTTGAGAGCACTAATGCTTGTTGATGTGGTTTTGAGAGTGTGCTCCTATGTTCACCATTCTGAGATGCATGCAAGAATGCATGACTTGTTACTACGGGCGTTGAATGGTTCTGACATGGTGCCCGATATCTTGAGGTGAGAAGGAGTGAGTCTTTTGATAAGAAGCCTTCCAGGTAATATCCTTCCTCACCTTTCTTGTATAGTTAGTGAGTATTCTTTCTTTTCTTCTTTTATTTTCTTTTTGGTGTGTTCTTGATTTCTTTTGGGTGCTTGCTTATCTCTATTTCTATTCCAATGAGGACATTGTTGGCCTTTTTGTGCGGGAGTAGGGGTGACATGCATGCCGACTTGTGTTTTTCTTTTCTTTTGTGAGTTTTTTTTTTGTGTGATCTTTCTTTTTTTCTTTTTTTTTTGATAATTTAAAAAAAAAGAATGTCCTTACGATCTTTCTTTTTTTCTTTTATTTTCTTTTTGTGTGTTTCTTTTTCTTTCCTTTTGGAGTGCTTGCTTACCTTACTTCTGTTTTCATTGAGGACATCGTAACCTCTTTGTATGGGAGTGGGGGGGGGGGGGGATAGTATGCATTCCGGCTTTTGAGTCTAAGAAAAGAAAGAAAAAGAGTGAGATTCATATTGTATATATTTTGGTTTTTCTTTAATTCTTTAGTTAGTAGTGTCTTGTATATATTTTTATTTTCCTTTTAATTTTGCATGCCGAGTTCTAAGCATTTAGGTGTCGTCTTCCCTCGCTTGTGTCGCCTTTGGCTTGGTGAGAGCCGCAGGAGACGCAAGGAAAGACTTCACATTTATTACGATTCTCTTTGGTGTTGGTTTATAATTTATGGGCTTACATTTTCAACTTAACTCAACGAGATTTGGTGTTAGTTTTTTCGGGATTTCACAGCCCATAACGGGGTTTACCCTCCCAACACGAGATACTCCATTCGCAAACGAAGTGCTTAAGGGGTAAGAGCGCCGCACCGCTCATACCAATCCCGTGTAGGTATACTAACTTAAGATTACACTTTCAAGGTTAATGTCGAGTTTTTCGGGATTTGGAACGGCCCATAACGGGGTCTACCCTACCAACTTAGGCTACTCCATTCACAAACAAAGTGCTCAAGGGACGTGAGTGCCGCCTACTCACATCGGCCCTTGTTGGTTTAGCCGACAATTAACCAATTAATTCAATTTAATTAAATTTTCACTTTTTCAACAAGCTTGGACGTGGTCTATTAAAGTCTCACAGTTTCAAGAACGTGAAAGAATCAAGGATTGTATTATGCATTTGATGAAGAGAATCTATACAGGTGAATCATGACAATATTTGAACTAAGGACGATATGCTCATACGGGTTGCTTTCAAGGAGATTAAGAAAGTTTTCGAAGCATTGACTACACTTATCCTAAAAACAAAGCAAAAACCAAAGAAAAACGAAAACTTTAAAGGTTTTTTCACTCCCTTTTTTCTCCTCTTTCACACAAAATTTTTCCAATGGTAAACAAAAACTAAGAAAACAAAAAACACAAAAACTAGGTGATCTACCAATAAACATGAGAATATCTTCCCCACTCCCATACAAAACATTACAATGTCCCCATTGTGAGAAGGGTGTCACAAGTAAGGTAGAGAACTTAAGAAAAACATATATACAAAACACTTAGCATATAAAAAACGGTGGTGAGCCGAGCCCACACGACTCCAACAACAAGATAATCCCAACATTCACACTCAAAGGGTTCGCCACCCAAAAGGAAAAATCAAGCATGCAACATGTATCAAGAATATATATACTCAAAGAGAAGGCGGAAGGAGGTTACCTCAAAATCTTCAATTAAACACAACTCGATCCGCGGTCCAAAAGCACTAAGCATAAGGTTAGGATATACAATTTAAACTACCTAAATGCTTAGAACTTGGCATGCAAAATTAAAAGAAAAATCAAAATATATACAAGACACTACTAATTAAAGAATTAAAGAAAAACCAAAATATATACAATATGAATCTCACTCTTTTTTTTCTTTTCTTAGACTCAAAAGCCGGAATGCATACTACCCCCCCACTCCCACACAAAGAGGTTGCAATGTCCTCAATGGAAACAGAAGTAAGTTAAGCAAGCACTCCAAAAGGAAAGAAAAAGAAACACACAAAAAGGAAATAAAAGAAAAAAAAAGAAAGATCACACAAAAAATAAAACTCACAAAAGAAAAGAAAAACACAAGTCGGCATGCATGTCACCCCCACTGCCGCACAAAAAGGCCAACAATGTCCTCATTGGAATAGAAATAGAGATAAGCAAGCACCCAAAAGAAATCAAGAACACACCAAAAAGAAAACAAAAGAAGAAAAGAAAGAATACTCACTAACTCTACAAGAAAGGTGAGGAAGGATATTACCTGGAAGGCTTCTTATCAAAAGACTCACTCCTTCTCACCTCAAGATATTGGGCACCATGTCAGAACCATTCAAGGCCCGTAGTAACAAGTCATGCATTCTTGCATGCATCTCAGAATGGTGAACATAGGAGCACACTCTCAAAACCACATCAACAAACATTAGTGCTCTCAACAGTTTATCGAAAGCCTTAGAAAAGTCATAGAAATGATGGAATGCAGGAATGTACACAACTTTCCTAGGCACCGTAAATGGAGACATGGCAAATGATTCCTCCCATTGACTTGTAAATGGAGATTGGGTATGCAAATCAACGGGAGGAGGCAATACAACACATTCCTTAACATGCTCATACAAAGACTTGGATGCAAACAATTATTCAAACTCAATCTCCATGCAATTTCCATCAAACACCGATTCCAAATCATAACTTTCATCCAATTAATCATAATCAACAATAGGTGATAAGGAAAAAGTAGGGTTGGACCACATCATAACACTCCCAACATCACAAACAGGCACATCTTCATCTTCATCAATATGAGACTCATAAAAAGAACTATCAGTATCAGAAGACAAAGGTGCATCATTCAAAACAACCCATCATGAATGACTCATAAAGCATATCATCATCAAAAGCATCATTGTCACAATCCAAGTTCAAACAATTAGGATCATTCCTCAAAGACTCAAGCTCATCATCACAAGATTTCACATCAATGGATTCGCAAGAAAGGGTAGCTAATGCCTTATCAAAACATTGATTCTTAATGAAAGTGAATAGTTCAGTATCAAGCACACATTCAATCACAACGAATTCTATTTCACTCTTAATAAGATCATGCTCAATTGCATCACAAGCATCATGGCATTCAATAAACTCAACCTTTTCTTCACATAAAGGCATGGATAATGGTGTGGACAATGGTTCATCATCAAGCATGTTGTCATCGATTCTACATCATCACACACAAAATTATCATGTGACTCATGCTCACTAGGTGCAACTAAAGCTAAGGAATTGCTAAGCCTGAGGCATGCAAAACTAGGTCTGTTATAGTAATCATCATCTTCATCATAATCATACACAGAAGAATTAACAGGCGTTTCAGGACTCAAAGATGATGAATGATCTACTTCAACTATCGAATCAACCATTTGTGAAGAAAAAGTTTCTATCCCAGTTTTAAGCGCATGTACAAATTGTTCATGCATTCATTCATTTTCATACACATTTCAGCTCGAAAATCATCCACTTCAGCAGGAATATTATCTATTTCAACTTGGACACAAGATTCGGAAGCATGATATGGAGATTCACAATGCACGCACAAAGGGTGAGATTCAACATCATAGGATCGTAAGAGTTCTCTACATAATCCCTACCATAAGATTGATTATCAAAATACACGGGATAATCACATGACTGTTCAGCTATGTTCCCAGAGGGTGGTGCATAATAAGAAGGTTGGTCGCTAGGAATAACATTTTGTTGCTCAAATTCATAAGAATCTCTAGACAACCACTCAAGTAATTCCCATGCTTTATCTTCTCCTATGCTGGTTAAACCCGTAATAATCTATGAGGTTTCGGGCCTCATAATTCACACCCTCATTCACAATTCCGCAAAGATCTAATATATCATAAAAGATACCATACAATTCACATTGAGAACAATAATCATGCAATCTAGCAAAATATCTCCAAAATATTTCATGCTCAAATTGGGGAAATTGGGAACTAGCCATAACTCTCTCTTTTTTTATACATTTTATCTTTTTTTTTCGATATTCAATTTTTGTGACTATATTTTTCTGAAAAAATCAAGAAAGCAATAAAATATATACACACAAACCAATAACCTAATCTACCAAATAACGCAATCCCCGACAACAACGCCATTGTTTGGTTGCCTATTTTTGGGTTTTTATGAAGTAAGGGTTGTCGAATCCATAGGGATGGGTGTTTGGCTTGATAAGGGAATTGGTTTGCGTAGGGGTTTTTCAATACGGAAAGCGGTAAATTATGTAAAGAAAGCGATTAAACTAAGCTAGGCATGGATTCAAAATAACAATCAACTCTAAGAAAGCATGAAAGAAGAAAGCAATTAGAAAGTAATAAATGAGAAAACTAGAATGAATAATGAAATTGAGCACAAGAAATGATACCTCCAAAGCACTAAATCTTCACTCTAATCTTCAACCTTCACTTGGATTTTCCCCCGAACAAACAAGAAAATTGTGAATTGGATTACTAAGAATCCCCAAATCCTCACTTGAGAGTAGAATTCGTGACCCTTAACCCTCCTCCTCACTAAAAGTTGCATTTGTGGTAGCTAGCACTAGAAAGCTTGAATCAAAGCATCAATGGACATTAGAGAGAGAGAGAGAGAGAGAGAGAGAGAGAGAGAGAGAGCAAAAAGCTTTGTAAATTGCTTGAATGGAAATTGCTTGAAAAGAGAGTTGAGTACAAAATTGCAAGAAATCTAGAGAAAGCTTGAAGAACAATTAAAGTTTTAATGAAAGATTAAAGCAAGATAAAGAAGAGCAATCAAACCTAATTCTACTCTAATCCTACTCCTAACTAATGAAAAACTAGATATCATAATGCTGAAAATATGTGGGTATTTATAGAAGGAAAGAAAACAAGCCAAAAACCCTAAAACTCAGCACAGCAGCGCTCGTCATTTCCGTAGAAATTGCCGACCATCGCTGGCGCGACAGGACCGGTCATCGGCGCGACAGGACAGGTCATCGGCGCGACACTCCTCTGCCCGTTTCCATCCGTCAGCCGCTCAGCCTCTGTCGCGGGTGCCACAAAAGTGTAGCAGGCGCGACCTAAGTTTGTAGCTGGTGCGACTTTACTCTTTGCGGCGCGACTTGGCTCTGTCCGCCAGAAAAATCTCGTCTCCGCAGCACGTAGCGGGGGCGACAGTCTCCGTAGCGGGTGCGACCACTGTCTGATTCTCTGCCTTGGCCGATGTCTTGACGCGGCAGAAGCTTGTCACGGGCGCGACCCTTAGTGACTCGGGTGCGACCTTTGTCTGATTCTTTCCCCTGTTTTGCGCCAATAATGGAGATGAAATTCCCGGGTCGGTCTCGCCTCGGTTTTCGACTCGGGAAATCACTCGGGATTCCCTAAAAAGCCTCAAATTAAGCCCAATTTCCTTCTAACTCTTTATTTTCCTACAAAACTCAAAATCATCATATCTAATATATAATTAAGGGGCTAGAACAAGTAAAAATACCCTAAAAATGATAAGAATTCGGCTCGGAATGAGACCGAACACCAATCTTATAGAGACACAACAAGAGGAAAGCTACTTGTTCATAGCTTACACTCTCGAAGATACTACAGTGAATGATATTTGGTTTGTCGACAAGGGCTGCTCAAATCATGTGTCTAGAACAAGGTCATTGTTCAAAGAGATTGATGAGTTTCATAAATCTAATGTGAATCTTCCAGATGGGACATCCATCACAATTGGAGGCTGAGGTGCTATAAGTATCAATGCTTCTGATGGCAATATTCAGCATATATGTGATGTTCAGTATGTTCCCTCTCTTGCCTATAATCTTTAGAGAGTTGGTCAGTTGGTTAAGGTTGGATATTATGTCTTGTTTGATGATAATTTCTGCATTATTCGTCACAAGAAAACTGGGGAAAAATGTTTTATTGTTTAAATGGTCAAGAATAGGATGTTTCCTTTTGACATGTCTGTAACAAATGGTAGTTGTGCCTTGGTAGCTCAAGATAATAAATTGGCTGATCTGGGCACTTGAGATATGGTCATTTGAGTATCAAAGGTCTATAGTTATTAGGCCGAAGAAACATGGTGGTAGGAATGCCTAAAATTAATTCGCTTAGTTTCTGTGTAGGTTGTGTTTATGGCAAACAATGTAGACCTTCGTTTGCTGTCAGAAAGGGCTGGAGAGCAGTAAATTGTCTGGAGTTGGTCCTGGCTGATTTGTGTTGTCCTATGTCTGTGGAAACTTTAGGAGGGAGTCTATATTTTTTACTCTTTACTAATGACTATAGTCTCATGAGTTGGGTGTATTTCTTGAAACATAGGTTAGAAGCATTTGAGAATTTCAAGAAATTTAAGGTTTATGTGGAGAAACTTAGTGGTTGCCAGATTAAAGCTCTACACACAAACAAGGGCGAAGAATTTACTTCTAAAGAATTCAACAGTTTTGTGAAGTGTTTGGCATTCGCCGGGAGCTTACAACACCATACACCCCACAACAGAATGGCATAGCCAAGCAGAAGAATTGAACTGTTATTAAGATGGGAAGAAGCATGATGAGTGCAATGGCTGTACCTATGAGATTTTGGGCAGAAGTAGTGGCTCCTACAGTCTATCTCCTAAACATCTCGTCAACAAAAGTAGTGTATAATCGAACTCTATATGAAGCTTGGATAGGCAGAAAAACCTAAGGTAAGCCACTTACGTATTTTTGGATGCATAACTTATGCCATAGTACACTCACAATTATGACGTAAGCTTGATGACAAGTCTGAAAAATGCATCTTTGTTGGGCATAGTATTGAATCCAAGGCTTATAAACTATAAATCCTGTAAGCGGTAAAGTGGTAGTTAGTAGATATGTAATATTTGATGAAAATGCAAGTTGGGATTGAGGTGAAAAATAGGTGCAACGCAGTGTTCTTGTATTAGACTCTTCATTTGATGCATCTAACACTACTCGTGCGACGGAATCTATAAATTCTTCCACAAGATCAGCTACATCTTCACCAGTAAATTCACAACCTGATTCAGTTGCAAATTCCTCAGTGGTTTCACCCGATAATACTCCCATTAGAGGCTCTCCTCCCACTGATAAGTCCCCAATAGTGGAATCTTCATTAAGAAGATCAACAAGGGAACGTAAGCCGAATCCCAAGTATGCTACTGACCTATATAGCTCATGCTCATTTGCTTTTTTGGTGTCGGAACCCACATGTTATGTAGAAGCTGCAAACCAGAACAAGTGGTAGGGAGCAATGATTGAATAAATTAGAGTATTGAGCAAAATGAAACATGAGAATTGGTGAACTTACCAGAAGGCAAATCTTCTATTGGCCTCAAATGGGTATTCAAAATAAAATACCATGGCAGTGGCAGCATACACAAGTTTAAAGTAAGGCTTGTGGCGTAGGGATATGCACAACATCAAGGTATCAACTTTGATGAAATATTTTCACATGTGGCGCGCTTTGAAAATGTAAGAATGGTACTTTCTTTTGCTGTTGTTTTAAAGTTTCTTATTCATCAATTTGATGTAAAATATGCATTTTTGAACGGCAATTTGGAAGATGAAGTCTATGTCTCACAACTTGAAGGTTTTGTAGTTAAGGGCAGTGAGGACAAAGTTTACATACTTGAAAAAGCTCTTTACGGGCTTAAACAAGCACCACAGACATGGTAAAAAAGGCTTGACTCATATTTCCTTCAAAATGGTTTTAAGAGAAGTGAAAATGAGCCAACTTTGTATGTGAGAAGACTGAATAATGGCGATTTTTGTATCGTTTGCATTTATGTTGATGATATGATCTATTTGGGATCCTCATAAGCTGTGGTGGTTGATTTTAAATCTTGCATCGAGAAGGAATTTCAAATGACATGCTTGGGTGATTGCAATATTTTCTCGGTCTTGAGGTGAAGCAAGCTCATGAGGGAATTTCTCTATCTTAAAGAAAATATGCAAGAGATCTCCTACTTAAGTTCGCAATACAAAACCGCAAAGCGGCTGTGATGAATGCAAATGAGAAGTTGCAGCTTGAGGATGGAACAAGTTTGGTTGATCCTTATTCCTATAGAAGTCTAATTGGTGGGTTGAATTATTTGATGCACACTCCTCTTGATATCATGTTCTCTATTACTATGTTATCAAGGTTTATGCATTGCCCTTCTAAGCAACACTTTGGAGCAGCAAAAAAGGTATTGCGGTATTGTGGTACCAATGAACAAGTAGCTAATATCCTCACGAAGGCACTCCCACAAACCAAGCATGACTACTTCAGACTTAAGCTCGGAGTGTGTGATTTTGAAGCAAGGGGGAGTGTTGAATGATGCTCCAATAATTTTCTTCTATTATTTCCTAATTTTCAGCTAGTAGTGGTAGTTGTGAGTCAAGTCAATTTCTGTTGTTTTATATTCTTAGGCATTGAGTTGTTAGCATACCTCAGTCAGTTGCTACAATTTAGCTGAGTTCGTTTGGTTAGGTCCTATTTATTTTGTCATGTATTTCAGTTTGGAGGTAATCAATAAGAGTTCAAGTTTTCTGGCCTTTGTTTATTTTTCCTCTGCTCCAACATGTGTTTTAAGACAAACCTCCCTCCATTCTCTCTCCCAACATCCAAATGAATAACATAATTTGGCATGTGAATACACACACCTATTAAATTGGATTGTGTTTCCACATGCCTATTTGGGGATTTTTAAAAAACTTTTCTCCACTAAAATACACGTTTAATGCCAGATTTTCTAATTTATAACTTTCACTCCCTTCCATCTCCATATTCACGTAAAAAATTGTTCCTTCCCATTCTCTAAATCTCCTTCATATAAGTTGAAAGCGCCTAAGAGGGGGTGTTCGATTGTAATTTTTGCGGTATAAGTTAGGGTTGTCGGTCCACAGGGATGGGTGTTAGACTTGATTAAGGTAATCAGTTTGCGTTTGGGGTTTTTCTAATGCGGAAAGCGATAAGTATGTAAATTAAGCAAGCATTTAAACTAACCTAGACATGGAATCAAAGAAAGCAATAAAAGCATGAATTTAAAGAAAACAATTAAACTACTATTAATAATGAAATTAGGAACGAAGAAATTATACTTTCGATGATCTAAACTTCAATTGAATCCTTCACTTCAAACTTTCCCCCGAACAAACAAGAAAGTGTGATTTGGAGTACTAAGAATCCTCACTTTAAAGTAGGATTTGTGACTCTTAATCCTCCTCCTCACTAAAAGTTGGATTGTTTTGTGGCTAAACTAAGATTATACCTAAACAAACCCTAAGAAAGCTGACTTAAAGAAACCCTAAACAAAAATCAAGTGACCCAAGAACTCTAATGAAAACTTAATAAAACACTCAACTTAAACCTAGCAAACCCTAAACCTGATGAATGATGACCAAGAAAACAGCAACTAACCAAAATCTAAACCCTAAACTTAACCTTAGCATAACACAACACTAAACTGACCGAGACCTAAACAATCAGAACAGAACTGACCCTAGCAAAGACTAATACTAATTCACTGCTTAATACTCTTTTGACCGAGGCAAATCAAAGACAGAAGAAAGAAGAAAAGAAACCTAATCCCTACTGCCTGAAGATCGAAACAGAGGACAAGAGAGAAATGGAGAAACAGAGAAAGAGAGGAAGAAAGAAAAATGAAATGAGATCAAATCCCCAACTCCCTATCGTCCATTGACAGAACATAGAAAGAAGGAGAAAAATGAAGTTGGAAAAAGGGAGACAGAGATCGAAAACAGGGCAACAAAAACAAGCAGAACAACAAATAAGATTCGAACCAAAATCAACACAGCAATCAAAACTCAGAATCAACTCAAGAAAACAATTCAACTCATAAGAATTCCATCAACTTACATTTCCAGAAATCGAAATCAAATTTAACCTAGAATTCGAATACTAAAAATAGAGATTCAAAACAGAACTCAAAGCATGAAATAAGACATAAACCTAAATCTAAATTCTACCTAAAACGAACCCTAATTGAAAACTTAGATTCCTCCCTCGAATCTCCTCTTCCTCCTCTTTTATAGTCGATCTCGAGCCTCCTTCTTCAATCCGAGCCATTCGAATCCCTTCTAGATGGATGGACAAGATGAATTCGGTTGTTAGAGAGTGGTATGCGTCGATGGTGGATGCTTCCATTGTACTTCTTCAGTTATCACAACCGGATCTGCAAAAGGGAAGAGAAATTAAGTTAAGAAATTGAGAAAATCGCGAGAAAGAGATAAGAGAAGAAAGAAAAGATGAAAGAGAGAAGAGAGATGGAGTTCGAGATTAGGAGAGAAGGAGTTTGAGACTGAGAAAATGGAGGTGGGGTGCTTCGGCGTTTGCAGCGCAAATGAGAGAAAGACAACCAGAGAGGGATGAGGCACGAAGAGGGAAAGAGGGTGAAATTAGAATTAGATTAGGGTTTGGGAAGGGTTTTAATTCGGCTGGGGAGTTAAAGGGAAACGGGTATGGGTAATAGGTTTAGGGTCACGGGTTTGGGTTAGGCGCTGGGATTAGGCGGGTAGACGGGTTTTAGGAGGGTTGTTGGGCTGGGCCGAATTAGGAGAAATAAGGAGGAAAATGGATTGGGTAGTTAGGAAATTTGGGCTGGAATTGAGAATTAGAAATTAGAATAGGTTTTTATTTATTTATTTCTAATATTTACATTTTGATTCATATTAATAATAATAATAACTCTAAATAATAAAATTCTATAAAATCTAATAAAAATGGAAAATGAATAAAAACATAATAAAACTACTAAAATAATTATTAGATACAAACAAAAATACCCTATAAAAGAGAAGAATTCGGCTCCGAACGAGGCCGAACAGGGGGTTTGATTAAGTTGACTAAAATTGAATCAAAGCTACAAAACTTAACATACACGTGGTCCTCGACATATTCAAGGTCAAGGTATAAAAACGAAATGTGAATGAGGAAAATTAAAGAAGGCAATACACAAGGATTTAGCTGATGTTCACCCTTTCGAACAGGGCTACATCTAGGAATGGCAGCGGGTCTTGAACCCGACCTGGACCCTATCAGACTCAACCCATTTTGGCAGGTATGGGTCCAAAACTTTTGGACCCATTGGGTCTGGGTTCACCAAAAATTTAGAGGGTCTGGACATGAAGCCGTAGACCCGAACCATGGACCCGTCAAATTAACTAATATATATTTTTAAAAAATGAAAATCCTAGTGTTGTTCGTAGCATAATGTTATACAAATGCTAAGATTGTCATTAACATTACTATTGTTCATGACCTTTGTTCTGCTCGTTAAATGGTGAACATGTTGATTGTTATTAAGACATTTATTTGAGCTATGAAACATTCAACAACATTATTATGGATGACGTGTTGTTTCCATAAATTTTTATCTAGTCATTTGTAATGTTTTTATGTTGGACATTGCTTGTAGCTTCGTACATTGAACTAGATATATTTGTTCTATTGAAACTTGAAAACAAGTGTATTTAAATAAAATAGTTATTATTATACAGACTTGCAAATGTAAAATCAACTCGAAAAACTGATAAATCTGGTAAAAAAAATACATAAGAGTGTTGGACCCATTTAGACCCACGAACCCAGTGGTTCCTGGTCCGGGTCTGGGTTTTTGGGACCCACCAGGTCCTGGGTTATGTATGGGTCTAAAAAAAATTGGTGAGTCTGGGTTCGAGTCCAGTTGGACCCGACCCATTGTCGTCCCTAGCTACATCACTGAACCTAAGCTTAAGATTTGAATTGTTTCACTTCTTGTTCACTTAAGAAGTACCACCTTGGTTGATAGACTCGACTCTCTTGGGTACTTCCATGGCAAACTTACAACATACCGGTTCCCTTGGATTTTTCCAAACCAAACTTAATTGTAACTAGAACTTATAACCTGCTAGCTAGAATGTAATTGATACATTGTTCTAAAGCTAGCTACAATGTACGAATTGAATTTGTTACAGAAAACCCATTAATAACTTAATTGTAACTAGAACTTATATAACTAAAAACACAAGTGTAACGTAACTTTCATATATATATATATATATATATATATATATATATATATATATATATATATATATATATATATATATATAGGAAAACTGGATTATAATAATCCCATGTTTTGCAAATTGGATAGCGATAATCCCTACTTTCATTTTGTATTCTGGTGGTCCAAAAAAAATAAAATTGGATTTGAGTGGGACGTCGCCGAGTTGAGTGGTGGTGACTCGGTGGTTAGGCTTGTGTTTGACCGCGTTGACCATCTATGTGGATGCCATGTCAGACTAAAAAATATATATACCCATATTTTTTTCTTTTTTTTATTTTCCTAGTTGGCACCCAACCCCTCCCCCCCCCTCTCTCTCTCTCTCTCTCTCTCTCTCTCTCTCTCTCTCTCTCTCTCTCTCTTCCTGCCTGACCTTGACACCCAACCCTCCCTCTATCTCTCTCTCTTCCTGCTCGTCGCCAACACCCCACCACCTCCCTCCTCCTTCCTTCCTTCCCCTTCTTCTTTCTTCCTGACAGAAGATCGATAGGCCTCGTCGACCTGGGCCTGGGACGGTGGAGATGGCAACCAACTGTTGACGAGTGGGAAGGACAGAGAACGGAGGCGGTCGTGGAGGCGTTGAGCCCCGTCTAAGAGCTGGTAGGGGAATATTCCGGCGAATCTGCCTTCAGTCTGGGAGAGAAGCTTCTCGAAGACTGCGTCGCAGGCAGTTCTGAATATAGGGAAATTGGAGATGGTCTACCTTGCTCGCTTTAAAAACTAACTTATTGGTATCTCTCTCGATCTCTCTCCATCTTTAATTGATTGATTCTAGTACACTTTCGATCTTCTCTACTTCAATTTGTTGCGATTTGAGTTTGGATGGAGCAAAATTGTGTAGTATTGAAGGTATTTTGGATTTCAATTGATCGATTCTAGGATATTTCGATCTCCTGTGCTTCAGTTTGTGGCGATTTGAGTTCGGATTGAGCCAAATTTGTGTAGTATTGAAGGTGTTTTGGAGTTCAATTGGTGTAGTAATGTAGTTTATTTTGGTGGAATCAATCTACGAAAACTGGGGCTAAAACATCCAGAAAAAAAGGGAAGAAGCAGTAAGCATCCCCCAGATTCGCGTGCTCAACCTTATTGATTTCAACACAAAGCTAAAATGACCCTCCTCATCAGTGAGTTCCTCACTGATTTCGGTAATTTACTGTACATAATGCACGTGTTGTTCTACGTTTCTGAACCCCATTGTTGGAGCTCATATGAAACCATTAACCTCGAACTGCTCCCATTCGTCAATTCATTCTCCTACAGTGTAAAACAAAATATTCTTGTTCGGTCTCGTTTCGAGCCGAATTCTTCTCTTTATTAGGGCGTTTTTGTATGTTCTAACCCCGTGCGTTATTCTAGTTATGAGTTTTTTTTGTAGTTTTGTAGGAAAATAAGTAAGCGATCGAAAAAGGCGACAAAACGGAGCAAAACCGCCAATCGGGGGTGAGGCGGAAGGTCCGCTCGGCCAAGCGAGAATGGTGGCTCGCGAGCGATCCTCTGGAGATCAAAGAAAAATGAGAAAAATTGAGCCAAAGGGAAGTGAGAGCGGTGAGCACCTCGCTTACCGAGCTGGGCTTCTGTGAATCAACCAGGGAAAAACTCGATGAAAATTAGCTAAGGCATGGAACGACCAGAACGCCTGCTCGCCCGAGCAGAAATCTTGCTCGGCCGAGCTGGGCTTCTGTGCTGCCAAAGGAGAGCTGCTGAAGAACGAGGCATAGGCAACCAGTGAGCCTGCTCGCCCGAGCAGAAATCCTGCTCGCCCGAGCAGACTCCAAATTCTGCGTACAAGCTGGGAACAAAGTGCTGCGTTTTGAAAAACAAACTTTAGGTATTATAAGAACAATGAGCTGCGACTCTTTTGGGGAAATTTTTAGCTGAAGTTTTTAGTTTGTAATTAGGGGTTTTTAATGCTTCCTTAATTAAAACTTTACTTTCTCTCTCTAAGTTTTTCTCTCTTGTCTTGTTCTTCAAGTTTTTGGGATTCTTGATTGTAATCAATTTTCTTCAAGTAAATTCAGCCTTCATCAATCTTTATTACCTTGTGCTTAGCTTTGATTTAATTTTGCCTTGAAAGTTCATAGTGTTAGCCACAAAAACATCCAATCCAACTTTTAGTGAAAAGGGGGATTAAGGGTCACAAATTCCACTCTCAAGTGGGGATTTGGGGATTCTTAGTAATCCAATTCACGATTTCTTATTTGTTCGGGAGAAATCCAAGTAGATTGAAGGTTAGTGAAAGTTTGGATCATCAAAGGTATAATCTCTTGTTCTTAATCTCATTAATTAGTCTTAGTTTTATTGCTTTCTTAATTTCATGCTTTTAGTTGCTTTCATCTTTTATGGCTTTCTTAATTATCATCATGTTTAGGTTAGTTTATTGCTCTTTTACATAATTTATTGCTTTCCGCATTGAGAAATTCCCTTGTACACAAACCAATTACCTAAATCAAACCTAACACCCATCCCTGAGATCGACAATCCTTACTCAAAACCACAAAAATTATGACCGAACAATTCTGCTTCCTGCTATGTTACAAAAATCTTTACGTTGCTCTGGTTTTGGGATTTTTGCATCTCATATGCTCTTTTGAGCACATGAAACACTTGATCCTCACCAATTCCGCCACTTCGCTGCACAAACACAAACACAAACACAAACACAAACACAACCCACGCAGACCCCCCTCTCCGTTTTCTCTCTATTCTCTTCCTCTCTTTCATGTGCTCTGTTTTTTTGTGTTCTATTCAAGAATTTGAGAGAGAGAGGGGGAGGGTGGTGGTGCGTCAGGGTAGTGGTGCTGGTGGTGTAGCGGCGGTCAGCGAGGTTGGAGAGGAAGAAAGAAGAAGGGGGAAGGAAGGAAGGAGGAGGGAGTTGGTTAGCGTTGGGCAGGAAGAGAGAGAGGGATGGGTTGGGTGTTGGGGTCGAGCAAGAAGAGAGAGAGAGAGAGAGAGAGAGAGAGAGAGAGAAGGCACCAAAGAGAGACAGAGAGAGAGAGAGAGCACAGAAGAGAGACAGAGAGAGAGAGAGAGGAGGGGTAGGGTGCCAACTACGAAAATAAAAAAAAGAAAAAATATGGGTATATATATTTTTTAGTCTGACATGGCATCCACATAGATGGTCAACACGGTCAAACACAAGCCCACTGTGACAAGTCAGAAAACCACCGAGTCACCACCACTCAGTTTGGCGGCGTTCCACTCAAATCTAATTTTTTTTTGGACCACCAGAATACAAAGTGAAAGTAGGGATTATCGCCATCCAATTTGTAAAACATGAGATTATTATAATCCAATTTTCCTATATATATATATATATATATATATATATATATATATATATATATATATATATATATATATATATATATATATATATAATGGTTGTATGAGAAAGAGTGGTGTAGAAAAAAAAAGTCGAGAGAGATATATTAAAATGGGTGCATGAGAGAGTGATGGAGAAAGAGAAAGAAGAGAGAGAAATATTAAAACGGGTGAATGAAAGAGAGTGGTGGAGAGAGAGAGAGAGAGAGAGAGAGAGAGACACTAAAACGGGTGCAGGAGAGAGAAAAACGAGAGAGGCAGAAATTATAAGGAAGGACCGAGTGTACATTGCATGGTATACTCGGTATAAATATGGGATAAGGTATAAATATGGAGTATGGTATATATAGGGCGTACGTGAGATTTTATTCTGATCAACTTCCTTATCGCGCATATCCTCCGATCATATTCTTCATTGGTCAATTTTGCTCCTTCTTGCACCGCCTCCGATCGTATTCTTCCTTGGTCAATTCTACTCCTTGCGCTGCCACTTCTGCAGAATAGGTATGGAACAACAAACAAGCGAACAAACAGACAATATCATATTTGATGCCGAGAACCTACTGATCGAATAATTGCAGATGGAGGGTGAATCAAGTGTGAATGTACTTGAAATCCTTCGTTGGATGGTGGACAAGATGCAGCCTTTAACCCGGAAGTTGATACCTTCAATGATGTTGATACCTTCGATGAACACAACAATGGCGGGGAAACACAAAATCACCAAGAAGACATGCCTGGACTAGGTAAACAATAATGTATGATGTTGCAATAAATATACATTGCAGTGCTTGAATACTGCGTCTAAGTTGGGAAAACATGCACTCCGTAAGGGAAAATTTATCACCTAATATACAGTGGTATATAGGAAACATACATTGGCAATATTGATAGATGTAGTTAAAGCATGAAAAGATGCACTTCATAATGTAAAAGTTAACAAGGTAATGAATAATATTTGAAATTTTAATAAATATGCATTGGAGTATTTGAATACTGCATCCAAGTAGGGTAAAAACGCATCTAAGTTGGGAAAACTTGCATAACATAATAGTAAATTTATCACCAAATATACAGTGGCATTTAGGAAACATACTTTGGCAATATGGGATCTATATAGTTAAAGCATGAAAAGATGCACTCCATAAGACAAAAAATAAGAAGGTAATGAATAATATATGAAATTGTAATAAATATGCATTGATGTGTTTGAGTACTGCATCAAAGTTGGGTAAAACGACATCCAATATGGGAAAACATGCACTATATATTGGAAAATTTATCACCAAATATATAGTGGCATATAGGACAGATAGTTTGGCAATATTGATAGATACAGTTAAAGCATGAAAAGATGCACTGCATAATGTAAAAGTTAACAAGGTAATGGATAATGTATGAAATTGTAATAAGTATACATGCATTGATGTGCTTGAATACTTTAACCAAGTTAGGAAAATATGCATTGCATAATGGAAAAGGAGGCAATACTGATGCATGTATTATGCTTGCAAAACTTGCTGATTTGTTTGTCAACTATTGGCAAGTGTAACTAATGATAATCCTTTGTGCAGCTCCTCGTGTTCAAAAACCTGTATTGCAGACATATGTTGAGAATGACGATGACCAACTCACTGGGAAAATCGTTAACAGCGAGGAAGACACTTATGATCTATATAATAACTACACTCTGAGAGTGGGTTTTAGCATTCAAAGGGACACTGTTAGACCCAGAGCTGATAAATCCGACATAACCGTGAAAAAGTACTATTGCAACAAGAAGGGCACGAAGAACGTAAATAAAAATGTGGCAAAGGGGGTAGAGGATGATAAGAGGGCATATAAGAAGAGTGTGACACGAACTGGATGCAAGGCAATGATTCAATTTTCAATTGATCGTGATGGTAGATGGACTATGGTTAGACATGACAAAGTCCACAACCATCCATTTGTTGATGCCACCAAACGTCACCATTTGAAGTCTCAACGAAAAGTTAGCAATGCTCAGCTGCAGTTATTGAAGCTTATGAAGTCTTGTAAAATTAAGGTAGCCGATGTAATTCGAATGCTAAAAAAGGAAGTTGGTGGTTCTTCGAGACTTGGGTTCACAAATAGGGATGCTTATAATGTATTGTACAATGATAAAATGAAGAATTTAGATGGCACGGATGCGAACACTTTAAAATTTTTTATTGCAATCATAATTAAAAAAAAATGCACATCTTCTTCTGTGATGTGGCACTCCTCTGTCCCTAGAAGGATAATCGATGATTTATTGCAATCATAGTCAAATACACATCTTCTTCTGTGATGTGGCACTCGTCCGTCCTTTGAAGGATAATCGATGATTTATTGCAATCAAAATTTTTTAGAAGGCTTAGAGCTAAACTCCCCGGTATCTCATCCACCTTCAAAAAGAGTAACGACTCAAACCCACATGCACGAATATCTCTCTTTTGCTTGCTGGAAGCTTGACATATGAACTTGTAAAAAGGGCTTGGTGACATCCTAGATAGCCATTTTGTTTGTGTCATTCCCGTTGTTCGTCGATTTTCCCGCTTACGTATGTAAACAATTTAACGTAGGGTGCATTATAATCAATAAAGGTTGCAATATGCCATTTAAAAAAATACAGTAAACAGTTGCAACAGTGTATTGAGAACAAACATATCATTGATAGAAAAGACGTATTGAGAACAAGAAAAAATGCACTATGATGTGTTTCCTATTTTGTGTAGTTCTGTTGGATGAATGTATCTCAAGTTCTAAGGGTAACAAGGGGTTTCTGTTTTTCTTGTGGGTTTTGAATTTTGTTGGATAGGTTAATTTTGGTCATATATGATTTTCCATGCAAGTTATTTCTGGAGCTGGTTGTCCATTTTCTTCATTTGTTTGCATGTTATGTTATACTGTGAATGATTGAGTGTTCCAATTATCCCCTCAGTATGTAAACATCAGATTTTACTTGCTAAACATCAATGTAAACATATTGTCGCATTTCTTATTTGCTAAAGTAAAAGGTATGCATCAGTTCATAATCTGGACACTCCGACTGAGTATCCTGTTACCTTCTGATAAAACTCCATAATATGTACCACTGTTGCTAGACTACACTTATTCATGTAAACATTAAGATATACAAATGATGCATTATGATGGACAAATGGTGCACTTCGTCTAGGTAAACATACACTCCACACTGACAAACACTACATTGATAGAAAAGATGCAATGAGAACAAGAAAAGATGTACTAATGATGAATTATGATGGACAAATGATGCACTTTGTCCATGTAAACATACACTCCATACTGACAAACATTGCATTGATGCAAAAGAAGCAATGACAACAAGATAAGATGCATTATAATATACAATTTTCCACACAAATTTCACTCAAGCATTTTATTGAGTACTTGGCATGCAAAGTTGATACACATCTACATTAACAATAAAATTACTCACTTTCCTCCCCGTGAAGTCCCATCATCACCATCTCCACCGGTACACGCCATTTTCGACCAATATCTATGCCAAATTGTATGGATTACCTATTAGTAATTGCAAGTGCAAGTATTACACTGATAGTGTATATGAGTTGATTGAGTTTTAATTGACTTTGAGTGTACATACCGGATACAAGCGGTTAAAATCGATGGTGGTGAAGTTCAAACGGATGGGTGTACGACGTTGAGTTTTCTGCGTGTACTGAGCAACGGGAGAGTGACAATGGCGTCGCTGACTCACTGTCGACTTATGTGAAGAAGCGGTTGATGAAGTTCTGGGCAATAGAGGGGAAGCGGAGGCAGTAGAGAAGAAGCGGATGAGTATACGGCGGAAGGGCTGTGTGGAGCAGTAGAGTGGAAGCAGAGGCAGTAGAGAGTAGGTTAAAACTATACAGTAATTTGTGTTTTAGATAATTACCCGCGCTTGTATATCAAACGCACCGTACTCTCTGTTATATATAGGATCGGTATTATTTCATAATTTGCGATGAGAGAGGGATATTAAAACAGGTGCATGAGAGAGAGAGAGAGAGAGAGAGAGAGAGAGAGAGAGAGAAACAAAGAGAGAAATATTCAAATAGGTGCATGAGAGAGAGAAAGAAGGGAGAGAGAACGAAAGAAGAGAAATTAGAGAGAGAGAGAGAGAGAGAGAGATAGTGTGAGTGAGTGAGAGAGAAGAGAGAGAGTAGGGGAGAGAGGAGAAAATGGTTTTCTTGGAGAATGGTTTTTTCAATTGTCCGGTCACCAAACACCGGAAAATGGGAAAGATCATCCCTACCAAACACACCCTTAATTTTTTTCAAGTACTTGGTCTGATATTTACTAAATTTTAGAAGACCATTTGCTAAGTACTATTTAGGGATAATAAGGAGATCATTAAATGTTACCTCCCTTGATTCATATTTGTCATTGTTTTGGTAGTGGTTGTGCCAACTTCCTTGGCATTACTGGCGTCTTTTGCCATGTGACAAAGGTCCACAATTTCTTTATCATAACTCCTACTGCTACTACTATCATTGTCACTCCATGTAGCCACCATGACTTTTTTGCTAAGTTTTTTGGCTCTGTGATTTCTCTTTTCTTTGTTCTTTCTATTGTAGGGACAGTTATTGCATGCTCAAGTGATTTTCATCATTTAAGGAAGCCTTACCTCTCTAGTTGACCCATGGAGGAAGATTCTTTCATTAATCCTCTGAAGTTACGACTTTTCTTATAAAGTTTCTTAAGTCCCCTGATTATCAAAGCCAAGGTCCCATCCTCCTTATTTAACACGCCATGATAATCATTGATGATTTTCAGGGCTACTTCTTCCTTTTCATCACGTTCTTCTTGAAGATGTATCTCGTGAGTAAGGAGCTTTCCAATGAGATCGTCCAATAAGGGAGTTTTAAGATCTTGAGCTTCCTCGATTGTAGTGACTTTCCGTCCCCATTTCTCCTTGGAAGACATATGAGAATTTTGCGAACTTTTTCTTTATTGGAGTAGGGTTTTCCCAAGTACTTAAGATTGTTAACTATGTTAGTGAATTGTTCATACATATCCTTGACAGATTCTCCATTTTTTCATCTTAAAAAATTTGTAATTCTTGGCATAAATGCCAATCTTTGTCTCCTGAACTTGGCTCGTTCCTTCATACATGGTCATCAAGGTATCCAATTCATGTTTTGACTGTGTCATGAGCATAAACACATTCAAACTCATTAGAATCAAGTTCACAAAAAGGAATTTTTAAGACCAACATTTTCTCTGTCTTTTTAACTTCCTTGATAGTACATTTAGATCTATCTTTTAGATTAGTGGTTTCTCCCTCTATGATCTGGGGACAAAGTCTCAATTCTCAATTATGTGCCATAGGTTATAATCTTGATCCATAATGGATATTTGCATGAGCTTCTTGTAATGGCCGAAATTTGATCCTTAGAATAAAGGTGGTCTACTCAAAGATCATCCTTGACAAGTCTCGTTGCTTCCACATTCTGTCATGACCTTTTCCACAAGGAAGTTAAGCTCTTTTAGTCATCCACATGCTTTGATACCAATTGAAAACACTTGTAGGAAGCGTTAAAGACTAAAAGCGCCCTACGCACACAAGTTAGTACAAGGACCTTGAATTTGTCAATGTCAATTTAATTATTAAAGAAGGAAGTATATACATTATTGGAATATGACTAAGGAAATATTACAAATGATGTAGAAAAGGACTTTGTTGAGTTACTTGCAATATATAATTGATTTTATTTTGATGTAAGACAAAAAGAATCAATTAACTATGATTAATTGATTAATTTGATGTAAATTCTTGATTAATATTGAGATAATTTGATATTATATTTGCTAGTACGTGAATATGATTGCCCCCTTTTATGCAAATTAATTTGCTTGCTCTTTGATAATATGTCATAATATCAAGAATATTCTTATTAATTAGCTCCTCTTTTATGCCAATCACAAGGATAATGTAATATGATTGACTTACCCTCTTTATAATATATATCTTTGTTTCCTTTGAGTATTATACTTGTTGCCAAGGAAAGTATAAAGGACAAAGGGCAAGAACTGAAGAAGTGGCATGATTTGAGTGTATGACAATAATATCATAGAGCATCATATCATCATATTATACAAATGCCAAGAATTCATGAGTTGCCACAATTTTGAGACTCACTGGTACTACTCATCATAAACTATTATTATAAATATGCGGCGTTTTTTATCATTCAAAAGTACAAGACACAAGTACACATATCACATGAACATTATTCTTTCTTACTAGTATGAGTGTGAGACAAAAGAAAAAGTTGTATTGAGCTATTCATTATTTTGAGTTGAGTTGTTGAGATAGTTTATTAGGGAGAGGACTAAGAGTTAAGAGCTCAACTCCCACACTTGAATGAGATTTGATTTCAAGTAGTGGGATCTAGAGAGTAAAGAAGACTCTAACACTGTCAAAGTCCATCCTAAAAAAAGACCGAAGTTCAATCCTAGAGTTGAAGAACTCTAGGCGATGACGTACTCTGAAAAATAAATTCGGAGGAACATTGTTAACAATTAACTTTTTTTATCTTTTTTATTTTTCGCTCTTTATTTCCACATTTTACCTCCTCATTTAAATTAATTTTTGTGATCACCCTATTCACCCCCTCTCGGGTAATCTTGTTCTTCTGATTTCACCACTCTTCCAAGGAACAACTTCCTTGAGGAAGTCTCTTCTTAGCCAAAGAAAAACTCGTTTCATTTCCCTTGGAACTACCAACTACCTTGAATCTAGATTTGTTGGGTTTTTAGTGATCTATCTTCTAAACAGATACAGATTAACTGGAGGAATATCATAACAATTACAAAACAATTAATCACCCAGGAAAGAGCACAACTGCAGAGGCTGTGTATTATACCTGATTGCTAATTCGACTGAAGAAGAGTTTGACCTTTGAGATTCTAATGAATAAATCCTCTACTGTATGTCCATGCAGCACTTCGGGAACTCGATTGCTAGAACGACCTGATTAAGACTAATCTCAATACAAGATGTATGTGTTTAGGGTATTTTGTAGATCGTTTCAGGAAACAATAAATATAATTGTTAAACTAAGAAAGAGAGGAACTCAGAAAATCACCCTGATATATCTCTAGAAGTCTCAAATAATTGATGATTAAATCTCTCAGATAGACTCCCTTTAATAGTGTTGGGTGACTTGGGAAAAAGGGTTAAGAGAACCCTAATAACTGACTCTCTCTAAAAGCAGCGTTTGGGGCCCAACACAGTTCGTGTTACAGGTAACACATTCCGTGTTGACCTCCATAACCTGTTTTAAGTCGGTTGCGAGCAAATGGTCCATGCCAGGCTCAACACAGTTCGTGTTAGTCTAACACAGTCCGTGTTGTGTTGATTTCTCCAAGAAATCAACTCTCAACACTTTTAATCATAATATGATATTATTTTAGGTTACATACATTGTCCAGGGCACTGACTTGTGTGACCCAATAGGACTAAATAATATAGTTCTATTTAAACATATTTAATTACTGAATATGGAGGTCCCTAGCAAGACAAATCACTATATTATTCTGACTTAAACTCTAAATGCATCAAACTTTGTCGGGGTACTCCCAACAGAATCTTCTTCAAGGTTTGACTTACACACTACTTAGTCCTTAAAGACTAAGTACACTCACTGAGAATCTCACACAATACTTAGCTATTCAAATGAATTCTCAAACTCACTTAATACAAAACCCTTTACTCAATAACACCACCTAAAAAGAATGTAGACATAGAATCAAAGAAACAAGACTTGATGCCATAATATTCTTCAATTATATGTGGATAATTATTCTTCCATGCCAAATCAGTAGTAGTCGTTGCTCACTTGATGCCATCCAATTGTATATGGCTAATCATCCGTTCAACGCCGAATTGTTGCCCACTTGATGTTATCCAATCATATATGGCTAACCTCCATATATTATTGTCCTCCCATGCCAAACTTGTGCTTCCCTTTACGTGACTAATATCTCCATTTATTATGCTACAGATTCTTTTCTTTATCATATTTCTTCATATTTTCCATAATTAATTTCTAGGAAATTCCATACAGAATAAAATGATTAAAGGAAGATAATAATATGCACAAGATAATGATATAATTAGAGAGATAATAATATTATTTAGGAATAAACCCACAAAAATGTTATTAGAAACATAACAACATTATTAAATATAGGTCAAGATAAATTTTGACTTTTCCTCAAAACTAAAGTTGATATTAGTCGTCTTGGCTTGTCAAAAGCTGTGAGGAGGTCAACAATCTATACCTTTTTGATGAAAGACGAAATTCAACAAAAAGTTCATTCGCTTTATCTTTCTCCTGCCATTTGAATTTCATCAAAAAGACTAGAGGTAGCTCCTCCTTAATGCAAATAACATCCGCAATAGTCAAGTAATTTCAACGTTCTGTATTAGCTCAACAAACTTGTTAGTACTCACTGAGGATGCTCCCCCTCAATTTTGGCCACACGCCTAGTTGGGGAAAGTAGAAATTGTCGTGTAGTTCTAAAATACACCTTTTTTACTTTCTCCCTTTTAGCGTGTGTATTTTCCACACCCTTATTTCCTATATGCATATATTTTATATCTTAACACACGCTAATATATATTTGACGCTAAATATATAAATCCTAATAATATCTACATATATATATATATATATAATTGATAAGGTCTTAATGGTTAAAATTGAAACTCTAGATATACCCACGAGTTTTATGCTGACAATTGACAAACTAAGGCCGTGTTCTTTTATGCGATATTTTACAGAATGGTGTGGTGAGGTGTGGTAGAATTGTGGTGGGGTGTGGTGAAATTGTGGTAGGTTATTGGTATGTGGGATAGGTGAGGAGAGAGTTTGTAAAAAGTAGAGGAGAAAAGTGAGGAGAGAGAAAAGTAATGATTTGCGGTAAAATGTGATGGGTTGTGGCAGTGCGGTGGTAGTGATGCATGATTTCTAAAAAAAAAAACAGGCTAATAAGAAACATCAAATTAAAGTTTAATTTGATCCTAAAACCTAATTAACTACTTGTGTATACATTTGAATGTCACATGCAGCTCGAGTTTCGTTCCACTGTTACATACAAACAATGATTCAAATGTTAGTGCTTTTTATCCATGCCTTTTTTTCTAAATTTTTTCAAATTAAAATATCCATTTTCTCTCCCTCTGCTCTTGACTTGCCATTCATACATCGTTTTCTGCTGTATATCAATTCCGCCTAATTAAAATTCGAAATCGTAAAATGTACGTTTATGACAAAATACAATGATTTAATTGGCATTGTTAACCTATACCGCCGTACGTAACATAGCATTAAACATAGTCATAGTCTATCATTTTACGTTATCGTATAATACCTCACTTCCTAAAATTCAATTTCACCCTTTTAAGGAAGCGACTTTGGGTGAGTAATTAATTGCTACACGCAACCACTAATCCAATGCAAGCACACATTTATCATTTACAGCAGTTTTTTTTAACTGTCATTGGATATCAGAGGATATCCAGTTCATACCAATTTCATACACATACTCCATATCCATCGACAAAGTGAATGTAACTATATAATGTGTATTCTGCGATTTACGGCATGTAATCATATTTCATTTTCAAGATTGTACACCTAATTAACTTATATATTCATATATCATTTACGTATATATTTCTGATTGCATATAACGTTATACACGCAATAAAGAAAATTAAACATACACAAACTTTACAAATTCTGCGTACACTCATAAACCACGTTAATATCTATCATATTGAAAATTGTCTATATTTTCGTATTTCAAAGTACAAGTAAAATAAATAATTATTATATAGCAAGCTAGTGAAAGTATATGCACAGAGACAGGTGTGATATATACAGGGTGATACAGTGTGATCATTGATCATAAACAATTTTTATGGTGTTGGCTACATTTTGAATGTGTCCTACTTTTAACCTTAACTGCTAATCACTAAGCAAAAAAAAAAGAAAGGAAAAAAAAATGTAAACAGAAAATGTACGTGCTGCACAATTAGGAAGCAAGAGAATTAATATTAATTGAAGATCAACAAACAATGGTATCAGCATTGATGCTAATTAATTGTGATTGTCAACTACATACATGTGCCCTATCCCTGGGCTTGGTCCAGAATTCCTGGTCATTGATCTGAGCGTATGGAGGACTTTGAGCCTCCTATGTCCCCCGCCTCTGTCACTTGGTCCTGGCATCTTACTCTCAAAATACGACACTGACTTCGTCATCGACGTGGTTGGCTCCAAATGGAATTTCTCAGCATTGCTGGCAATGGCATCCAAGCCTCGTGCCTCCATTCCTGAGTGCATGGAGGAGAAGAGGAGTAAAACAAGGTATAGGAATGCAATTATTCGACTCATGTTACAAATGTATGTTTTGTGAATGACTAAACTACGTTGGTAACTCGAGGTTTTATGAGCTTATGGATAGATGTTTGTATGTATGCCAATATATATGTGACGTAGGTTGTGTGTCGTTGAAGGAACAAATTTATGCCTCTGTTTGTACAATGGTTCCATAAGACATTGCTTATTTTAAGGGGGTTTATATAGTGATATGACTTCATGAAAATGAGCTTCCTTGGACTTTAAACAAACAAGTAATTAGAGACTTTGTAAGTCATACATGCATATTGCGCACTGTAGACAAATAGAAAATATGCTTTGGAATTTATTCAAACTATGATGTGAAATCCCCACCGAATGATACAAACTCACATATTCAATGTCCACGTGTTTAGTTACTTTTATAGTTTTCGTCAATTTAAATTTGCCCTCTAAAAAACTCCTATTACTCACGTGAACAGTAAATTTTTTGTCCAAATATCTTTGATTTAGCTTCTAGCATCTTGTAAATAACAAGTTGTTATCCTCTTCACAAATTAATATATGAAACTATTCTTTGCAAATCATGGTGTTGGTAGAAGACTAGGGGATGAAGAGAAGAAAATATCTATAGGCAAAATGCATAAGTATTTTGAGTCAAGATAGTTAATAAATAACTATTTTGAATTTTATATGGATCACTCAAAAATATTAAATATAAGCATATTTAAATTAGTATAAAAGTATGTTTCATTACTTTGAGAGTTATTATAAGTACTTATAAAGTATATAAAAATAATTATGAATTACATTTTTTTTCATAAGTATAAAACTATGCATAAATGTGGATTCTCAATTATGATTGATAAAATTAGACTATCATTTATATTTTTTGACCAAGCTAATACGTGTTATACTGTTATAGTTGATAAATTAATATATATAATTACCAGAGAAAGTATTAATAAAAGTTACAAAAACATGAATTATGGACAATTTATGATAATTATTAATCATATTGATTCAAGACATATATCAGTGTCCTTGTTTAAATAGTATACAGTTTTGAGAAGAACTAAATAACTATGATAACTATAAATCACATTACTAGCTAGGGCAATTTGAACAAAAAAAATATTTGCAGTACCACTCACAACATGACCTAATTATTAATGATGTCTGAGCCTAGTGGTTAAGACTAGAGTCTTATCCAAAGTTGGATTCCTTCAATTCCTTGATCGCCTTTGTATGGTAAGTTTGTAATGTCCTTCACGGCTCCGATGGATAAAAAAATGACTTAGATAGCATTTTTTATATAATAAATTATTTTAAATAAATGAAAGAAGAGGATCCATGTAGGTGTAACAATGTGTTATCTGTTTTTTTTTTATAAAAAATTGACATTTATTGAATCAAGTACAAATTTTAATTATAATTAAATATATTTAATAAATTTTTTTACTAATTATCTTATAAATTTTTGTGATATTGATTTTATTTTTTTTACTGTCAAATTTCAAAAATTTTGACCATAAATTTCTCAAAATATACAATGGGTTACTATATAAAATTAATAGCATTAAATTTGTAATAAAAAATATTATCATACAAGTATAATGTTGCAATTGCTGATGATATATTATATAAGAAATTATCAATCAAAAAATGACACCAAAAATTGTAAAAATTAAAATTATGATAATTAATACGGAAAGGAGGGAGAATATTTTGGTGGATGTGGACTAGTACCACTGTATAGTTTGAGCCGCCTGACTATTTCTATGATCTAAATTTGGTTTAAATTCGAGGAATCAATGCATCTACTTTCCAAAAGAGGAGGTGGGCAATCAACCAATAACATTGGAAGGACTATTCAATGTTCATTATATGGTGCACAGGTGCAGCAGTGGCTCATTGCCTAGGAAAATGACACTGCATCTTATGGCACTCTCAGAGCCCAAAGGGTTACGTTTATGGAAAGATTGGTGGATTTTCCATTTGCTTCAGTTACGAAGAATATATATTTTTACACAACTTGTTTACTCATGTATAGGGCTTGTTTGAAGAGAAAAGTGGAATGGGTTATATAAAATTAGAATTTTAGAGAGTTGAGTATGGAATTAGAACCCTGAAGTGAAAGTGTTTAGTGAGCAGTGGAATGGAATCAAAGCTATAGTTATAGTATTTGTTATAATTATAATTATAATAATAATTATTATTATTATGACAATAATAAAATTTTAATAATTAATAATTAATAATTATCAATTATTAATTAGTTATTATTACATATTAATTAATATTATTATTACTATAAATTATAAATTATTATTAATTAATAACATTTAATAATTAATTATTAGTAATAATTATTAATATTTACATTTATAATAATAATTATTATAATTATTATTAATAATCATAATTATAATTATTATAACAATTATAACAATTATTATTATTATAATAATAATAATTATTATTATTAATTTTTATAATTATTATAATAATTATTAGTAATTATTAATTATAATAATAATAATAATTATTATTATTATTAGAATTATTATTATTATGATTATTATTATTTATTAGAATAATTATTATAATAATTATTATTAATTATTAATAATTATAATAATTATTATTATTATAATAATTATTTAATAATTATAATAATAATAATAATAGTTATTATTATTATTATTATTATTATTATTATTGGTTTTGTTGTTGTTTTGAAAGAAAAGGGATAGCTTATTCCCCCCACATTTGGGAGGTTTCTAATCCCCCTATTTGGGAGGGATAGCAAATCCCTAGGGATTGTAATTCAATTCCAGAAACTGCTCTCCAAACAGAAAAAACAGGAACTAGAACCCATTCCTACTCAATTTCATTCCTGTTTTGTTCACTAAACAGGCCCATAGATTCAATGCACGAAAATTTCAAACTTCCTTTAGACTGCATTATAGTTTATGATATATAATAAGGGCATTGCTATACATCGCCCCCCATTTTATTAATGTGGTCTACTTTTTTACAATAATTTTCAGTAACGCCCTTGACCTTCACAATTTCATTCTCCAACTTTTCTCTAATTTCTCTTTAATAATAATAATAATAAAGATAATGATTATGATAATAATAATAATAACAATTACAAAATTTTATTTTTTAAAACAATTAATCGAAAAAATCAAGAAAAACACGGTTGCGGCGCGAAATTTGCGGCGGCACCACAGTGTTGCCGCACGTAGATTGCGGCACAACCACGGCTGAGCCGCGATCTTCGTGCGGTAACACCGTGGCGCCGCCGCAAATTTCGCGCCGCAACCGTGTTTTTCTGGGTTTTTTCAATTAATTTTTTAAAAATAAAATTTTATAACTATTATTATTATTATCATTATCATTAGGGTTTTTGGCCACAAATAATCCGTATTGAGGGGCTTGTGACTGGGAATAATTCAAAGTGACTTTTTGGCTACTAGCAATCTGTACTTTTTTACTATTTTCTCGTAGCAGTCCAAAATCAATTTCCGGCATCGAAAAGCTGACGTGGCGACCGGAAATCTCCTTTTTGGAGTGTGAAAAAAAATACTTTCCGGTCGCCACGTCGACTTTTGGTGCGAAAATTGCTTACGCTACGAAAATAATGAAAAGTACAGATTGCTAGTTGCTAAAAGTCACTTTGGATTATTATTCCTACTACAAGCCCTCAATGCATTATTTGTACATTATCATTATTATTATTATTATTATTATTATTATTATTATTATCATTACTATTATCGTTATTAATATTAAAATTTTGTAAATTCAATGAAAATAACATTGCAATTTAATATTAATAACGATAATAATAATGATGATAATAATAATAATAATGATAATAATAATAATAATATTGACAAAATTTTATTTTAAAAAAATTAATCGAAAAAATCCAGAAAATACACGGTTGCGGCGCGAAATTTACGGCGGCACCGCGGTGTTGCCGCACGAAGATTGCGGCTCAGCCACGGCGGTGCCGCGATCTACGTGCGGCAACACCGCGGTGCCGCCCCAAATTTTGCGCCGCAACCGTGTTTTTCTTGATTTTTTCGATTAATTTTTTTTAAAAATAAAATTTTGTAATTGAAAGATCCTCTTCCGTGCAAAGGACATTAATCTGTGCAGGATCAAGGATGGATCAAGGACGTTTATTTAAATGTCATGGCAACCGCAGCAAGGGAATATATTTTGAAGTGAAAGACCAAAGAAGAGCAAAAACCAAATTAGGGAAGTATCTCTCAAATTGATCCTCTAAAGTTTTAGTCGCCTATTCTCTGATTTAAGATTAACTAATCGATCCCCTTATTTCAGGAAATACCAAATCAAGGAAAGAGAAGAAAAGATTGAAGTAGAGATATTCTAAATCAAGACCAAGAAGGAAACAACAATTAAGGAAGTTATCATTCAACACAAAGAAGGAAGGAATCCAAATTGCAACGGCTCTATTGCGTCTGGAAGCTAATTAAATAGAAGACATCTTGCTCATGGAAAATCAACTATTCCACGGATGAAATAGGGTGTTTCAAACAGAAATAGTGTTTTCGTGTTTGAGAGAAAATTGTATGTGAGATTACTTGTAAGAGTGCTTTCAAGTTCTTAACGGATCTAGAACTGTGATAGACTCTTGTGGTCAGATCCTAGACGGACTTAGGATTTGAATAGTGTTTACACCAAACAGAAGCTTTGGTGGGTGTTCATCCTTCTACAAATAAGAAGCGTCCATAGCAAGGCGCTTGGTTCTAAGTGAACCTAATTAAGGACGTTTACCTTAGGTCATCTTCACCACTTTCTGTTCTATTTAAATAAAGGAGGTTATCAGTTGATATATATATTGTCCTTTACTTGAAGTCTATTGTTAAACTGTTTTGAACCTTGATCTGAAAAGATTAAGGAACTAACGTCCTTTATCAAGTGATAATTGTGCAGAAAATTTTAATAACCCTATTCACCCCCCTCTAGGGTTATTTTAATTGGTATCAGAGCCTGGTCCACTGAAGATTCAGAGACTAACCGCTCTGTGGCAAAGATCATGGGAGATCACAATATGGGTGACTTAAGTCAAGGACATTCATGGAACAGATCACCTTTACTGATAGGTGACAACTACAGAATTTGGAACGCCAAATGGAGATCTTCCTGAGAAATCAAGATGAGGACATTTGGGACGTAGTCACCAAGGGAAATTATCCTACTCCCCAGAAGACTGCTGAAGATGGAACAACAAGTGACAAGCCAAGATCTGAGTATACACCTGAAGAAAGAACGAGCAAAGAAAAATACTCATGCACACTATCTTTTAATTTGCAGTCTTAACTCTAATGAATTTGAAAGAGTGTCTAATTTTGATACAACTCAGCAGATATGGAACTACTTGGTCGCAACCTATGAAGGAACAAACCAAGTAAAGAAGACCAAGGTCAACATACTAGTTCAAAAGTATGAAGGCTTCAAGATGGAAGAAAATGAGTCCATTGAGTCAATGTTCAAAAGATTCAGTGCAATCATCAACCATCTCAAGTCCCTCGAAAAATCCTATTCCAATAAAGAGCAAGTGAACAAGGTCCTTCAGTGCCTTCCTAGGCACAAGTGGGGACCAAAAGTAACGGCAATAGAAGAAGCCCAAGATCTAGAGACCTTGAAAATTGAAGAACTAATTGGCAAACTCCTTGCACATGAGATACGACTGTCGGAAGGCAGTCAGACCAAGGACATTGCCCTCAAAAGCACCAAAGAACCAGAAGAAGAATTAGAGGATGATGATGAAGAAACCATGGCCATGCTAGCTAAAGGTTTCAGACGACTATACATAAAGAATCCCAGATTCCGTGGCTATCTAAGAGAATCATCCTCTAAACGACCTTCACCCAAAGGTAAAATTCAAACCAAGGATGATAATGAATATAAATGCTTTTCTTGTGGTGCAACAGATCACTTGGTCAGGGAATGTCCTCATGTAAAGAAAGTCAAGGAACAAAGTGACTTCAGAGGAAAAAGATTGAGCAGCAAAGCCATGGTTGCCACATGGAGTGAAAGTGAAGGCAGTGAAAGTGAAAGTGAGTCCGAGGAAATTGCAAACCTTTATCTCATGGCAAAGGACCTTACAGAAACACATGCAGATGACGATGATGAGGTATTTACAAATCTCTTTCTGAAATGTCCTCCACATAATTTGAAACCAAGATTGCTCAATCTGCTTGATCACATTGCAACTCTCACCGACAAAGTACAATATCTCACTAGAATTGCTGAAACAAACTCCAAAACCATAGAAACTCAATTAGAGATAATCAAAAATCTTACCTCTGATAATGTCAGCATGAGAAATGAAATGATACAGAACCGAAAAGAGCTGAATTCCATTCTCAATAAAGAGATAAACCAAGTTCACTCTACCATAATTTCTAAAAAGAAAACCTCTACATATAAACCTAGTTCAACCAGAACCAAATCAGAATCCCTACCCCCTCACAGACCCACAAATATACCAAAACCAAGAACCAAAGCAACGTGGGTTCAAAAGAAGCCAAACAACAAACCTGTTCCCCCAAACAAAGAAACCCTTCATAAACCTCCTGGTCCAAAGAAAGGTATAATGTCCTTCAATGCAGGTATGTCTCACGGCTCACAAGGACCTCTGGTATTTGGACAGAGGATGCTCGAGACATATGACTGGAGATCCAACCAAATTCAGAGAACTCAAGGACATCAAAAGTGGGAAGGTAACATTTGGAGACAAAAGCCAAGGGAAGATCCTTGGAGTCGGCAAGGTCGGTAAGGACTCAGTCAACTGTATAAATGATGTATATTATGTAGAAGGTTTAGAGTATAATCTTTTAAGCATTTCTCAGTTTTGTGATAGAGGTTATAAAGTCTGGTTCAATAAGAACTCATGCGTCGTAGAAAAAGAATCTCATGAAATAGTCCTTAGAGGTCATCGGATGAACAATGTGTATGTTATTGACCTAAGAGATCATATGACAAAGGACCTTACCTGTCTTAGAGTTGCATCAGATGAAACCTGGTTATGGCATCGTACATTGGGACATGTGAACATGAAAACCCTTCAAAAGCTAAAACACCTAGGCTTGGTTAGAGGACTACCATCTCAAAATTTCATTCGTGACAAAGTATGTGATGCATGTACTAGAGGCAAACAGACCAGAACCTCATTCAAACCTGTGTCTCAAGTAACCACCCCTAGATGTTTAGAACTGCTACATATGGATCTCTGTGGACCAATTCCATACAAAAGTCTAGGAGGACGTTCATACATACTAGTCATTGTTGATGATTATTCTAGATTTACCTGGGTTTTATTTTTGAAGGATAAGATAGAGGCTTACCCAGAATTTGAGAAACTATACAGGCAACTCAAGGTCCTTACAGGACTTAGTCTAGTGTCTATAAGAACAGATTATGGAAGAGAGTTTGATAATCGAGATCAATTTGGAAAATTCTGTGATCAAGAAGGGGTTACACATAATTTCTCTTTGAGGACACCTGTAGAATGGTGTTGTTGAGCGGAAAAACCGCACTGGAAAACATGGCGGAACAATCATCTGTGAGAACAATCTACCCCTTTTTCTTTGAAATTTGAAATTATAAATGCTTCAAATTATATTCTCAACAGATGTACCATAAGATCCTTCATGAAAAAGACACCCTATGAGTTGTTCAAGGGTAAAACACCAAACGTAGCTCACCTCAAGGCCATTGGATGCAAATGCTTCGTTCATAACAATGGCAAGAAGGCCTTAAGCAAATTTGATCCAAGAAGTGAAGAAGGAATCCTGGTAGGATATTCCTTATCTAGCAAGGCCTACAGAGTCTACATTAAAGCATCCAAAAAGGTGGAAGAATCAATTCATGTTGTTTTTGATGAAACTTCCACCACTCCCTCAGAAAGGTCCTCCATCAAATTCCAGATTCTTTAAGATGATGATGATGAGGACACCCCTCGTATATTTCAGCAAGGTCCTCTGCAGCAAAATGAAGAGTCTCCTCTAAATGACACCGTGCAACCAACTTCAGAACATGAGGAACATGAAGCTCAAGGACCTCCACATGATGAAGAACAAGGACCTTCCTCAAGTGAAGGACAAGGACCTTCACTGACAGAAACTCCTCAAATGACTAATACTGCACAACAAAACACCGAGGAGTCATCAAGGACCTTCAGGTTCAAACCTGCTCATCCAGCCGACAACCTCCTTTCAGGTCTGGAAACAGGTATTAGAACTCGATCATCTCTTAGAAACTTTTGTGCCTTTCACGCATTTGTTTCTCAGATTGAACCTAAAGGACCTGAGGAAGCTC